>JAUESP010000306.1:0-600000 GCA_030914335.1 Drosophila borborema
GGCATCTATAACACAGCTTAAGGATACAATGACCAACGCACAAATACAAATCCAAACAAACAAAAACAACCATCATACACAGCCAAAACTGAAAGAAGGCAACGCTCTCTCATACATGCGCTCTTCTCCCGAGCAAACAAGGCAAGCAGTGCAAGCCGTCCCAACGACCTGCTTGCCAAGACCATCACAACAATTTATAATAGACTGATTTACGCTTGCGCAAACACTGAACCTATTATTCCAAATAATTCCACTGCCCGCAACGACGATCAACTGCAAAACTCTGCAAACAACTCTGACAGCAATGGAAAACCTAATAAAGTTCACCGATGCTGACTCAAGTACCGCACTTCTTCCTCATGAACTGCAACACGAACCACCAGGAAGAAACGAGAAAGCAGCACCAACACAGCCACAAAATAACCTTGCAGTCGCATTCAAAAGAAAATGTCTTTAATGCTACGACCAGCGATGACGAGATTATTAACTCTTCACCCAGATAGTAACTGAATCTCCCAAACTCAAACGCGACTTTGCTAAGAACCACCATCAGGATCAAACGACAAATGCAACACACCACACTAGAACAAATAATAGCTACAACAAGACCCACACTGTCCCCGGCGCTAAACATCAGCCACAGCAACTCAATGACTGCCAACAAAGACTCAATTACAAGCCCCTGACTACTCCTGACGTTTGCAAACAAATTCTGGTATCTTCTACTCTGCTCCAACTACTGCCTCTGCCCCATTACAGCTACATGCACATCAAACAAAAATCCCCCCCCCCTCTTCTACCTTTGGTACCAGATATATGCCATTACTTGATAAATACAAAATACATACCCCATCAATTAACAAAATTTACCCACGAAAACAACGAATAATAATGGACTGGCGCATCCAATGTGCAGACTGGACGCCTACAATTCAGCACTGGTCTACCTTGGAGAATGACGGTACTCACCTGCATACTCACCACTAGACTACTCAGCCAAAAGATTTCCGCGTAGAGTTAAACATATCCCCACTCTACTCGACTCCTGCACATGGATCACAAGTAGACTAACTGAGATGGGTAATATTGTGCGACACTACGCTTCGCTACTCTGCTTCACGGGCAAGCCAATGAACTTAGTCGAACCTAAAATATAGCCTGGCTGATGGTAGCCATACGAACTATGATCCTAGGAAGAACGAGGCTATCAAACATGTGACTTTGGAGCGACAAAACAAACCTACAGTCCACCGCAATCCACATATGCAGGCGTACTGCCACACCAAAACCTTACTTGTATGGAGGCCATTCGAGATTATGAAATTGCTCCTGGTGAGCATCTTCGGTGGAGTGCTCCAAGCCAAGAAATGCTGCACCGAAGTGTATAAACTTGCAAAGGTGAGCATATAAGCTCCTACAAAGGTTGCCCAGCATTTAAGGCAGCCAGAAGCAAGTTGCTGGCAGCACGAGCCACCCTAGAAGTGAAACGACAACGACAGCAACAACGCATAATACAGAAGAAAACACTGGAACGGCAAGAGACAACAAAAGTAACAGCTGAGCCAATGCCAAGACGGACTGACCTTAATCCCAGGCCCTCATACAGCCGAGTTGTACGTTGTGGCTCAACTGAGCCCACAACTTGCAAGTCGCCAAAAAGTCTCTCGCCTAACAAACAGCATCCAAGTACTGACAAGCAGAAGACACAGAATCAACACAAACAACAGCTACAACATCAACGTGCTGACAAGCAGCAGACACATATACAACACAAATCAACAGCAACATACTCAAAAACACCAGCACCCGCCAAAACGACTAACACAAATAAACCTCCAAATCTAGACAAGATGCCAAATAACAAAAATCACACTCAAGCAAACAAGGGCAATACTCACCAGAAACAAACAGACGACAATAGAGATATAACAAAAACAAACAAGCGACGGTCACCAGCAGCTAATAATCACTTTTCCAACGTAAATCGGCGTGACCTCAACATTAGTGGCCACACAGGCAACCCTGCTGAAAAGCACTTGGCCAACTTCCAGAAGCGGCTACGAGAGGAACAGCAAAGATACCAACAAGAACACAGCAAAAAACATCAGCCAGGAATGCTTGGCAGATTAGAATATAAAATAGACACACTAATAAATTTAATAAAGATCTTTATTGAGAAACTTCCCAGCCAACAATACAATACAATACAATGCAATATCAAACAATATCCAGGAACCACCAACAGCAGCAACAGCAACAGCAGCAGCAGCAGCAACAGCAACAGCAGCAGCAACAGCAGCAGCAACAGCAGCAGCAACAGCAAAGCACAGCAGCAGCAGCAACAGCAACAGCAACAGCAGCAGCAACAGCAGCAGCAACAGCAACAGCAGCAGCAGCAGCAGCAGCAACAGCAACATCAGCAGCTCCTCATCATGGATGTAGACAACGCCAATGACGGACCTAATGATGAATAAGCAGCATAATCGTCCCAGACTCGTCATGCCACTCACATCGGCCCCCCAGGGCTTTAAAATTGCATTCTGGAACGCCTGTGGAGTGAGAAACAAGATTAATGAACTGGAGCTGTTCATGCAACGACACAAGATACATATAATGATGATTGCAGAAACGCGCCAATAGCACCAAATGCAACCACATTAAATGTTCCAGGTTATATTACATTACATGGCCACGAACCAGCATACGTATAGGAGAGGCGGCGTCGCTACACTCGTCAGGGATGACATCAGACACACGGCTCTCCAACCTATAGGCGAGGAAGTTCATCCAGTGTATGCCAATAGCGATTTCAACTGGAAACAAAGCAAGAGATGAAGTCATTATAATATCGCCAATCTATTGCCCACCAACAATTAAATGGACGGCTGCCCAATTTACAATGCTCCTACGGCACTTTGACAACCTATCTGGAAGGCACTTACCAGCAAAGTTTATCATATGCGGCGACTGGAATGCTCGCCATTCTTGGTGGGGCAATCTCCGAGCATGCCAAAGAGGCAAATCTCTACTGGAAGCAGTACATCAGCAACGAAGATACAATATCCTAGCTACTGGAAGCGCCACACACTTTCCGTACGACAGAAGAAAGCGGCCATCTGCAATAGACTTTGCTGTGTATAGCAGAATCATGGACAGCTGTATTAGTATTCAATCCACAACAGACCTGGACTCTGATCACCTACCTCTGATTATTGACTTGCTCACTGGAGGTCCTCGCCTACATGGCTCGTTGCAATCAGCTGGATGTGATCGTCTACTGCCACGCCGGAGCAAGATTGAACGCTTCCAATGGACTCTTGATCAAAACATCCATCTCAATACAGAGATCAACACGAGTGCAGACATTGATGATGCCATCCTCATACTTATGCGTAATATCCAAATGGCAGCCACGGCAGCTACTACGCACCTCAGGAGTAATAGGCATCGCAGACGGCCACCAAAACATTCAACTGACGAGCGCACACGGGTACTACTGGAGCGCAAGCAGCATTGCAAACGTTTGCTGATGGCCACACGCACCATTGGAAGCGAGACAGAGCTACAGGGCCGCACAAAACCGGATGAAGAAGGCCATGGCAGTTCTAAAAAGAAAAGAAATTAATAAGCTTTTTGAAGGAATAGATGGTACGGACCAGTACAGCATGCAAAAGCTCTGGAAGCTAAACTAAAAAGATAAAGAGGCAGCCACAACCAAACTATCCCATAAAGGTAATGCAGCAAATCCCCCAAGAGCACAGGCCACCTGGACGAAAACAATTGCAGAGAAGGCAGAGGCATTTGTTGAACATCTGGAGAGCAGATTCTCACCAATACTAACCAACACGCCTGAGCAAAGACGCGAAGTAAGAGATGAATTGACCAATCTGAAGCAGAGAAAACAACAGCAGCAGCAACAACAGAGAAATCCAGCAATTCGCCCAATAACTTTACATGAATTGAAATCACAAATTGAACTGCTGGAGAACTCCAAGGCGCCGGGTGAAGACAATGTGGATAATGGACTAATAAAAATGCTACCTCAAAAAGCACAACTATATCTACTGCTAATTTACAACTCCATGCTTAGACTTGGCCACTTTCCAAACACCTGGAAGCATGCAGTCATATCTATGATCCTAAAACCTGGAAAAAACACTGCTGAGATGACGTCGTATCGCCCAATCAGCCTCACTTCTGGCCTCTCCAAATTGTTTGAAAAACTACTACTCGCAAGGCTGTTTGACATCGAAGACTTTGCAAGAGCCGGTACCATCCCACCAGTTTGGATTCAGGAAAGAGCATGGCACTGAGCAACAGCTGGCGAGAGTCACGCAATTCATATTGCGTGCCTACGAACAGAAGGCATACTGCTCAAGTGTATTTATTGACATTTCTGAAGCTTTTGACAGAGTTTGGCATGAAGGCCTACTCTGCAAACTAATAAAAGTGCTGCCAATAAAATTATACAACATAATTGAAGAATACATTAGCGCACGTACATTTGTGGTCAACTGCAATGGCATTACATCAAGAGTGGGCACAGCTACAGCTGGTGTCCCCCCAAGGAAGTGTACTGGGCCCCATTCTGTACACAATCTTCTCATCAGATATGCCACTGCCATCGCTTGCTCGAACCCGTGAATATGAATATGAGTCAAGTGATAAACAGATGCTGCTATCCACCTATGCTGACGACACAGTGATCATGTGCACATCTAATCTGCCGTCGACCGCGGCAAGAGCAAACCAAAACTTTCTTCATCACCTTACGAAATGGGCTGAGAAATGGGCTATAAAGATAAATGTGGCAAAAACCGGACATGTGATGTTCACACTCAGAGGACTGCAGAATGGACGAAGCGAATATGCACCGCCTATACAACTAAATGGACATGCTGTACCATGCAAAAAATCGCATACATACCTGGGTGTGATACTTGACAGAAAGCTTACGCTCGAACCACACGTGACCAGACTCTGCGTACGCCTGAGGGCGAGAGTCATCAAACTGGGATGGCTATTGGGGCGAAACAGTCGACTAGCAAATGACTGTAAAGCTCTGGTGATTAAGCAGCTCATAATGCCAATATGGCAGTATGCGCTGCCAGTTTGGGGCTCTCTGGTGACCAATGCACAAATACAGCGGATACAGATACTGCAAAATAAGATATTAAGAAATGCAGTTCAGGCCACATGGTACACACGCAATGCGGATCTACGTACCTTGTATGGATTCAAGACAGTAGACGAAGCATTCCAACTGTCTAGTGGTCGATTTGCTAACTCGCTTGCGAACCACATAAACCCAGAGGCACGTAAAATAATGCTGGAGCCATATGTGCCACAAAGACTTAGCCGACCACGATATATGGAGCAACTGCAACACCACATACTCCCCATGCAGCCACAAGGAGTACAGCAGCAGCAGCAGCGGAGCTCCAGGGCAGCACTGCCCACTCTACTGCGCCTTGAAGAAGAAGAACGCGAACGAATTGAAGCAGAGAGACGAGCGGAAGAACAGGCAAGACGTGCTAGAGAGAGACGAACGAGGCCGCAAAGCAGATTCTGTGAAACGGAAATAAATATATTAAAACGCAGTTACTGGAGTGGACAAATTACCAGGGAGGAAGCGGTAGAACAAATCCAGGGCCAACCACTAGCCATCCAGCGAATTATAGTCCCAGACTACATGGAAGAGGAAGAGCAGCCACCTGGAGCAGCAACAGCAACAGCAACACTAACCACCTTTTCAGCACAAGAGGCAGTTGTAGAGACAACACACGCAACACAATCTGCAATAGGAGATGAGGTACCACAGCCAGCAACGGTCCTAGCAGTGTCACCTGCAACAATGGAAACAATCCAAACAACATCAGTGACAGTGGACGAAGAAACAGCATCAGAAGTTGAGATCATACCTGTGCATACTGAGGACCCAATACAGGATGAAGGGCTGGAGATGCTACCGCCGATCAGATTCTGTGAAATAGTGATCAACTCACTAAAGCGTAGATACAGGAGAGGCCAACTTACCCGGGAGGAGGTGGTTGAACGAATCCAGGGTCAACCATTGTCCATCCAACGCATTATAGTTCCGGATTACATGGAGGAGCAGCTAAATCTTTCGGCAACTGCAGCAGCAGAATCCACAATGTTATCACGGGCAGCAACAGTGACGTCAACACAGGCTCGCGTAGCAGTGACAACAGCTGAGCCTATTAATGCCATGAGACCGGCCCAAGAGATGATACTGGACGAGGGACTGGAAAGCATCACAACCAGATTAGTTCAGGAAATTGACGAAGATGCATCCATGGAACAACGCAGAACGCTGACGATTGGACACAGGCAACACATTCACAGATACATACCTATAAATGTATTACTACTGTGCTGGACTGTGGCCATGAACAGAGCCATAATGGTGAGGCTCACGGCTGTGCCACGCTGCAACGAAGAGATGTTTTCATCAAACAGGCGAAGAAGAGGAAGCAGAATGAGAGATACTTACACTAAGACTCAAAGTGCCCCAAATGTGCTCATCATGCGGCCGTACACTGGAAGCCATACCAAGTGCTACCATCCTGGATTGGTTGATGTCCTCGCGTATGCAAGAAGATGCCCGATGAGTGGAGCACTACGTCGACTGCACTACAACAGAAGTCGATTATGGCTGCTACACACTGGTAGGCGAAGTGGACGACCTCCTGATGTCTGAAGATGTCCCACGCCACAAAATGCTGTCATATAAGATAAGGCCAAAACGATGTCTTATTGATTAATGAAATCTAATTTGAATGTTTGTGGATATATGTATGTACTTACGTGTGAATATGTATATGTATGTATATATTTGTGTATATATATGTAGCTGCGTGTATATATGTGCATATAGTTATGTCCACGTGACTGTAATTGCATAATTTATAATTACGTAAGCAATGTAAATATTCATAAGTTATATTTGCCACTCACGTTACTTCGCACTTATTAGTGATCACAATTGCCATAAAAAGTTAGTTAATATCGCATAGGAATACACAATGTATCGCAACAAAATATCGATATAAGCAATAGTATCGTGAAAGTATCGATATATAGTAATAAGCAATAGTATCGTGAAAGAAATTAATGTATATATCGATACGATTTAAGATACCCATAGCAACATGTTGCTGCCGCTTAAATTCAAAAAAGTTGCTGTAAATAGTAATAAGTTGAATTTTAATAAAAAGAAATAAAAAAAGCGGTCACTGTGTGCGAGTTGAGCGGCAGGCCAAGCCCATCGATCCGGCACAATGCCATCGGTGCCAGGCTTTCGGCCATACTAAGAACTATTGCCGCCGCCCATATGTTTGCATGAAGTGCTCAGGCAGCCACGCAACTGCAGCGTGCATCAAAGCAAGGGATGCACCTCCAAAGTGCATCAATTGTGGAGGTGCACATGTCAGCTGCTACAAGGGCTGCCTGAAGTACAAAGAGGCAAGGAATAAACTGTTGGCTGTAAAGCTCATCCCTGAAGCGAAGAGAATGCAACAACAACAACAACAGCAGCGTCAGCATCAGCATCAGCACCCGCAACAACAGCAACAACGGCATTTGAGCCATGCAAATCACAAAAGACAAGAGACAACGCATAAACGACAATTGACTAATCACAACCGACAAGAGACAACGCATAAACGACAACAACATGACAAAAAGACGCCACTAAATACAGGCACTAAACGCAAACTAACGTATAGTAGCGCTGTGCGTAAAACACGTAAAAACCCAACACCACAACATCAACAACAACAGCAACGACAACAACAACGACAGCGAAGGCAGCCACCAAAGACAAAAACGCCAAATCAAAACACACAAACAACATCAACAGGACGAAATCCAGCAGAGAGGCATCTGGCCAGACTGCAACAACAACTGCAAGACGAACAAAAAAAGTCAGGCAGCCTCGAGGCGCTACTGGAAAAGAATACGCAAATGATTGAAAAAATGGAAAAGAAGATGGAACTTATGATGACATTATTAAATACTTTATTGAGTTCGGGTCTATATAAAAACAATACAGCTAATACTAATGAACTACAGCAGATTGAGGAGCAGCAACGACATCAACAGCAGCCACAACAGCGAGTCCAACAGCTACGTCAACCAAGACCAAGGGTTGACATCAGGGAGATGATGGAGCTCAGCTGTGGGTATGAGGCTGCTGTGGACAAGTCCTCCACCAGCTGGCGCACCAGCTCGTCAACATCTAGCATATCCACGCCCACTAGCGTGGCAATGTATTAGGTCCGACCTCCAACGACGATGGCAGCCGCATACATGCAAAGAACGAAATAAAAAATGTAAATAAACTGCCAATAACATTCAATATAACACTTACCTGCAATTAATGGGTATCTGCAACGACGACGACGACCTCACAGCCACGACAAACATCAAAGACAACTGCTGCAGATCCTAATAAAAAAATAATATGAATAAATACAAATAAACACAGAAAAACAATTAAATTAATATACGAACGAGTAAATGAAATAAAAACAAAAAATAAATAAATATATATATATTTAATGTATTTTATATTTTTTATATTTTATTTGTATATATTCTTATATAAATATGGTGTAAAAATACAAAATACATGTCAAACCTCACTACACATCTAAATTACATAAATTTCACAAATACACACACACCCGCAATATGGCGATAAATCCATAAAAGATGTCCACTGATGCCGTATCCTGTATCCTGTGATGCTACTACGCGTACCTGCAACAAAATAAAATAAAATAAATTAATGAATAAATAATAAAACAACAACTAAATGAATAAAAATCACAAATCTACACTTACCTGCAACATGTCGCATAACTCCATAAAGATGACTGCTCTAGTATCCTGTGATGCCCCTTTAATGTACCTGAAACAAAAAGAATAATTAAAATTAATAAATTAACAAAAAAGCAATTAAACAACAAAATTCGCCAATATAAACTTATCTGCAACATGCGTAAATTCCAATTTGAAACGGCAACGGATGCCTGCTACAGCTGCCTGTGACGCCACTTCAAGTACCTAAAACAAAAAAAGAATAAACGAATTAATAAAATAAAACACTAAAATCACATAATTCACTAATACTTATCTGCAATGACCGATCCTGTATTCAGCGATGCCACTACATATTCCTGCAAAAAGATGAATAAATAAATAAAATGTGTAAACACAAAATACACTAGTAAACACTCACCCGCTAAACGGCGCCACATGAACTAAAAATGTCCATCGATGCCTGCTCCAGTTGCCAGAGACGCCACTCCAAGTACCTGAAATATAAAAATATAAATAAATTAATAAATAAAACAATAAGCCGTCGAAATTCACTAATATGTATCTTCAACAATAGCTCCAGCTGTTAGCGACGTCACCTCAAGTACCTGAAAATAATAAAATATAAATAAATTAATAAATAAAAACTAAAAAGCAATAAAACAACTAATTACTCGCCTGCCTGTATCCAGTGATGCCATTCAATGTACCTGCAATATGATAAATAAATACATAAAATGTATAAACAGACAAATAAATGACACAAATAATTCACTAATAAACACTTACCTGCAAAAAAATAAATAAATAAATAAATAAAACTGCACGAAGAAAAGCTCTACACGATGACGACGGATGCCTGCGCCACTTTCCAGTATCCAGAGACGCCACTTCAAGTACCTGCAAAAAATGAATAAACAAAATGAATAAACAACTAAAAGCAAATAAATGACATACAATACAATAATATAAACTTACCTGCAACATGCGTAAATTCCAATTCAAATCGGCAACGGATGCCTGCTCCAACTGCCAGCTACGCCACTACACGTACCTGCAACAAAAAGAATAACAAAAAAAATTAATAAATAAAACAATAATATCACATAACTCACTAATACTTACCTGCAATGACCGATCCTGTATCCAGTGATGCCACTCCATGTACCTGCAATAAACAAATAAAATGTATAAAATGTATAAACACCCAAATAAATGACACAAAAAATACAATAATAAACACTTATCTGCAAAACGGCGCTATCTCAACTAAAAATGTCCATCGATGCCTGTTCCAGTTGCCAGAGACGAGACACGATGCCACTCCACGTAACTGCAACAATATAAATATATAAAAACCTATAAACATACTTAATCAAAATTAAATCAAATCAATATACATACCTGCAACATAACTACAGAAATAGTTGCCAATGCTGCCACATCTTGACTCCAGGGATGCCACACCAACATACCTGCAACGGAAAAAACAAAACAAATTAATAAATAAACAGTAAACATATGCAAATAACTAAATTCACTAATACGACAAAAATCAACTTTACACGACGCTACAACATGTTACAACGAGCAACAAGTAGTGCCAAAACACATATGCCGCTCCATCTTCACCACACCGAGGCGACGTTGGACCTGCTAGAAATCCAATTGCACATGAATTTCTAGCAAATACAACCTCTATTATATGGGGTGCTAATGGCATATGGCAGCCACACATAAACACACACACACAAACATATGGCAACTACACTATGCAAGCCCAGCTGACTGGCTTGCAATGTAAACAAACACGGAGCACAAATGAAACGTCTCTTTTCACATTATTATATTGTTTTTCTTCTGTATGGAACACAAATTTTAATGCACTTTTTTCTTATTTTTCACGAGAAAAAAAAAAAACAAATTCAGCTCCTGTTGTCTCTTAGGCAGCTGGACTGGCTATTCAAATTGACGTCTATAAGCGCCATCTAATCCTGACGATAGCGATACTTACTCTGACGAAGGTATCCAGCTGGAAAAGAAGAAGGCTAAACGTTGCAATTATAATTGTTAATTGACACACACACACAAACTTCAGCAAATACTTACCCAAAGAAGACGACGGTGAGATCCAGCCAGATGACCAGAAGATCCAGTACCTGAAAAGAAACAAGAAATATAAATAAGTTAGTTATTAAGTATACATGTTAATAATTGATGTACTAATTTAAGATAAAAAAGCTACTTAACTCAATTCAAAGTAATGTGGTGTAGGTCAGTTTCAAGCTGCATGTGATATAGTGATCGCATGCAGTATGGTATCGAATATATATCGATACCATTGAAACTGACCTACACCCTAACAGTGACGTTATCAAAGTGCTGTTAACAGCAGCTATTCAAATTTAAAAAAAGTTGCTAACTGTAGCAATAATTTAAATTTTGTTAAGAGAAAATACCTGTTACGAGTGGGGCACGACTAGGCGATAGCTTTCTGGACTGAACAACGAACGAAGACGGACGTGTTTTTTTTCTGCTGCGTGGCGCTCTTCAAGCACACAGTGAGACAGTGAGAAGTCAAGCTATTTTAAAATGGCCGAAAATTAAATTGACTATTAATTCGCCTAGTCGTGAGTGCCGCCGCCGCCGCCGCAAATAAAAAGTGCTGTAATAAAAATTAATTAATTGAATAACAATATGTAATTACAACACGAAATATTATAAGAGAGCGAAAAAAAAGACAGATAATAAACAGGAAAATTAATAAGAAAATTCAATAAGAAAAAATTCAATAAAAAAAATTAAAAAAAAAAAAAAAAAAAAAAAAAAAAAAAATTCAAAAAAAAAAAAAAAAATAAAATAAAAAAAAAAAAAAAAAAAAAAAATTTCTGTGTGCTCATTTCCCAACATTTAACCAGTGCCAGAGGGCTAAAACAAGCAACAACAAACATGAATACTGGACCAGATGAGGAGCCTACATCGCCAATCTCAGTTGGAAAGAACTCTGACATGGATGCTTCGTATGTAATGCCATCTGCCAGCGACTCGGATGACTCCTCTGCAACTGAGCCAACCGTAATATTCGCCAACAATAAACATACACTTGATGACGAAGAGGACCGGCAAGCGGCCACCGCGAATCGTACAACCTCTGAAGAACTAAATGGTGAGGGCACTGTATCACTCCTATCCGACTCTGACATATCCATGGAACCGTGTGATGGCTCACCTCATAACACGACCATGATTGAAACAGATGACGAAGAGGAGCATATTGTAGCAGAGACATCACATAAATCATGCTCGCAGCACACAGAAAATTACATGACGCCATATATACGAAGCTTCTACGTAAAAAAATACCCAACAAGACATATAAAAGAAGAAAATTACACAAAGACAAGAAGTAGAAAACCTCTAACTCGCAATTACAACAAACAGCACATACACTCTCTAACTGTCACAAAACTGGCCGCTAGTCGAACAAAAACTCAAACACATAACAAGACGAACGCTCATGCGTGCAGCGCAAACATGAAAGCAGACAAAAACGACAGCTCAAACATTGACTCAAACATGAACATAAACGCAAACATAAATGCAAACGAAAACACTCTCTCCCTGACTACTCTCACTGGTGCAGCTATAAGCACAGCTAAGGAGACAACGACCAACGCACAAATACAAATACAAACAAACAAAAACAACCATCATACACAGCAAAAAAATGAAAAGAAGCAAAGCTCTCTCATAATGCGCTCTCCCGAGCAAACAAGCAAGCAGTGCAAAGCAGTCCCAAACGAAACTGCTTGCAAGACAATACACAACAAGTGTAATAATAGACTGATGTCTACGCTTGCGCAAACACTGAACAATATCATGCCAAATAATTCCACTGCCAGCGCAACGACGACAACTGCAACATCTGCAACAACTCTGACAAGCAATGGAAAAACTAATAAAGTTCAACGATGGCTGACTCAAGTACCGCCACTTCTTCCTCATGAACTGCAACACTCACACCAGGAAGAAACAGAAACAGCAACAACAACAGTAACAAATAAATGGCAGTCGCCATTCAAAAGAAAATGTATATTAATGGATGACGGCAGCGATGACGATGATGAACTCTTCCACCCAGATATGCCAACTGAATCTCCAAAGCTCAAAAGCGACTTTGCTAAGAAACACCATCAGGAATCAAAACGACAAATGCAACAACAGCAAACTACAACAAATAATAGCTACAACAATACACAACAACTGTCCCAGGCGCTAAACATCAGGCCACAGCAACTAATGACATGCCAACAAAAAGACTCAATTACAGCCCCTGCTATTACGTTTGCAACAAACTCTGTATCTGCTCCAACTACTGCCTCTGCCCCAGTACAGCTACAGCAACATCAAACAAAAATCCCCCCCCTCTTCTTACCTTTGGTACCAGATATAATGCCATTACTTGATAAACTACAAAATAACCCATCAATTACAAAATTTACCACTAAAACAACGAATAATAATGGACTGCGCATCCAATGTGCAGACATGGACTCCTACAATGCAGCACTGTCTACCTTGGAGAAGGACGGTACTCACCTGCATACTCACCAACTACGCAGCCAAAAAGGATTTCGCGTAGTAGTTAAACATATCCACCACTCTACTCCGTGCACATGGATCACGAGTAGACTAACTGAGATGGGGTATATTGTGCGACACATACGCTGCGCTACTCATCGCTTCACGGGCAAGCCAATAAACTTATTCGAAATAGAAATAGAGCCCGTGGCTGATGGTAGCCATACGAACATATTGAGCCTGAAAGAAATAGGCTATCAAACAGTGACTTTGGAGCGACAAAACAAACCTACAGATCCACCGCAATGCCACAGATGCCAGGCGTACGGCCACACCAAAAACTACTGTAGGAGGCCATTCAGATGTATGAAATGCGCTGGTGAGCATGCTTCGGTGGAGTGCTCCAAGCCAAGAAATGCTGCACCGAAGTGTATAAACTGCAAAGGTGAGCATATAAGCTCCTACAAAGGTTGCCCAGCATTTAAGGCAGCCAGAAGCAAGTTGCTGGCAGCACGAGCCACCCTAGAAGTGAAACGACAACGACAGCAACAACGCATAATACAGAAGAAAACACTGGAACGGCAAGAGACAACAAAAGTAACAGCTGAGCCAATGCCAAGACGGACTGACCTTAATCCCAGGCCCTCATACAGCCGAGTTGTACGTTGTGGCTCAACTGAGCCCACAACTTGCAAGTCGCCAAAAAGTCTCTCGCCTAACAAACAGCATCCAAGTACTGACAAGCAGAAGACACAGAATCAACACAAACAACAGCTACAACATCAACGTGCTGACAAGCAGCAGACACATATACAACACAAATCAACAGCAACATACTCAAAAACACCAGCACCCGCCAAAACGACTAACACAAATAAACCTCCAAATCTAGACAAGATGCCAAATAACAAAAATCACACTCAAGCAAACAAGGGCAATACTCACCAGAAACAAACAGACGACAATAGAGATATAACAAAAACAAACAAGCGACGGTCACCAGCAGCTAATAATCACTTTTCCAACGTAAATCGGCGTGACCTCAACATTAGTGGCCACACAGGCAACCCTGCTGAAAAGCACTTGGCCAACTTCCAGAAGCGGCTACGAGAGGAACAGCAAAGATACCAACAAGAACAGCAAAAACATCAGCCAGGAATGCTTGGCAGATTAGAATATAAAATAGACACACTAATAAATTTAATAAAGATCTTTATTGAGAAACTTCCAGCCAACAATACAATACAATACAATACAATATCAAACAATATCCAGGAACACCAACAGCAGCAACAGCAACAGCAGCAGCAGCAGCAACAGCAACAGCAGCAGCAACAGCAGCAGCAACAGCAGCAGCAACAGCAACAGCAGCAGCAGCAACAGCAACAGCAACAGCAGCAGCAACAGCAGCAGCAACAGCAACAGCAGCAGCAGCAGCAGCAGCAACAGCAACATCAGCAGCTCCTCATCATGGATGTAGACAACGCCAATGACGGACCTAATGATGAATAGCAGCATAATCGTCCAGACTCGTCATGCCACTCACATCGGCCCCCAGGGCTTTAAAATTGCATTCTGGAACGCCTGTGGAGTGAGAAATAAGATTAATGAACTGGAGCTGTTCATGCAACGACACAAGATACATATAATGATGATTGCAGAAACGCGCATAGCACCAAATGCAACCACATTAAATGTTCCAGGTTATATTACTTACATGGCCACGAACCAGCATACGTATAGGAGAGGCGGCGTCGCTACACTCGTCAGGGATGACATCAGACACACGGCTCTCCAACCTATAGGCGAGGAGTTCATCCAGTGTATGCCAATAGCGATTTCAACTGGAAACAAAGCAAGAGATGAAGTCATTATAATATCGCCAATCTATTGCCCACCAACAATTAAATGGACGGCTGCCCAATTTACAATGCTCCTACGGCACTTTGACAACCTATCTGGAAGGCACTTACCAGCAAAGTTTATCATATGCGGCGACTGGAATGCTCGCCATTCTTGGTGGGGCAATCTCCGAGCATGCCAAAGAGGCAAATCTCTACTGGAAGCAGTACATCAGCAACGAAGATACAATATCCTAGCTACTGGAAGCGCCACACACTTTCCGTACGACAGAAGAAAGCGGCCATCTGCAATAGACTTTGCTGTGTATAGCAGAATCATGGACAGCTGTATTAGTATTCAATCCACAACAGACCTGGACTCTGATCACCTACCTCTGATTATTGACTTGCTCACTGGAGGTCCTCGCCTACATGGCTCGTTGCAATCAGCTGGATGTGGTCGTCTACTGCCACGCGGAGCAAAGATTGAACGCTTCCAATGGACTCTTGATCAAAACATCCATCTCAATACAGAGATCAACACGAGTGCAGACATTGATGATGCCATCCTCATACTTATGCGTAATATCCAAATGGCAGCCACGGCAGCTACTACGCACCTCAGGAGTAATAGGCATCGCAGACGGCACCAAAACATTCAACTGGATGAGCGCACACGGGTACTACTGGAGCGCAAGCAGCATTGCAAACGTTTGCTGATGGCCACACGCACCATGGAAGCGAGACAGAGCTACAGGGCCGCACAAAACCGGCTGAAGAAGGCCATGGCAGTTCTAAAAAGAAAAGAAATTAATAAGCTTTTTGAAGGAATAGATGGTACGGACCAGTACAGCATGCAAAAGCTCTGGAAGCTAACTAAAAAGATAAAGAGGCAGCCACAACCAAACTATCCCATAAAGGTAATGCCAGCAAATCCCCCAAGAGCACAGGCCACCTGGACGAAAACAATTGCAGAGAAGGCAGAGGCATTTGTTGAACATCTGGAGAGCAGATTCTCACCAATACTAACCAACACGCCTGAGCAAAGACGCGAAGTAAGAGATGAATTGACCAATCTGAAGCAGAGAAAACAACAGCAGCAGCAACAACAGAGAAACCCAGCAATTCGCCCAATAACTTTACATGAATTGAAATCACAAATTGAACTGCTGGAGAACTCCAAGGCGCCGGGTGAAGACAATGTGGATAATGGACTAATAAAAATGCTACCTCAAAAAGCACAACTATATCTACTGCTAATTTACAACTCCATGCTTAGACTTGGCCACTTTCCAAACACCTGGAAGCATGCAGTCATATCTATGATCCTAAAACCTGGAAAAAACACTGCTGAGATGACGTCGTATCGCCCAATCAGCCTCACTTCTGGCCTCTCCAAATTGTTTGAAAAACTACTACTCGCAAGGCTGTTTGACATCGAAGACTTTGCAAGAGCGGTACCATCCCACCAGTTTGGATTCAGGAAAGAGCATGGCACTGAGCAACAGCTGGCGAGAGTCACGCAATTCATATTGCGTGCCTACGAACAGAAGGCATACTGCTCAAGTGTATTTATTGACATTTCTGAAGCTTTTGACAGAGTTTGGCATGAAGGCCTACTCTGCAAACTAATAAAAGTGCTGCCAATAAAATTATACAACATAATTGAAGAATACATTAGCGCACGTACATTTGTGGTCAACTGCAATGGCATTACATCAAGAGTGGGCACAGCTACAGCTGGTGTCCCCCAAGGAAGTGTACTGGGCCCCATTCTGTACACAATCTTCTCATCAGATATGCCACTGCCATCGCTTGCTCGAACCCGTGAATATGAATATGAGTCAAGTGATAAACAGATGCTGCTATCCACCTATGCTGACGACACAGTGATCATGTGCACATCTAATCTGCCGTCGACCGCGGCAAGAGCAAACCAAAACTTTCTTCATCACCTTACGAAATGGGCTGAGAAATGGGCTATAAAGATAAATGTGGCAAAAACCGGACATGTGATGTTCACACTCAGAGGACTGCAGAATGGACGAAGCGAATATGCACCGCCTATACAACTAAATGGACATGCTGTACCATGCAAAAAATCGCATACATACCTGGGTGTGATACTTGACAGAAAGCTTACGCTCGAACCACACGTGACCAGACTCTGCGTACGCCTGAGGGCGAGAGCCATCAAACTGGGATGGCTATTGGGGCGAAACAGTCGACTAGCAAATGACTGTAAAGCTCTGGTGATTAAGCAGCTCATAATGCCAATATGGCAGTATGCGCTGCCAGTTTGGGGCTCTCTGGTGACCAATGCACAAATACAGCGGATACAGATACTGCAAAATAAGATATTAAGAAATGCAGTTCAGGCCACATGGTACACACGCAATGCGGATCTACGTACCTTGTATGGATTCAAGACAGTAGACGAAGCATTCCAACTGTCTAGTGGTCGATTTGCTAACTCGCTTGCGAACCACATAAACCCAGAGGCACGTAAAATAATGCTGGAGCCATATGTGCCACAAAGACTTAGCCGACCACGATATATGGAGCAACTGCAACACCACATACTCCCCATGCAGCCACAAGGAGTACAGCAGCAGCAGCAGCGGAGCTCCAGGGCAGCACTGCCCACTCTACTGCGCCTTGAAGAAGAAGAACGCGAACGAATTGAAGCAGAGAGACGAGCGGAAGAACAGGCAAGACGTGCTAGAGAGAGACGAACGAGGCCGCAAAGCAGATTCTGTGAAACGGAAATAAATATATTAAAACGCAGTTACTGGAGTGGACAAATTACCAGGGAGGAAGCGGTAGAACAAATCCAGGGCCAACCACTAGCCATCCAGCGAATTATAGTCCCAGACTACATGGAAGAGGAAGAGCAGCCACCTGGAGCAGCAACAGCAACAGCAACACTAACCACCTTTTCAGCACAAGAGGCAGTTGTAGAGACATCACACGCAACACAATCTGCAATAGGAGATGAGGTACCACAGCCAGCAACGGTCCTAGCAGTGTCACCTGCAACAATGGAAACAATCCAAACAACATCAGTGACAGTGGATGAAGAAACAGCATCAGAAGTTGAGATCATACCTGTGCATATTGAGGACCCAATACAGGATGAAGGGCTGGAGATGCAACCGCCGATCAGATTCTGCGAAATAGTGATCAACTCACTAAAGCGTAGATACAGGAGAGGCCAACTTACCCGGGAGGAGGTGGTTGAACGAATCCAGGGTCAACCATTGTCCATCCAACGCATCATAGTTCCGGATTACATGGAGGAGCAGCTAAATGTGCCTGCAACTGCAGCAGCAGAATCCACAATTTTATCGCGGGCAGCAACAGTGACGTCAACACAGGCTCGAGTAGCAGTGACAATAGCCGAGCCTATTAATGCCATGAGACCGGCCCAAGAGATGATACTGGACGAGGGACTGGAAAGCATCACAACCAGATTAGTTCAGGAAATTGACGAAGATGCATCCATGGAACAACGCAGAACGCTGACGACTGGACACAGGCAACACAGTCACAGATACATACCAATAAATGTATTACTGCTGTGCTGGACAGTGGCCATGAACAGAGTCATAATGGTGAGGCTCACGGCTGTGCCACGCTGTAACGAAGGTATGTTCTCATCAAACAGGCGAAGAAGAGGAGGCAGAACGAGAAATGCTTACTCTAAGTCTCAAAGTGCCCCGAATATGCTCAACATGCGGTTGTACACTCAAAGGCAAACCAAGTGCAGCCATCCCGGATTGGTTGATGTCCTCGCGTATGCAAGAAGATGCCCGATGAGTGGAGCACTACGTCGACTGCACTACAACAGAAGTCAATCATGGCTGCTACACACTGGTAGGCGAAGTGGACGACCTCCTGATGTGTGAAGATTTCCCACGCCACAAAACGCCACAAAATGCTGACATATAAGATAATGCCAAAACGATGTCTTATTGATTAATGAAAACTAATTTGAATGTTTGTGGATATATGTATGTACTTACGTGTGAATATGTATATGTATGTATATATTTGTGTATATATATGTAGCTGCGTGTATATATGTACATATAGTTATGTCCACGTGCCTGAAATTGCATAATTTATAATTACGTAAGCAATGTAAATATTCATAAGTTATATTTTGCCATTCACGTTACTTCGCACTTACTAGTGATCACAATTGCCATAAAAAGCTACTTAATATCGCATAGGAATACACAATGTATCGCTACAAAATATCGATATAAGCAATAGTATCGTGAAAGTATCGATATATAGTAATAAGCAATAGTATCGTGAAAGAAATGAATGTATATATCGATACGATGTAAAATACCCATAGCAACATGTTGCTGCCGCTTAAATTCAAAAAAGTTGCTGTAAATAGTAATAAATTGAATTTTAATAAAAAGAAATATAAAAAAAAAAAAGTTTATAGTGCGAAGAACCACCTGTTGGATTTAAATGCAAGCATCAGCAGATTCCAAAGTCATCTCAATAATAGTATATTACTCAACACAGAAATAAGGAGTCCAGATGACATTGATGATGCAGTCTCTATTCTTCTAAAGAATATTGAGAATGCAGCTAACTATGCAAATCCTCAATTTACACATAAAGTTCCGTATACAACCAGAGCAGAGTTTCGTGTCAGTAACCACACTCTTCAGCTGATTGAAGCCAAGAGGATTATTAAGCGCCATCTTTTGCTAAGCCGCAATCCACTAGCAAAAGCTATTTGCAACAGGCTATCGAATCGTATTCGCAAGAAGCTGATTGCTGAAAAACAAAAACACGAGCATGACTTACTTAGTGCTGTTGATCCTACAGACAGATATGCTATGCAAAAGTTATGGAGACTCACCAATAATCTAAAGCGGCAACCAGCTCCTAATTTACCACTTTTAAAGTTCAGCGCTGGCAGTAACAATACTCGCAATATCTGGTGCAAGACCACGACTGAAAAAGCTGAAGTCTTTGCTGATAGCCTTGAACAGCGGTTCAAACCTATTATATCGACATCACCCACTGATCTGGCAGAAATTGAGCGATCAGTTAACCAAGCGGGTGCCTCTTCAGGTCTATTCAAACCCGTAACTGTCATGGAAATTCTCAACTATATCCATAAGCTAGTAAATAAGAAAGCAGCTGGACTAGACAAAGTTGATAATCATACCATTAAAGCATTGCCAATGAAGGCTATACTCTACCTTGTAATGATCTTCAACAACTCGCTCAGACTTGGTCACTTCCCCTCTGGCTGGAAAGTTGCGCTTGTGAAGATGATTCTAAAGCCTGGTAAGCAAACGCAACATGTTGCCTCTTACAGACCAATAAGCCTTTTATCGGGTCTCTCCAAAATCCTTGAGCAAGTTATCCTGACACGCATGTATGACCAAGAGAGTCTTGTTAACTCCATTCCAAACCATCAATTTGGCTTTCGCAAGGCGCACTCTGCTGAACAACAACTTGGCCGAGTCACTCAATTCATCCTACAACAATATGATAGAGATAATTACTGCTCTGCTATTTACATGGACATTAAGGAGGCATTTGATAGAGTTTGGCACTCTGGTCTGAGATTCAAACTTAAAAAACTATTGCCTGATGCTCTATACCAAATAATTAGTAGCTATCTATCTGGACGATCTTTTCTTGTTGAATGTCATGGTGGCTGTCGCTCAGCAATAAAACAAATAAACGCAGGCGTCCCTCAAGGCAGCCTACTTGGTCCTGTTCTGTATAACATTTACACGAGTGATATTCCGGATGCGTCCACACGATATATATTCTCTAGCATGCTTTTGGCCACTTATGCAGACGACATAATTATCCTCTCAGCACATAGCAAACAAAGTTATGCTCTTTTGCTGCAACAAAAATATATTGATGAGCTATCTGCATGGACTAAGAAATGGTGCATTACTATTAATACCAACAAAACAAAACATATTATGCACACGCTGAAAAGAATCACACCTTACCAAGCCATCAAAATAGACAACACGGATATTGAAAACACCACAACTCATCCATATTTGGGAATCACCATGGACACTAAACTAAAATTCATCAACCATGTCACTGCGATTGGATTCAAAGTAAGGGCACGCCTAAAAAGCATAGATTGGCTGATTAACAAACACAGCAGCCTACCACTTAAAACCAAAATAATCATATTCAAGCAACTTGTTGCTCCTATTTGGCAATACGCCATACCTGTTTGGGGCGCTTTGCTATCGGATGCACAAATCGATAGGATAAGAGTATTGCAAAGCCAGGCGCTGAGGTCCATATCTGGAGCCTTTCGATTCACCTCCAATGAACGAATCAGACACGATCTTGATGTCATATCTATTGATGAATACCTTAATAACGCCTGCCACAAATACTATGAGCGCCTGCGTTCACACACTAATCCACTTGCCAAGACTTTAGCCAGTGACCCGTTCATACCGCAACGCCTAACTATGCCAAGTTACTCTAACATCATTCGGACTCACCTGAACATATCTATTGAAAGCCGTACTCTACAATCTCAGCGAGAACATGATGAGGGGCGTATTGATGGCAACATTCGTCGCCGTAGTCTGCAGGCGCAGATCTCAGCACAGCGCGAAGCTACTTCTTCAATTATCCATCAGATTACGCCGCAGCCAAGCGAGATAAATCCAGAGCGTCCCAGTGATGTCGTTCTGGGCATGCCGCATGATGTTTCTTATTAAAATTCTAAATTTCGACTACTTTTGGCCTTAACTTTTGGCGCTACTAAATTCATAATAAAATGCTATTGTAAAGTATTGGATGAATAAATCATAACCTAGCTTCCTTTTCCTCTCCTTTCACTACTGTCTACAGTTATGAAGGGAGTGTTTGAAATAGAAGCTGGGTTCATTATTGTGTGAGCTACAGAGCCATACATACAAACAAACAAAACTAGTCTTGAGGCCAAAATTGACAGGCTTATAGATATGATTGCCACTCTGACTACTTGCCTACTAAATAGAGCAGGTACTAATGACTTACTAAATGCCCAATAATCTTACCATCTCCATGTGGAACGCAGCTGGAATTCTAAGAAGGCTGAACGAGTTGCAACAACACCTAATTAAACACAACGTGGACGTTATGCTCATTTCTGAAACGCACCTTACGACAAATGACCAAATTAACGTTAATGGCTACATATCTTACCTAGCTAACCACCCTTCTAACAATCGCAGAGGTGGAGCTGCTTTGCTGATCAAACCCAACATTTGCCACTATGCCACACGCTCTTCTCAACATAACTCTTACCAATCTGTTGAAGTTGCAGTCAATATGTTTGACGGTCGCTGTATCAACATCTCATCAATATACTGCCCTCCTCAAGTGACCTGGTCTGCTGAAGATTTTAAATGCCTTTTCCAAACGTTTGGTAACAATTTTATAGTGGGAGGCGATTGGAATGCCAAGAGCCAATGGTGGGGCAATGCCCGTTCCTGCATAAGAGGAAGAACCTTGCTAAATTGCACCTTGCAAGAAAACTATAGTATATTGGCAACTGGATCACCTACTCACTTCCCATTTAACACGCGACAAACTCCATCCGCCATTGATTTTGCAGTATATAAAGGCATCAGACGTGAAATGCTGACAATTACAGACTCTCATGAACTGAGCTCTGACCATCTTCCTATACTTATACATATTGCTGAAGTACCGATAGTTTATAGTGCGAAGAACCACCTGTTGGATTTAAATGCAAGCATCAGCAGATTCCAAAGTCATCTCAATAATAGTATATTACTCAACACAGAAATAAGGAGTCCAGATGACATTGATGATGCAGTCTCTATTCTTCTAAAGAATATTGAGAATGCAGCTAACTATGCAAATCCTCAATTTACACATAAAGTTCCGTATACAACCAGAGCAGAGTTTCGTGTCAGTAACCACACTCTTCAGCTGATTGAAGCCAAGAGGATTATTAAGCGCCATCTTTTGCTAAGCCGCAATCCACTAGCAAAAGCTATTTGCAACAGGCTATCGAATCGTATTCGCAAGAAGCTGATTGCTGAAAAACAAAAACACGAGCATGACTTACTTAGTGCTGTTGATCCTACAGACAGATATGCTATGCAAAAGTTATGGAGACTCACCAATAATCTAAAGCGGCAACCAGCTCCTAATTTACCACTTTTAAAGTTCAGCGCTGGCAGTAACAATACTCGCAATATCTGGTGCAAGACCACGACTGAAAAAGCTGAAGTCTTTGCTGATAGCCTTGAACAGCGGTTCAAACCTATTATATCGACATCACCCACTGATCTGGCAGAAATTGAGCGATCAGTTAACCAAGCGGGTGCCTCTTCAGGTCTATTCAAACCCGTAACTGTCATGGAAATTCTCAACTATATCCATAAGCTAGTAAATAAGAAAGCAGCTGGACTAGACAAAGTTGATAATCATACCATTAAAGCATTGCCAATGAAGGCTATACTCTACCTTGTAATGATCTTCAACAACTCGCTCAGACTTGGTCACTTCCCCTCTGGCTGGAAAGTTGCGCTTGTGAAGATGATTCTAAAGCCTGGTAAGCAAACGCAACATGTTGCCTCTTACAGACCAATAAGCCTTTTATCGGGTCTCTCCAAAATCCTTGAGCAAGTTATCCTGACACGCATGTATGACCAAGAGAGTCTTGTTAACTCCATTCCAAACCATCAATTTGGCTTTCGCAAGGCGCACTCTGCTGAACAACAACTTGGCCGAGTCACTCAATTCATCCTACAACAATATGATAGAGATAATTACTGCTCTGCTATTTACATGGACATTAAGGAGGCATTTGATAGAGTTTGGCACTCTGGTCTGAGATTCAAACTTAAAAAACTATTGCCTGATGCTCTATACCAAATAATTAGTAGCTATCTATCTGGACGATCTTTTCTTGTTGAATGTCATGGTGGCTGTCGCTCAGCAATAAAACAAATAAACGCAGGCGTCCCTCAAGGCAGCCTACTTGGTCCTGTTCTGTATAACATTTACACGAGTGATATTCCGGATGCGTCCACACGATATATATTCTCTAGCATGCTTTTGGCCACTTATGCAGACGACATAATTATCCTCTCAGCACATAGCAAACAAAGTTATGCTCTTTTGCTGCAACAAAAATATATTGATGAGCTATCTGCATGGACTAAGAAATGGTGCATTACTATTAATACCAACAAAACAAAACATATTATGCACACGCTGAAAAGAATCACACCTTACCAAGCCATCAAAATAGACAACACGGATATTGAAAACACCACAACTCATCCATATTTGGGAATCACCATGGACACTAAACTAAAATTCATCAACCATGTCACTGCGATTGGATTCAAAGTAAGGGCACGCCTAAAAAGCATAGATTGGCTGATTAACAAACACAGCAGCCTACCACTTAAAACCAAAATAATCATATTCAAGCAACTTGTTGCTCCTATTTGGCAATACGCCATACCTGTTTGGGGCGCTTTGCTATCGGATGCACAAATCGATAGGATAAGAGTATTGCAAAGCCAGGCGCTGAGGTCCATATCTGGAGCCTTTCGATTCACCTCCAATGAACGAATCAGACACGATCTTGATGTCATATCTATTGATGAATACCTTAATAACGCCTGCCACAAATACTATGAGCGCCTGCGTTCACACACTAATCCACTTGCCAAGACTTTAGCCAGTGACCCGTTCATACCGCAACGCCTAACTATGCCAAGTTACTCTAACATCATTCGGACTCACCTGAACATATCTATTGAAAGCCGTACTCTACAATCTCAGCGAGAACATGATGAGGGGCGTATTGATGGCAACATTCGTCGCCGTAGTCTGCAGGCGCAGATCTCAGCACAGCGCGAAGCTACTTCTTCAATTATCCATCAGATTACGCCGCAGCCAAGCGAGATAAATCCAGAGCGTCCCAGTGATGTCGTTCTGGGCATGCCGCATGATGTTTCTTATTAAAATTCTAAATTTCGACTACTTTTGGCCTTAACTTTTGGCGCTACTAAATTCATAATAAAATGCTATTGTAAAGTATTGGATGAATAAATCATAACCTAGCTTCCTTTTCCTCTCCTTTCACTACTGTCTACAGTTATGAAGGGAGTGTTTGAAATAGAAGCTGGGTTCATTATTGTGTGAGCTACAGAGCCATACATACAAACAAACAAAAAAAACAAAAGCCTATGGATCGTTTGGAGCTTAAATCTATTGTGGAAACACTCTTTCCAGAAAGACTAAGCTCCATTCATGCCCCTGAGACCATGTCTACCGAGCAGAGCTCAACGAGCACTCAGATTGACTTAGTTACGGACGAGGAGATATTAGTAGCTCTCAGAGGTCTTAGACTTAACTCAGCCCCAGGGCCAGACGGGATCCCAAATCGTGCGCTAAAGCTAGCCCTCGCCTTGCACCCAAGCGCGTTCGCGGAATTATACAACGAATGTATAATTCATGAAACGTTCCCCGCAATATGGAAAATTCAGAACTTGGTATTGCTACCTAAGGCTGGCAAACCACCGGATGAGCCATCTTCATATAGACCTATTTGTCTCTTAGACACCATGGGAAAGGTGTTTGAGAAACTGATTTGCTCTAGGCTGGAGAGTGCCATTGATAGCGCCGGAGGCCTTTCACCTAACCAATTTGGTTTTCGGAAGGCCCGTTCAACAGCAGATGCGCTTGATAAAGTTGTCGGCCTGGCAGCTTCCGCCATCCAAGGCACCAGATGGAAGCACGGGACGAAGCACTACTGCATCATTGCGACTCTTGATGTGAAGAATGCCTTCAACACAGCTAGCTGGGATATGATACTGGATGCGATGTCACAATATAATATCCCTAAATATCTAAAAGAAATAGTGAGGAGCTACTTCAGAGGAAGAACACTAATATACAATACGAGGGAGGGTCCCCAAACTCATATAGTGTCAGCTGGAGTCCCCCAAGGTTCAGTGCTGGGGCCTCTCCTATGGAATATGATGTACGACGGCGTACTGCGCTTGGAACTACCAGCAGGTGCGCACACCATTGGCTTTGCTGATGATGTAGCAGTCGTCACCATAGGAAAGGAGCTTAAAGATACTGAGGATATGTGCAGCGCAAGTATCAACCGCATACGAAGCTGGTTGTCTGGAGCTGGACTAGAACTATAAAAATAAAATTGGCAATAACACCCCTATCGGAGCACAGCCTGATGCACAATTTGCCTCCACGCTTCTCTGTCCTGTGCGCAACTTCTCCAGTTGGTAACACCATTCAGGATTGCCTCCATCTGGTCCTTCCAACGGGTTCGAGGTCTACCCCAAAGATCTGGTCCAAAGATCTTGCGAAGAATCTTTCTCTCAAAGACACCAAGAGCAGCTGCATCTGACTGCGTCACGGTCCAGGCTTCCGCTCCATAAAGCAGCACTGGAATGATGAGTGTCTTGTAAAGGGTTACCTTTGTCTTTCGAGAGAGGGCTCTACTGTTCATTTGCCTACTGAGCCCAAAGTAACATTTGTTGGCAAGTGTAATTCTCCGCTTGATCTCCAGGCTGACATCATTTTTGTTGGTCACTGCAGTTCCCAAATAGACAAAGTCCTTGACCGACTCAAAGTTATAGTCTCCAGCAGTAAGGTAAGAGTCAAGACGCCGCGACTCTCTAGTACTGCACACCATAAACTTTGTTTTGCCCATGTTTACTGCAAGACCAACTATAGCTGATTCCCTTTCGATAGCTCCAAAAGCCGCAGTTACATCACGCTTGGTACGACCAATGATATCAATATCATCAGCGTAACCAAGGAGCTGGACACTTTTGTATCCCAGTATTGTGCCCATCCGATGCACTCCAGCTTTCCTTATTATACTCTCCATAAGTAAATTGAAGAGCACACAAGACAGCGAGTCGCCTTGTCTGAGACCCCGCTTGGTATTGAAGGTTTCGGATTGGTCATTTCCTACCTTGACAGAGCTGATGGTGTTGCTCAATGTCATGCTACAAAGCCGTATTAGCTTTGCAGGAATACCAAGCTCAGACATGGTAGCGTACAGGCAGTCTCGCCGTGGGCTATCAAAAGCAGCTTTAAAATCGACGAACAGGTGGTATGTGTCGAATTGGTTCTCGTGTGTTTTCTCCAGGATTTGGCGCAATGTGAAGATCTGGTCAACTGTAGACTTGCCAGGACGGAAACCGCATTGATAAGGACCTATCAATGCTTCAGCATATGGTTTCAGTCTCTCACACATTACGCTCGTGAGAACCTTGTATGCGACGGGAAGAAGGCTGATGCCACGGTAGTTGGTGCGTTGTGTTGCATCACCCTTCTTCAGGATTGGGCAGATCATACTGAGGTTCCAATCATCGGGCATGCTTTCCGTTAGCCATACGCTGCTGATAAGTTGGTGCATGCACCCTACCAGCTCATCGCCTCCAGCCTTAAACAATTCAGCCGGTAAGCCATCTGCTCCCGCGGCTTTATTGTTTTTGAGACGCTGTATAGCTGTCTCGACTTCCGTATGGCTAGGGATGGGAACTTCAACACCATCATCTCTGATTGGGGTTAGTGGACCAACTTCGTCAAGCTCATTCTCACTGTTTCCAGCCAAAAGACTCTCAAAGTGATCCCGCCATAACCTCAGTACAATCTCCGCATCAGTAACCAGGTTTCCATCGTCACTCCTGCAGGCAAGCGATCCAGACTTATACCCTTGGGTCATGCGCTTGACCCTCCGGTAAAAGTCACGGGCATCGTTCTTGCTTCTGCTACTCTCCATCTTCTCACACTCAAGCCTTTCCATCTCCCGCTTCTTCCTCCTGAAAAGGCGCTTCTCGTCTCGTCTCCGCGACCTATAAATATCCACCACCGCTCGAGTAGCTCCTGCTTGCAGCGTTCTTCTGTAGGCGGCGTCTTTTGCTGCAGTCGCTTCCCGACACTCCTGGTCGTACCATGGATTCCGGTTGGGAGGGCGTTGGAACCCAAGTACTTCCACAGCAGAGGCGTTTATGGCATTGGACATGTACGCCCACATATCCGTTGTATTTATAGGCATTGGAGGGAGTTGGCCGAGTCGGCCCGAGAGTCGAGTGGAGAAGGCATCCTTATGTCGTTGTGATTGCAGCTTTTCGATGTCCAGCTTTCTTGGCATACCTTGACGTAAGACTTTCGCGACACACAGCCGTGCGCGTACCTTGGCTGCAACAAGGTAATGGTCAGAGTCGATGTTAGGACCCCGACAAGATCTCACATCAAGTATGCTAGATGCATGCCTTGCATCGATCACAACATGATCAATCTGATTTCGCGTCAGACGATCAGGCGACAGCCAGGATGCCTTGTGGATGTTGAGGTGACGAAAACCTGTACTACGTACAATCATATTGTGTGCGGGCCGCAAATCCTATTAGTCTAAGTCCATTGCTCGATGTGGACTCGTGCAGACTAAACGGGCCAACGGTTGCTCCAAAGATGCCCTCCCGCCCTATTTTGGAGTTAAAATCTCCTAGAAGGATTTTAACGTCATGTGACGGGCAACGGCCATATGCTCGGTCGAGCTCTGCATAGAAAGCATCCTTGGTAGCATCATCTTTCTCTTCCGTCGGGGCATGCGCACAGATTAGGCTGATGTTGAAGAATTTGGCAGTTATTCGGATCGTCGCAATCCTCTCGCTAACTGGTGTGAAGTGCGAGGCTCGGTGCCGCAACTTGGGCCCTACGACGAAACCACAACCAAATTCACGCCTATCATTAAGACAACTGTAATAGATGTCACAGCTGCTTTTTCTTATGCGCCCCTGCCCTTTCCATCGCATTTCCTGGATGGCTGTGATGTCAGCCTTCAACTCATTGAGGGTATCCGCTAGTTGTTGAGCAGCACCGGGTCTGTACAATGTCCGTACGTTCCAGGTGCATACTCTCAAATCATTTTCCTTTTTCCGTTTGCCGTAGTCGTCAACGTTTTCCGGGTTCCTTTCCGAGGCTCCTCTTGCTTCATTCACTGATGAGTCTTTTTTCGATGGGTGGATATCAAGTCCTACGCCAAAACCTAATTTAAGGATTAGGATCCCGCCGCGCACTTTGGTTTATAACTCAACGGGGGCTGAGTCATAATCCAGGAGGAACCACGTGGAGGTAGTGTGTCGACTTGAGAAGAGCAAGAACAAGGATCGCACTGGCACTCACCAAGTTGAGCACAATCAGAAACTTTGCCTTGCCTGCTCTCCCCCATCCCCCCTGGACTAGAATTAGCGGCGCACAAAACGGAAGTCGTCCTAGTCAGCAGTCGCAAGAGAGTGAAAACTGCCAATATAAAGATCGGCAACGTTACCATCGCATCTAAGAGAGCGATAAAGTATCTTGGCGTCATGATAGACACGAGATTAACTTTCCGCGAGCACTTAGAATATGTGCATAAAAAAGCAGCTGATTCTTGTAGAGCTCTCTCAAGAATTATGCTCAACACGCGGGGACCAAGGCAACAACGACGTCTCCTCTTAATGAGCGTCATTAGGTCCGTCATTCTCTATGCTGCACCGATATGGTCAAGTGCGTTGGCAACGCCGAGCTACAGCCGAGGCATTTGCGCCATCTACAGATTGAGCGCAATCAGAGTCAGCTGCGCTTTCAGGACAGTTTCCGATGACGCAGTGCTCGTCATTGCCGGAATGGTACCACTGGAGGACTTGGTTGCCGAAGCCGTGGAGCGGAACACACATGAGCTCGTACGACGCAACGTTATCAGGGCAAACAGCACTGCACGATGGCAAAGAAGGTGGAACCGCTCAACAAAAGGGCGATGGACCCACACGCTCATCCCGGAGCTTGATCCTTGGCTAAACCGTAAACACGGTGAGGTTAATTTTTATCTTTCGCAGATTCTCACGGGACATGGATGCTTTCGGAGCTATCTGAAGCGCTTTGGCCACGACGAAACTGACGAATGCCCATGGTGCGGACTAGGTCTGGTAGAAGATGCCAAACACGTTCTGTTTGAGTGTGGACGCTTCCAGGAGGAGAGGCGTTGCCTAGAAGAGGCAGTTGGCCGTTCCATTGGAACGGACAATATCGTCAACATCATGCTGGAATCGGAGGCAGCTTGGAATCTAACAAGCACCTTCGCAGCCACGGTCATGACGGAGCTCCGCAGAGTTGAGCGGATAAGAAGACGAGGTGTCCCAGCCTAAGATAGTGCAAAGCGCTTGCGAAGCAATGCTTCACGGCCGTCCCGCAAGCATCTTGCGCTATCACTAGTCGCTATCTCTAGTCGCCTCAGCTAAATAACTTAATGTAATAATATAATATAATTTTGTTAATAAACGAATACAAAAAAAAAAAAAAAAAAAAAAAAAAAACTTCCTTGCTATATGTGTAAGCATTTATTTGCCTGTGTGCGATACACTTGCTGTGTGGTAGCTGATGTGAGTCTACACACACACATATGTACATATGTGTAAGTTTGTGATGTGATAATCACAATCGCCGAGTATCACTTGTATAGGCATTTGAATGAATGCTCTGCCTGGGGCATTTGCATGTTTCGTGCATGGGTCTCGAATATTGGGCGTGTGCCTACCTCAACTTTGAAATTAAGTAAACGATTTTGGGTTCGAATTGCAGGAAAGGTCAATTTTTTTTATTACCTGTTGATCTGTTATCATATGTTCATCAATATTTAGTACCTGATTTGACCCTATAGGCAAAAATTTGACATGTTATTCACATGCCTAGATATACAGGTAAAATGGCACTTTTATGCAAAAAATATGCATTCGTTATATAGTCATATTTTCCACTAAATAACAAAAATATACATGTATTATGTTAAATGTTTTATTTAATTTAAGTTTCTTATTCAAGAATAATTTTCAGTTTTCTTTTACTTAAATTACCCAAAATTGTTTACTTAATTTCAAAGTTGAGGGCGGCACACGCCCAATATTCGAGACCCATGCACGAAACATGCAAATGCCCCAGGCAGAGCATTCATTAAAATGCCTATACAAGTGATTGTGATTATCACATCACAAACTTACACATATGTACATATGTGTGTGTGTAGACTCACATCAGCTACCACACAGCAATCGCTGGGAAATTAAAATTGCTACATGCAGCAAGTGTATCGCACACAGGCACATAAATGCTTACACATATAGCAAGGAAGTGTAAATGTGTATGCGTATGCAAGCTCACAGCAGCTACCCAACCGAACGAACATCAACTGCTGCTGGGGGTTCTAAAAGTGCTCTACAGGCGGCAGCAAGAATATTGCACACAAGCACATAAATGCCTACATATATAGCAAGGAAGTGTAAATGTGTGTGTGTATGCAAGCTCACATCGCTACCCAACCGAACGAATATCAACTGCTGGGGGTTTTAATAGTGCTACAGGCAGCAAGAATATCTATCGCACACAAGCACATAAATGCCTACACATATAGCGAGGAAGTGTAAATGTGCGTGTGTATGGTCATAGGGAAATAATATTCGTTATGCACATCAACACTTTCATACCCTTTCCACAAATAATCATAAAAACGCTAACATTTTGCATGAGCATGCCAAAGCAGTTTAAGAATTCGGTATACTCTTCACTCAGAAGGGAACCAATGGGATCGCGACTCGCGAGTCGAGAAGAAATTTCAATTTTTGTGAGCTGCTTGCTGTTTGTGCCAGCAGCATACATATATTTTTGTGAGAAGAGAGCAGAGAGTAAAAAGCATGAGGCAGAAAGTGAAAGAGAGCAAGGGAAAGAGCGGCACATGTCAGGCATTTTTGGAAAATCGACCGTCACCGTCGAGCGCTCGAAGCGGAATGATTTTGCCATCAGCAATTTTTCTCTCCCGACCCTAAAAGTAAAAACCCGAGCAAATACGAAGTTAAGGGGGTTCTAAAGTCAAAAAATAAGTGTGAACATTAACTTGTACCAGTTGTCCAGTCTATGTGTTGTATGGTTAGTGTTATCACATAAGATAACACAAACAGAGATGCCAGACACTTAAATTGTATTAAGGTACATTAAGGCAAATGTTGCTGTAACGAAAATTTAAAAATGTTGCTAAACTTAAGTATTGAATTAAATTTGAAAATAAAGCAATAAAAACAAGTAAGAAAGCTGTAGTCGAGACTGCTCGACTACGAAATCCCCTGAGCCCTTCTTCGAACGAATCATATTCCAAGAATGCTTCGTTTCGATTCTCTACGCGTAAGAAATTATACATGCAAAAACACGAACACACACACGCTTGTAAGCATGTATGTGTGTGAGCAATGCAGGCGGCTTGCTGTCTCGCTGCCTTTGTTGCTGCGGCACATGGGTTTTGATGAGAAAATTTTATGATTGATAATTCTGTTTCTAGATGGACAGTCGTATTGATTTCTTCAGATTATTATTATGATATTCATATCTATATGCTAAACCAAACTGCATGTCTCTAGTATTTGAAATGCATTTTTTTTTTCACATTTGGGGGTGGTGGGGCGAAATGGGGACCGGAATCCAAAATCTGACAAAAACCGAAATTGTATTAAATTTGTATCTATATATATGCAGAAGACTCTAACTCTAAAGATGAATTAGCTAGAATTTTATAACTGGTTCCCGATAATTTCGTTTATCGATAACTTTGCAAATATACAAGTTATCGAATTTCTGAAACAAACTCGCACTGCGCGCACAATATACGGACCTAACACAAAAAGAATGAACTCTCTAGCTTTTGTATCTTCGGAAGTCGACGCGTTCATACATACGGACGGACGGACAGACGGACGGACGGACGGACAGACGGACAGGGCTAGATCAACTTTTCTCGTCGCCCTGATCAAGAATATATATACTTTATGGGGTCTGCCACGCCTCCTTCTGCCTGTTACATACATTTAACAAAACCATTATACCCTGATTTCCCATTTTCAATGGGCTCAGGGTATTAAAAAAAAAAAAAAAAAAAAATGGGCGGAAGAGTTTTCCGATTTGCCACGCCACTAGTGGGCGGATCGACCAAATTTTGACACTTTATAATTTTGACACTTTATATTGACACATTAAAATTTCAAGTCTCTAGCTCTAGTGGCGCCGAAAAATATTGCGTTCATACGGACGGACAGCAAGACGGATATTGCACAAACCCAATATACTCATTTTCCCTTTTAAGGGAACAGAGTATAATTATGAAGACCATGAAACAATACAAAATTACAAGCTTTTTTAAATCTTCATTTTTCGTTAATATGATTTTGTTTATGTTAAATTTTGTTTTTAAATACATAATATTGAATTGAATGTGTATTTTAATTATTTTTAATAAGTTAAAATTGTTGAAATGACGTGAAATATAAAATCCCTTTCAATTTGTATTTTGATTTTTTACACCTCGTTAAATGGAAACCCCGTTAAATCGAAAACCCCTGTAATTCGTAACAAAAATCGGTTCCCTTGCTATTACGAATTATCGAGACTCGACTGTAACTACTAAGCTAAGAATATAAATTGTTAGTACTAAGATTATTTACCCTGATTAGATTTACTTACCTGCATATATTTCCCCTTCCCCCTGTAAATTTAAGTCAATCAACGCTTAGTTTTAAGTTTTTCTTTATATTTTTCATTTAATTTTGCCATTCCAACATTCTAGAATAAGGCTTGTTTGTTTACATCTTTAATAGTATAGTGTTAAGTAACTTCTGCCTTGCTCTGTTAGACATCCAGATGTTAATCGAGACCTGACTATGTAAACTATAGCATAAGTTTAGGCACCATTAAATTTCCAAAATAGTACCCAGTACTCAGCGAGATACACCAAACCCGTGACTCGTCATCGCCTGCGCTTTTGGACAATGGCAACATTGCCTAAAATGGCCAAAATGGTGGAGGCGATGGCGAGTCCGGCCCGCCACTGTGGGACTGTTTGCCCAGCCTTAGTCGCTGCGAGCCGCGCGAGCTCTCTGGAGTGAAAAGTGCGCAGTGCAGCGGCCGGCGGCAAACTACTACTATGCGAGTGCAAGGAGACAATAAAAAACTAAATAATTAAATAAAGTGAAAGTGTTTTTCATTGTAATAATAGTAAAAAGTGAAGAACAAACCAATAATCAACGACAGAGACGTTAAATTTGCATGAATTTAGGCAAATTTTGCCAATTTTAGACAATTTAAAAAAAAAAATTTGTGGAATTTTCACTAATCGTGTGTATGTGTGTGTGAGAAAAAGCCACGTGGCATGTATAACGGCATTGTCAGGGAGTCTCATCAACGATGAAACTTCTAACGAAGGCAGCCAGATATATGTTGACGAAGAAAGTTTGCTCGACAATACGACGGATGGCGACGGCCTGCCTGGAGTTGGCTCACATGATGAACCAGGTGGGCATCGACCAAGACCAAGACCAAGATGCGGCATCCATGTTGCGCCTCGCCTTGGAATTGATGCAACAGTCAGAGAAGGAAATAAACATCCAAAATCAACGTAAAACAAAGGCAAGTCATACCAAGCGCCCAGCCAAGAAAGGCAGTAGCCCAAAGGTCAAGCCAAAAATGTCAAAAATGACAGTCAATCACGAAAAGCAGGGGCAATCAAATTCGAATTGCCGAAATTCGGAATCTAATAACCTCGAAAATAATGAAGAACTCTTGCGAATCTTTGCAAATTGTCCGCCATATTCCCCCACAAATTCCAATAGGAATGCCAATACGAATCCAAATAAGAACTTCATTAAAAATGCCAATACAAATTGCCTGGCGAAATCTGCAATAGACGATATTGTGAATCAATTAATTACAACAACAAAATTTCCTCAAATTGATATTGATGAAATCTTAAGCTATCTATTCAGCGGTGGCTTGCCTACACCGCCATTATCAGCATCAGCCAAAAAAGTATGGGATCAATTGACTGCCCCATACACCACAGCAAACCAATCAACATTAAATGTGGCTGAGACACAATCCACCGCTGCACCTGCGCGTAAAATTGCGCATTCTACTACTGCTGCAACTGCGCGTACAAACACGCCACCTATCAACGATGTGCGTCAAAACACAAATACTGCTAGTGCTGGCAACTTGCCAACAGATGGCGCTAATCACGACATTCACGCAAATAGCATGGATGTTGACAACAACAACTCTAATGATGACGACAATGCTATTGAAAATGACAACGAGAACGGAATCAACGATACTAATGACACCATTCCCGACGACATCAACCTAGATGGGCCAAATGAACGACCCACGCCACTTTTCTTGCCATCGGTAACATAATGCCTATCCTAGATGGCATAAACAAAATCATTGGCAGTAATAATTATTTCACCAAACCCACTGCAAATCAAGGAGTACAAGTGCAATGCGCTAATATTGCCTCATACTGAAAACTAATACAACATTTCAGGCAACACAACATACAATGCCATACTTACCAACTATAATCTGATAGAGGATACAGATTCGTAATCAAATATCTACATCACTCAACTCCAGATACCTGGATTCGCCAGCAACTATCTAACCTTGGTTACAAGGTTAGATATGTAAGCAACATAAAAAAGCGTTTCACTCGGCAAAAACTCAACCTTTTTGAAGTCGAAATCGAGACGTCATCAAACAGCAAAGATGTACTCCAAATCACCAGCCTTGGCGGTCAAAGAGTGCGCATGGAAAAAACCATGCGCAATGCAGACGCCGTGCAATGCCATCGCTGCCAAAAATTCGGACACACGAAAAACTAATGCCGCCGTCCATTTGCCTGCGTCAAATGCAGCGGCAGCCATCCTTCCACTGAGTGTGAGAGACGCAAAGACGACGCCCAACAAACGCCACCAAAGTGCGCAAATTGCCAGGGCAATCATGCCGCTAGTTACCGAGGATGCAAGGCATTCAAGGATGCCTGCAAATTAAAAACATCCAAGGGTGTCCAAATTGCTGTCAAACTTGTGGCTGAATTATCACGATTCCCAAAAATCGGCGACAACACTGCCACAATATCCACCATCCAAAGAAACCTTCGAAAAGACAATCAGCCAGTACAGCAGCCAGTCCATGTCAGGAAACAGCAGCCACAACTAAAAAAGAAGAAACAAGTAAGAAAACTCTAGTCGAGAGTGCTCGACTAGATAATACCCTGAACCCAATTTTAATAAAATAAAATAATAATCTGTACTCTGCATCAATTTTAATGTTGAAAATGGCAAAAAAAAACTTCTTTATTTTGACAAATAGTTATATTGCTCTTGATTAGTATTAAAATTAATCCGTTTTCAAGTTGACTTTTCTGGAGAATTACCCATATGGATAAATCAGAAAGTATACATACCCAGCAAGCATTTGGAAGACTGTTTTAACAGAAATCGTCTTGAGGAGTCTTTTTTGAGTCGCTTTGATGATTAAAAAATGATTAATCTCATGCGCGATCGAAAGAAGACTCGTAAATGACTCTTCCAAATGCTCAAAATATGATTGGTTGAGAATACAAAAACAAAATGTAAAGCGATCGCCAATTGAGCATGCAGATGATTAGAATATGATCATTGCACCGTTGATATGCAAACATATTCTGCTCTCTGGAATGCTCTCTATTGTTCTCTTATGAAATCTAACGGATCTTAACTAAACAGTACTTTTAATGAGCACATGTCGAAACGTGCAAATTTTGTCATTTTTAAAGGTGCAATCTCGAAGTGCATGCTGTCGTGAAGTGCGAGCTGTGCCGTGTATAAAAAATATTAAAATATTAAAAACTAAACCGAGTGCAAAAAGATGCTACATTGTGACGGTTATAAAAAGTATGTATTCTTTTAAAAAAAACTTGTGTAATATAACATTTCTCGTTTTATTCCTTTTAGATATTACTCATGCAAATGACAGACTGGCAAAACGGAAGTTATATATAATATATATATATATATATATATATATATATATATATATATATATATATAATGAAGAGACCGACGTTATAGTTATTTTTAAAAAAAATATCTTTATTTATTAATAACTGATAACGGAGTACAATTTTATTTTCTTTACTTGAAGTAAATGCGGTCTTAAATCTGGATACAAACTGAACTACTGATTGGAAATTTGTGTGTCTTATATAGCTAGAATTGTATATCTAAAGTGGCGTGATCTTCGTTGAGTGAGTGGCCTGATCGCTCCTGATTGGTCACTGTCCGTCTGTCTGTCCGTCCGTCCGTCCGTCTGTCCGTCTGCCCGTCTGTCCGTCTGTCCGTATATTTGAACGCGTCGATTTCCGAAGATACAAAAGCTAGAGAGTTCATTCTTTTTGTGTTAGGTCCGTATATTGTGCGCGCAGTACGAGTTTGTTTCAGAAATTCGATAACTTGTATATTTGCTAAGTTATCGATAAACGAAATTATCGGGAACTAGTTACAAAATTCTAGCTAATTCATCTTTAGAGTTAGAGTCTCCAAGTCTTTTGCATATATATAGATACCAATTTAATACAATTTCGCAGCAAGCAAGGCAGCGACAAAGCAAGACGCATTGCGGGCACATATGTATGTATGTATGTATGTATGTATGTATGTATGTATGTATGTATGTATATGTGTGCAAGCGTAGATCAGCGTGTGGCTGCAATCGTACATACATACATACATATGTATTTGTGCATGTAAAGCTAATTGTAAAAGAGTTATGATTTCTAAAAAAAAACATGTCAAATAGAATATGCAGATCATATGCTGAAACTCTCATTACATTCCATTATATATTTTAAAATTTTTAAAACAATTAAAATAACAATGGAAATGCAAGCAACGTTGAGCAATGCAAATCAATTTTCGTATGCGTGTGCACATATACACACAAAAAATCTTGGGCCGTTTTCTATGTTGCTATGCGTGTATATTCTAAGAATCACAATTGTTTTTGAATTGCGTTAGCATTGTCTTTGAATTGTATTTGTATTTTCAGCCACTGCTTTAGTTTTTTTTTCGTATATGGCGAATATCATTCGTTTTCGCTACTTTGCTATTTGAGTGAGCTGTGGTGTAGATGGCAAGACAGATGCACCGAATGTTAGGGTGTCGCAGGTTCTAGTCTCGTCTGAGCTCTTCATAACTTTTATAATTGTTGAATAACATAACTCATTATTGCGCTCTGAGTTATGTTAGTTGCAAAAATCCCACTATGGTATTATATGCTAAATGAATGTACGGGCACACTGTTGTGTATTCTTCCTTCTTCTTGTTCGATCTTTGTAAGTGACTGGATGTGTTTGAATTGTGTTGAAGTGAAATCAATTAAAATATAAAACATAAATGCAGTATTCTGACTTTTAATTAAATAATTCAATTGAGTATAAACATTCATTCGTATATTTCAACAGGTTATGGGCCCAGTCCATGCAAAGTGAAAAGAAGTTCAATAAACTTTAAATAGCTGTAATATAAGTTCTTGTCTGATAGTGAGCATATTAGAAGTGTTACAGAATGCAAAGCATTAAGAACAATATTAAGCCCTTCGATGGCCAAAAGTATTCAGTTTGGAAATTTCGCATTAAGGCTATATTTGCTGAGTTAGGTGTGCTCCATGTGGTTGAACAACAGAAGCCGCACGAAATAGACGATACTTGGAAAAAGGCTGACATGTGTGCTAAGAGCGCAATTATTCAGAACTTGAGTGACTCTTTTCTGAGTTTCGCAGCAAACAGCCTTTCGGCACGTGAAGTTATTGTGAACTTAGATGCCATTTATGAGCGTAGAAGTCTGGCAAGTCAATTAGCTGCAAGAAAACGTTTAGTTTCTCTCAAACTTTTGAGTGAAATGCAAATGTCGCAACTTTTCATTACATTTGATGAAATAGTGAGTGAGTTAGTAGCGGCTGGTGCAAGAATGGACGAAATGGAAAGAATTGCGTATTTGCTGCAGACTTTGCCTTCAGCTTACAATAGTGTTATTACTGCTATCGAAACATTGTCAGCAGAAGATCTCACACTAGCCTTCGTTAAAAATCGTCTGTTAGACCATGAAATAAAAATTAAAAGCGATAACAATGACACAAGTAAAAAGATAATGCATATTAATAGAAGAAGCGATAGATTAAAGAATAAACCACACATATCCTATAATGAAGAAGAAAGTAGTCTAAATAATTACATATTGAATGCTCACACAATATTCAATGAAATCCCTTATTCGTTTGATGAAATAAAAAGTAGAAATGATAAGTCATTATGGGAAGAGGCTATAAAAATAGAATTGCTTGCACATGAAATAAATAAGACATGGACCATTGTTAAAAGGCCTGAAAATAAGAACATTGTAGATAGTAAATGGGTATTTACATTAAAACATGATGAACTGGGAAATCCAGTTAGATGCAAAGCTAGATTAGTTGCACGTGGATTCACACAAAAATTTCAAATTGATTATGATGAAACGTTTGCCCCAGTTGCAAGTTTCCGATTTATATTGTCTATTGCAGTCCAATATAATTTAAAAGTACATCATATGGATGTAAAAACTGCTTTCCTTAATGGTATACTAAAAGAGGAAATTTATATGACAGTTCCTCAAGGGATTGTTTGTAATACTGGTAGTGTATGCAAATTAAATAAAGCAATCTATGGGCTCAAACAAGCAGCAAGATGCTGGTTTGAAGTATTTGAGCAGGCCTTAAATGAATGTGGATTCCAGAGTTCTCCAGTTGATCGATGCATTTATGTTAAAGATAGTGTCGATATAAAGAAGAGAATATATGTTCTACTTTATGTAGATGACTTAATTATAGCAACATTAGATTTAGAAACATTAAACAATTTCAAGCAATATCTAATGACAAAATTCCGAATGACTGATTTGGGCGAGATACGACATTTTATAGGAATTAAAATTGAAATAGGAAAAGATAAGATATCTCTAAGCCAATCCGCTTATATTTAAAGGGTTTTAAATAAGTTTGGTATGGAAGAATCAAAAAGTGTAAGTACTCCATTACCAAGTAAACTTAACTATGAAAAACTAAATTCAGATGACAAGTATAACGCTCCTTGTCGAAATTTAATAGGTAGTTTAATGTACATCATGTTATGTACACGCCCCGATATAGCTACAGCTATAAACATCCTAAGTAGATATACAAATAAGAACAATATAGAATTATGGCAAGGTTTAAAAAGAATTCTCAGATATTTAAAAGGGAACGTAGATATGAAACTAAATTTTATAAAGAATATTAATTATGATCATACATTTATTGGCTATGTTGACTCAGATTGGGGTGGAAATGAGATTGACAGAAAAAGCACAACGGACTTCTTATTTAAAATGTATAATTCAAATCTTATTTGTTGGAACACAAAAAGGCAAAATTCGGTAGCAGCTTCATCCACTGAAGCCGAATACATGGCCTTATTTGAAGCTGTTAGAGAAGCATTATGGCTGAAATCTCTGTCAGAAAGTATACATATAAAAACAGAGAAGCCAATAAAGATATTTGAAGATAATCAAGGTTGTATAAGTATAGCCAGTAAACCTTCTTGCCATAAGAGATCGAAACATATCGATATAAAGTATCATTTTACCAGAGAACAAATTGAACACAATACCATTTCTCTTGAGTATATATCTACAGATAATCAACTGGCGGACATGTTCACAAAACCATTATCAGCTGGAAGATTCATCGAATTGAGATACAAAATTGGACTGAAGGACACTGAAGAACCACCAAAGCATTGAAGATACGATGGATTATTTAATAAACTATATCAATTAAATAAGAAGTTACTTATAATTTTAATTTAAAGAATCTAAAAAAAAAATGAAATATGTGAAATCCCATTTAATTAAAAAAAAAAAAAAAAAGGAAATGGAAATTACTTATGATTTATTATTTTATCCGTTCCAAAGATATTGAATTATGTTCCTAATAATTGATAATTTAATTGAATTAATAAGTAATAAGTTTATTTACATCATATATGAATGTATATATATATGTATGTATATTTATGTAAAGTTCGTTAAGGTATGTTGATCTGATTAGGTTTTTCTGGGTTTTCCTAATCCTTGCAGCAAATGCTGGATCATTTTAAGTATTCCCCAGAGAATACACCAGTCACAGCAAATAATATAAATTATAATAAGTAATGATATAATGTAATTTTTGGGGGGGCGTGTTGAATAACATAACTCATTATTGCGCTCTGAGTTATGTTAGTTGCAAAAATCCCATTATGGTATTATATGCTAAATGAATGTACGGGCACACTGTTGTGTGTTCTTCCTTCTTCTTGTTCGATCTTTGTAAGTGACTGGATGTGTTTGAATTGTGTTGAAGTGAAATCAATTAAAATATAAAACATCATAAAACATAAATGCAGTATTCTGACTTTTAATTAAACAATTCAATTGAGTATAAACATTTATTCGTATATTTCAACAATAATTTTTATTATTATACCCTGAGCCCATTGAAAATGGGAAATCAGGGTATAATGGTTTTGTTAAAAGTATGTAACAGGCAGAAGGAGGCGTGGCAGACCCCATAAAGTATATATATTCTTGATCAGGGTGACGAGAAAAGTTGATATAGCCATGTCCGTCTGTCTGTCCGTCCGTCCGTCCGTCTGTCCGTATGTTTGAACGCGTCGATTTCCGAAGATACAAAAGCTAGAGAGTTCATTCTTTTTGTGTTAGGTCCGTATTTTGCACGCGCAGTACGAGTTTGTTTCAGAAATTCGATAACTTGTATATTTGCAAGGTTATCGATAACTGAAATTATCGGGAACCAGTTATAAAATTCTAGCTAATTCATCTTTAGAGTTAGAGTTTCCAAGTCTTCTGCATATATATAGATACCAATTTAATACAATTTCGGTTTTTGTCAGATTTTGGATTCCGATCCCCAATTCGCCCCCACACCCCCAAATGTGTAAAAAATGCATTTCAAATACTAGAGACATACAGTTTGGTTTGGCATGTAGATATGAATATCATAATCTTAATCTGAACATATCAATACGATTGTCCATCTAGAAACAGAATTATTAGTCTATAAAGTTTTCTCATCAAAACCCATGTGGCGCAGCAAGCAAGGCAGCGACAAAGCAAGACGCATTGCGGGCACACATACATACATATGTACATATGTATGTATGTTTGTGTGTATATGTGTACAATCGCAGATCAGCGTGTGGCTGTACATATGTATGTATGTACATATTTGGGCATGTAAAGCTAATTGTAAAAGAGTTATGATTTCTAAAAAAAACCTAAAATGTCAAATAGAATATGTAGATCATGCTGAAACTCTCATTACATTCCATTATATATTTTAAAATTTTTAAAACAATTAAAATAACAATGGAAATGCAAGCAACGTTGAGCAATGCAAATCAATTTTCGTATACGTGTGCACATATACACACAAAAAATCTTGGGCCGTTTTCTATGTTGCTATGCGTGTATATTCTAAGAATCACAATTGTTTTTGAATTGCGTTAGCATTGTCTTTGAATTGTATTTGTATTTTCAGTCACTGCTTTAGTTTTTTTTTTCCTATATGGCGAATTTCATTCGTTTTCGCTACTCTGCTATTTGATTGAGCAGTGGTGCAGATGGCTAGGCAGATGCACCGAATGTTGGGGTGTCGCAGGTTCTAGTCTCGCCTGAGCCCTTTATAATTTCCTATTATTATTTTTAATTTTTTTTTTTTTTTTTTTATTTTTTTCTTTTTTTTACTATTTAATCTTTTGTGTTTGGAACCTTTGAAAGTCAGTTGGTAGTTTAACTGATTATGAATAAGTGTTTTTTTTTTTTTTTTTTAATTTCAAATATTTAATAGCATCATTTCTGAAAGTGTTTTTGTTTCAATTATATTTTATTTTATTTTTTTGACTTAACGGAGTCAACAGAAAATAATGAACAAAAAAAAAAGTCTGCCCAAATAACAAAAGCTCGTGACATCTGCGGTTTTCCTATATGTATGCCCACATGTACATTCAAAACTAGTGTAGCATGGTCTAAAAATTTTAACTTGATAGATGGCGCTTTAGCAGTGAACTTATTTACTATGTCTGTTACAGCTTCGAGTGGCATTGATATATTTCTTTTACAATTATGAAGTGTCTGTGTTAATTAAGGTGATGCCTGTTAATCGAGGAACGTCTATTTGTTGGGTCTATTTTTAATGATATTTAATAATATAAAATTTTTCGAATTTCAACTAATATAAGCGCCATCTATTATTTTTTTTTCGGCAATGCAATGTATATATATACAATGTATATATATGTACATTTTGAACGTTACACGCATACATTCTTATATATACTTTCTAATTTATCCATATGGGTAATTCTCCAGAAAAGTCAACTTTTTGTCACGTTCGACACTGGTTTTTTGTAATTATCTTCAAAACGGATTAATTTTAGTACTAATCAAGAGCAATATATTTAACTATTTGTCAAAATAAAAAAGTTTTTTGCCATTTTCAGCACTAAAATTGATGCATTTTCAAGATAATTACAAAAAACCAAACCACAAAACAGATTATTATTTTATTTTATTAAAATTGGGTTCAGGGTATTATCTAGTCGAGCACTCTCGACTAGAGTTTTCTTACTTGTTTTTAATTTTTTTTTTTTTATTAACTAATTTTTTTATTCGATTTTTTTTTTGTAATTTAAAATATTTAAATAAATCATTTCTGAAAGTGTTTTTGTTTCAATTATATTCTATTCCGTTAAGTCAACAGAAAATAATACACAGAAAGTTTACCCAAATAACAAACGCACGTAACATCTGCGGTAAGAGTTTTCCTATATGTATGCACACATGTGCATTCAAAACTAGCCTAGCATGGTCTAAGAATTTAAACTTGCTAGATGGCGCTTTAGCGGCATTGATATAGCAGGCGGGGCGTATCGCCAAGAAAATAATAGAAAACACAACAGGCTGGCTAATTTACTTTCTAATACAATTATGAAGTGTCTGTGTTAATTAAGGTGATGCGTGTTAATCGATGAACGTCTATTTGTTGGGTCTATTTTTAATAATATAAAATTTTTCTAATTTCAATTAATATAAGTGCGTTGCGGCATCTATTATTATTTTTTTGGCAATGCATACACACATATGTACATATAGTATATATGTACATGTTCATATGTACATTTTGAACGTTACACGCATACATTCTTATCTGATTTACCCATATGTTAAAGTATCATCACTATTGAAATGCATTTGTTCTGAGTAATGATTTTATGGCGCGCTTTTTAAAAAAAATTAGAAATATCTGTATTTTCAAGCTTTGGTGATAAATAAGCGTATAATAATTACACACAAGGACAATGTAAACATACAATCACTTATCAGTCTAATTGTCTGATTGATTATCATTCATTTATGTGGGTGCAATAACTAAAGAAACATATGTTTAACAGATTTTTAGCATTATCCAACACTGAAACTTCTATTGTGTTCTGTAAAACGATTAGTCTGTTACTTGCGATTGCCATCAAAGTACAGACACTAACCATACAACACATAGACTGGACAACTAGAACAAACTTTTTTCACGAACCAGATTTTGATTTGGCGTCCTAATCATCTTCGTATTTGCTCGGCTCTGTCATTTGCTGCTCGGGCAGCGAAAATATCGTAGTTGATTTTCAGTTCGCTGCCAGCGCTCGAACGAAATGATTCTATTCTCATATGAAGTATCACTGTGTGCTATTCTTTCTTTATTCACTCTCTCACTCACTCTCTCTATGCCTCTCATATATATATGTATGCAGGCACAAGCCGGCAGCGCACGAAAATTGATATTTGTCCGCGAGTTGCGATTCGCAACGATCCCATCTTCCCTTCTGAGTAAGAGTATGCCGAACTCTTAAACGGCTTTGCCATGCTCATGCAAAATTTTAATGTTTTCGTGATTATTTTTGGGAAGGGTATGAAAGCGTGATGTACATAAGCATTACTTTTTCGCGACGAGCATGCACACACACAATTACTGCGTCTTGCTACATGTATGAGCAGTTATGTGACTGTGTGCTGCCTGTAGCAATTGTAGGGTCCAACATTTGCAGTTTGCTATTCTTGTAGACCTCGGCCTTAGAATTATGGGAACGGTCTTAGATTTGTTCGGCCTTGTAGACTGCCAAATCTACTTCCCCCATGCATATGGCATGTATGTTTATATGCATACATATGCATTTCTTTTTATACATGTTTAATAAATAAAAATTACTATAACTAATTTAGTAACATAGCCCACAAAACATTTTTGAACGGGCTATAAACGATTTAAGTGGATATGGAAATTAATATGTATTGACAAATAGAATAAACCATGTACTCATTATTGCCAAAATGACTGCTGCAAGCCGTAAAGGCTCATTTGACAGTCACTCTACAATTCAAACTATACAAAATAGACAAACTACTGAATAGCGCAGGTAGCAAGAGAACAAACTGCAAATGTTGGGCCCTGCAATTGCTACAGGCAGCACACAGTCACATAACTGCTCATACATGTAGCAAGACGCAGTAATTGTGTGTGTGCATGCTCGTCGCGAAAAAGTAATGCTTATGTACATCACGCTTTCATACCCTTCCCAAAAATAATCACGAAAACATTAAAATTTTGCATGAGCATGGCAAAGCCGTTTAAGAGTTCGGCATACTCTTACTAAGAATGGCAGACGGGATCGTTGCGAATCGTAACTCGCGGACAAATTTCAATTTTTGTGCGCTGCTGGCTTGTGCCTGCATACATATACATATGAGAGGCATAGAGAGAGTGAGTGAGAGAGTGAATAAAGAAAGAATAGCACACAGTGATGCTTCATATGAGAATAGAATCATTTCGTTCGAGCGCTGGCAGCGAACTGAAAATCAACTACGATATTTTCGCTGCCCGAGCAGCAAATGACAGAGCCGAGCAAATACGAAGATGATTAGGACGCCAAATCAAAATCTGGTTCGTGAAAAAAGTTTGTTCTAGTTGTCCAGTCTATGTGTTGTATGGTTAGTGGTACAGATTAAAGCGAACTCTCGATTTTCGTGAGTTATCGTTTTTCGACTTTTATTAAAATAATAATTATTCAACGCGTATTAAATTAATTAACTTTGCTGCTCGGCTCACATTAATAATTAATTAATATTGTATATCAAGAATAGTGTTTTTAATTACTAATTGTTCGATTTCTCGGAAAGCGAGAAATTTGTTGGTAATCGAAGACGTGTTTGTGTGAATGCTGTCTTTTTGGCGCGTAGTGTGACGGCCGAAATAAAGTGTATGTGTTAGTGCGTATGTATATACATATTCATTTGTGTTTATGTGTATACTTTGTGTGAATGTAGAAATAGTTTGTGACGTCAGTTTCTCAACTCTGAGCCCGGCAAGTTAATAATTTAAATATTGCAGTCTTTTTAAAGACTTTAAATTATATTAATAAATTAAACATTTAATTTAATCTAATTTAATTTTAATATATATATATATATATATATATATATATATATATATATATATATATACATATATAGATATAATATTATATGTAATAACTATATTTATTATTATATATATTATATAAAATATATTGTAAACGAATATTAACTATATATATACAAATATATATATTAAATTGTAAAACTAACAATATTAATTTAATTAAATTATTTTTCAATAACAAAATATTGAAATGCCTAGAACTAACAGAGTTTCAGCTTCATCTAGGTCTCAGAGACAACGAAATAGAAATTTGTTAAACAGGTCTAATGCTGAATATTCAAAGCAGGAAAGAATTGCTAATTTAGAGTCTCTACGACAGCGTAGAGAAAATGAAGAATTTAGTCAGAGTGAGAGGAATAGAAATAGACAGCGAAATGAAGTTCGTAGAATTAATTTTAAATAGACTTTCTGATCAAAGCCAAAATACCTTTCTGCGAGTTACTTTACGCACAAATTCTCAGACTAGACAGTTAGAGCAATTGGCCGATACTTCGCGTCGATCGAGACGCAGACAAGACTTAAATAATAGGGCAAATGAACAGAGACAGAATACTGTAGATCACGCGACACGACGAGCCAATACTCCCGTTCGGCAACAGGAGCAATTGAATGACACTTTGCGCCGATCTAGGCGCAGACAGGACCTTGCTTATAGGGCGAATGAACAGAGGCAGAATACAATAGATCACGCGACACGACGAGCCAATACTCCTGTTAGGCAACAGGAGCAATTGAATGACACTTCGCGCCGATTTAGACGCAGACAAGATCCACTTTACCGTGCAATCGAACAAGGACAGAACACTATACGACGAGGTCGTCGTAGACAAGACATTGAACAACGCCTTTTAGAAAGAGCTAGAGACAGAAACCACAGATCGCAGGTTAGAGATGATCCAATTCGTAGGATCATTGAGCAGGCACGCAATACAAGTGCACGGCGGAGTGCTCGCATTCAAGCACGACAAGCAGCTTTTGACGCCAATAGAAGCATGTCACAGCGAGTTAGCCAATATCGCATTAATGTAGACAATAGAGAGGCTGAGCATAGGCGTAATGCAACCAGAAACAGGATAGAACGTTTTAATGCCTTTATAGAGAATAGTTCCCAAAATGATAATGCTAGTCTTGCTGATCTAATAGCTGATTTTGATAGTACAGTGAAGCAGGGACCTGATCAGGTTTGCATTTGTTGCAAAGGTTTGTGGTTCCCACACCAAGTAGATAAAATTTCAAGAGAGGCTATCGAAACCAAGTGTAGTGCAGAAGTTGCTTCAGATATTTTATATCTTTCATCTAGGTTTCCTTCCGAAAATAATAAATATAACTTCTGTAAAACTTGTAGTCAAGTTAGGTAAAAAACCAAAAGCTTCCATTACAAATGGCTTAGACTTTCCAGAGCTTCCAAATAGCTTAAAGGGCTTAACGCCACTAGAGGAAAGGCTTATCTCCCCACGCCTTCCTTTTATGATAATAAAGTCTCTAGGATATGGCCGCCAAAATGCCATTAAAGGAGCTGTGGTCAATGTACCTATTCCTGTGGCCAATGTCGTAACGTCACTTCCAAGGGCTTTTAGTGAAGCTGAAGTAGTACAACTTCATTTAAAGCGTAGGATGGAATATAGTCATGATTTCATGACTGAAACCATTAGGCCATCAAAAGTGGCTGATGCAATAAGATTTTTAGTCGACACAGAGCTTTATAGGAAGCACCAGGTTACTGTTAATGAACAGTGGCTGTCTTCCTTTTCGTCTGTGTTGAGGTTTTTTCTCTTTTGAAATAAATCAAAACGCAGTTTGTGTAAATGTAGGTGCACAAAATAAGTTTATTTAATAAAATCAAAATTATAAGTAGCAAGTACACAACGCGACGGTTTCAACTTAACTGAGCCGACACTTTCATAACTGATCTTGCACAACACAATATGATACAAGACTCAATGTGCAGCATGCTTTTATACTTCCTTCTCTTACATATAGAATGTTCTGGATGTCTCTTTTCGTATGCTTGCTTTTCTGTATGTATTGTGAGGCGGCCCCAAGCCACCTCACATTTTTGGTTAGTTTTTAAGTAATACATTCTGAAATTATGTTAGTTTTAAGCTAAAAGGCCACGAAGGCGCATCAGTTTGAAGTTTATTATTGTTTAGTATTGTTAGTTTTTATTGTATTACATTTTAATTAATACATTCTGAAATCATGTTAGTTCTAAGTTAAACGGCCATGAAGGCGTATCAGTTTGAAGTTTATTACTGTTTAGTATTGTTAGTTTTATTTTTATTACATTTTTACTGACATATTGTGAAATTTGTTAAGTTTTAAGTCAAATAGATAAGTCGAGCGCGCGCAAAGCTCCGTGATCGGCAACGCGACCCTGCGTGGTGAAAGCTCCCGCGCAGAGTTGCATTGCCGATAGCGACGAGAGTTGTGCGTGCGAAGCGAGAGCGTAGGCGAGAGCAGGGGGTTAGATAGTAAGCCGCCGGCGCGATCGGTTGAAATTAAGAGCGAGAACGTTCGAGATAAGAAAAGGCGCGACCACGTGCGCGACAAATAAACGCCGCAAGGGTAAAAAGGAAAATACGTGTGAGTTTTATATGGCGTGCGGGTCGTTGGGCAGTAGTGTAGAATTAACCCGGTAATAACATTAGCGCGGCACGGCTCGGCCTGTCGCTTATCCCCGTAGATTAATAAACGGCAGTTTCAGAGCGTGGCTTCAGCCCGTTCGCCGGGCGGATGAAGCCCCCGGCACTCTAAAAGCTACCGCGCATGAGGTGGAAGCCGGCGGCAACGCCTGGACTCCCCTCGGCCAGTGGCTCTGCCACCCTAACTCCAGTCGTGTCACCTCTCACCTTTCTTCTCCCCTAGGCACGGCTCGGCCTGTCGCTTATCCCCGTAGATTAATAAACGGCAGTTTCAGAGCGTGGCTTCAGCCCGTTCGCCGGGCGGATGAAGCCCCCGGCACTCTAAAAGCTACCGCGCATGAGGTGGAAGCCGGCGGCAACGCCTGGACTCCCCTCGGCCAGTGGCTCTGCCACCCTAACTCCAGTCGTGTCACCTCTCACCTTTCTTCTCCCCTAGAGTCCCGCCTTAACAAGAAAAATATAAATAACTTGTGAGGAACCCTGGTAGACTGAGTATGCACCCCAGCTAACCAAGTAGTTCGAAACGTAACCTTACAGTATGTATGTATGTATGTTATGTATGTACACAATCCAGAACATTCGTTTGCCTATTCTAATGAAAATGCTCGAACAGCCAACGACTGATTTTACAGTTACATACATTGAATGCTTATTTCTACAAAGATGATAATGATGATGAGTTTTGTTCGAGATCATTCTTCAACACCCTCCCTAAAACTCAACATCTCTATAAAATTTTATTCTTTACTCTTAATTCCTAATTTCTCTCGCTGCTCTCCTTTGACATTGCTTTAATCACGACATCCCCTTCTCTCCTTCCTCGGGTTCGTTCATTCATTTTAAGCGACTCTCGCCTTCCCTTCTGCCCTTCTTCTCTTAAACACTTCGCTTATGTCTGTCTCCGCTTTGCTTGATATTCTTTGATTTCGTCTATCTTCGCTGCTACTACACGTCTGCCAAATCTACCCCTGCTTTCCTTAGCTCCTCTTCTTTGCTCTTCAACGCTTTTGCTGCGCCTTCTATCATGCTTTCCTCTGATTGCCTTTGAGACTTCTTCCTCCTCCTCGCTGATACGGCTATCATCACTGCTATTGCTACTGCTGCTGTTGCTGATTCTGCAGTTTCGTCAGTTTCCACTTCCTCCACCTCCCTTTCGACCTCTCTTCATCATTTTTCTGTCTTGGGAGTGTCCAGCTTTTCATCTACCTCCATTATTTCTTCTTCCGCCTTTTATGATTTATCCTCAGCTTTCTCAGCAGCTTCTTCATCTTCGACCTTCTCAGCTTCTAAGGTGCTGCAACTGGCCTCCAGATGCCTATTGGTGTCATCTGTTGCCACGAAGGATTTTTCCTCGTCCTCCGAGCTACCTGCTTCGCCTTCTGCACCCGATTGTGGTTCCGTTTTCTCCACATCGCTTCTTGCATTCGAGTTGGCTACATTATTCAATATACGATACTTGGCAGCCAGCAGTTTATCCAGCCTGAAGTCCTGATCCTCGTTGCTATCATCATAACCTTTTTTGCTCTTCTTCTTGGACATTTTGCAATTTTTGGACTTTTTATTGCGTTTCGTTGCCTGTTCCAGCGCCGTCTTGAGTATGCGATGGATTTCCTTGAAATTCACTTGATTCTCTAGTAGCTTATCTCGCGATTCCAGCGGATCTTCCATTGTCTTACGCTGTATGTTCACCTGCTCTATGGATTGTATTTGCTTTTCCCATTCATTCCATATGCCCTTCATGGAGCGACGCTCAGACTCCAGTTCCTGTAGTAAATCCGAGATTCGTTGATTCTTTGCCTGTAGCTCACTCCAGCACTTGTACACTATTTGCTTCTGCTTTCCATCTTGTTCAACCAACAGCCGCTGCATTTCCCCGTGCTCATCCAGAATTGCCTGCTTTAACAATTCAACTTCTCTGCATTGCTGCAGATCGCGGCACACTAACTTATACTCGCGCTGCAGTTCTTCACGATCTCGCTTCTCATTGATCTCCCTGCGCAGATCATCCAGTTTGCGTTGCTCCTCTTGTTTTACTTGTACCGTTTTCCAAACGCACTCCTTTTCATGAACAGCCGCCTCACAAATTGCAATCGCATCTTGACCTTTACGCCTCACCTTGATCTCGCTCAGATGCTGATTCTTGCTCATCTGCAACTGGTTACGAGTCTCATTCAGCATCGTCTTGATCTCCATGGATTCATTATACAGCGCGGAAAACTACAATTGCAAGCACTTATACTCTGTCGTCTCCGCGATGACCGATGCACGTAGCTGGCACATATCCATTTTAAGCTTCTCGACTTCCTTAAGAGTTTCACGATGCGTGGCATTCAGCTTATCAAGCTCCTGTGATCGATTGTTCGCCAATTCCCGATACACCACCAGCTCTTTCTGCAGCTCCTCCAGATGATGACTACTCACATTCATCGTTGCAATACTACCACCGCTACTGGGCGTCTTTGCAGTGAGCGCATGCTGATTCTTCATCGTGTGCGTATGCCATGATTTTTTCAAATTTAAATCTCCGCCACTAATGTTGAGATTTGCTTTTCCGTGCGCTTTGATAATTTTAGAATCACCTCCGCCTATCTTCGGGGACTCCAATTCTTTATATGCCGAATAGCAACCTCGACGCCTTGACATGTGATCAGAAGCTCCTGAGTCGATCACCCGCACATTCTTTTCTCTGTAGTCCTTGCTTGCAATCAATCCTTTCCTTGAGAATTCGCCTGATTCTCCTTGAATATTTTCAGCACTTCTCCTTTCGTTACAGTTGTTGCTCTTGTGGCCTTTCTTCTTACATATATAACACCTGTAGCAGTCTTTCTTTAGATGTCCAATCATACCACAATTATAACACTTCATAGTTTGCTTCTTATGTTCATATTCACTTTTATTTTTCCTGTCGTCATTAAACGAGTCGTCAAATTATTCAATGTTCTTTTACTGTCCTCGACCGAATCCCACGCACTATGAAAATAGTTAAACTTCTGAGGCAAAGATGATAGGATCCGCGACATTAACATTGTTTCAGGCACAGCACTTCCAAGATTTTTCAACTTGCTCCACAAAACTTCTAACTTTGAAATATTATAGTCCACACTTTCATTTTCAATCCATTTGAAATCAAAAAACTGTTTCTGAATAGCTGATAACTTTTCTTCTGATTTCATATCATACACTGAGTTTAATTTTACCCACATTTCTCTAGCTGTTTTGCAGCTCACAATCAATTCCATCGGTCTTCTCTTGATAGAATGAATTATTATTTTTCTTGCAGTCTTATCAGCCTTTAAAAACCTTTTCGAGTCTCTTTCATACGTTGCAGACTCCTCTGTCAAAATACGATACAATACGGATACGTCAAAACACCTTCGCACACGGCAAGAACATCGTCGTCTTCTTCTAATAACGTGCGAATCATGAAACACCACAAATGCCAATTGTCTTTGTCGCGTAACCGTTCTATTTTCATATTTACCGGCTCCATTTTTACTGTCTTTATTTTACTACAAATTTGCCACTAATTCACTTTTGTACTTGCACTCGATTTCACACTACATTACACATTTAGCACCGTCTGGGCCCATAACCTGTTGAGGTTTTTTCTCTTTTGAAATAAATCAAAACGCAGTTTGTGTAAATGTAGGTGCACAAAATAAGTTTATTTAATAAAATCAAAATTATAAGTAGCAAGTACACAACGCGACGTTTTCAACTTAACTGAGCCGACACTTTCATAACTGATCTTGCACAACACAATATGATACAATGATACAAGACTCAATGTGCAGCATGCTTTTATACTTCCTTCTCTTACATATAGAATGTTCTGGATGTCTCTTTTCGTATGCTTGCTTTTCTGTATGTATGTATGTATGTATGTTATGTATGTACACAATCCAGAACATTCGTTTGCCTATTCTAATGAAAATGCTCGAACAGCCAACGACTGATTTTACAGTTACATACGTTGAATGCTTATTTCTACAAAGATGATAATGATGATGAGTTTTGTTCGAGATCATTCTTCAACAGTCTGATGAAATTCCATTCGTTGCATCAGCTGAAGACAGGGACATAGTTTCAGAGTTAGCACAAAGATCTGCTCAAGCCTCAACAAACGAGCAGAATAATGGAGAGCTAGAAGATATTAACCCAGGTGGCCAGGAAACGCTTTTAGAAAATGTCCCTGTAGAAAATATCGCAATGCAAAGAATAGTTATAGCCCCTGGAGAAGGTCAGCGACCATTAGATATGATCGAAGATTGTGATTCTGAGGAGCTAGCCTTCCCAACTATCTTTGCAGGCGTTAAAAGAAAGTGCAAGGAAAGTTTTACAACCATAGTTAGATCAGAGCTTAGGAATTTCGATAGAAGAGGTTGTAGAACTGATAAATTATTTCTTAACTATAAGAAGTTAGAAATGATTAATATTAGGAATAACACTTCTATTTGCTTGCGTAAGCACAGCGCCACTCACGGCATTACAGCAGCAAATGCTCTTAATGAAGAGCATATAGACCAATTAGTTCGCCACGATGATGGCTATAGAGTTTTAAAAGGCATTAGGACTTCACCTGCTCACTGGGAAGCAGAAAAAAAAAGTTATGGCTATGATTAGGCAGTTTGGTCTTCCGACCTTTTTTATCACATTTTCGGCAGCAGAAACTAGGTGGACGGAGCTACTAGTAATACTATCTAAGAATGTCGACAAAATAGATATTTCAGAAGAAGCAGCTAGCTGTTTAAGTTTTGACAATAAAGCCCGTCTTATTAGAGCCGATCCTGTGTCTTGTGCTAGGTATTTTGATTTTCGTTATAGGTAGGTTTTAAAACTAATGAAAAAAGAAAACGGTGTTTTTGGTAGGCATTATGTTGTAAGGTTTTAGCGAGTTGAGCTCCAACAGAGAGGCTCCCCCCATATTCATGGTATGTTTTGGCTGAAAGATGCTCCCAAGCTTGACTCGTCTGATGAGTCAAGCATTCCTAGAGTAAAGTCGTTTATTGATCAGTTTATCACAACTGATACTGATTGTCCGGATATGGCTCCATATTTGGAGTATCAAATCCACAATCACGGCCACTCATGTAGGCGAGAAGTTAGAGCCCAAAAAATTTGTAGATTCGGTATTCCATATCCTCCTATGCCCCAGACAGAAATTTTGTTCCCATTAGAAGATGGAGCTCCAAATGTAGATGAGCATCATAGAAATTTAGAAAAAATTAAGGGCTTCTTAGAAAGTTCGTTTGATCGTGATACCATAGAGTCTCTAGGTAATTTCAATAGCTTTTTGTCCCACGATCAACTTAACCTTAGTTATGAGTGCTATATTAATGCACTTAGGTCTAGCATAAAGAAGCCAAAAATTTATTTAAAGCGTTCATTCGCTGCAATTAAGCTTAACGCTTATAATAAAAATCTTCTACAACTGCAGCGAGCTAATATAGATATTCAGTTTATATTAGACCCCTATGCTTGCTGCAGTTACGTCGTTAATTATATTAACAAGTCCCAGAGAGGTATTTCAAAATTAATGCGTGAAGCAGTTAGTGAGATTAGTAGGGGCAATGTAACAATTAAACAAAAGTTACAACATATACATAGGCCATAAATTTATTTCGGGCACTGAAATATCTGCCCAGGAAGCCGTTTACTGCTGTTTAGGTATGCATTTGTCCGAAAGCAGTAACGCTGAAGTTTACATTAATACTTCACTGCCAGAGCATCGGGTTAGGATGCTTAAGTCTAGACAACAGTTAGAAAATTTACCCGATGGCTCAACAGATATTTTCTTATTAGGGCTCTTAGAGCATTATATTCAGCGCCCAGACGCTTTAGAGACTTTATGTCTGGCTGACTTTGCTGCTTATTATAGTTTCAGCAAACAGCAGGGTGGAGCTCGCCAAATTTCTGAAGAACAGAATGACCCTGAAGCACCAACGTCAGAAGCATTAGTTTTTGCACTTCGCAATGGAAGTGGTTATATTAGAAAAAGACGCTCTCCCAGTATTATTAGATATAGGAGATTTAATATTAATACTGAGAGAAGCCAATACTTTAGGGAATTAGTTATGTTATACGTCCCATGGAGAGACGAGGAGGCAGAACTAGTTGGGAGAGACTGCGAATTGTTCTGTAGCCTAAATCAGGAGTTAGTTGAGACAAATCGTAGGAAGTATAATAGCTTAGATGACAGTGAGCTTCAGAATGCTCTTAACGACGCAGTGCAGGAAGAAAATGAAGTCAACAATGAAAACAGAGAGGTAGTAGATGATAGTTTTAGAGTATTAGGTTTGCCAGAAATAGATCCTAGATTGAATGTCTTAAACATCAATGGAAGGGATGAAAATCAGGATTTAGAAAATAATAATTTCCGTTTTATTAAGCTGCCAGCTTTGTTTTCGTCCGATAGGATCCAAGATCTCGTTAAATCTTTAAATTTAAAGCAGAAGACTTACTTTACACATGTATTGCACAATATAAAAAGTAAGTCAATATTTTATGAATTCGTTGGAGGTGGTGCTGGTGTCGGAAAGAGCCGACTAATCACCTCCATTTTTCAAGCATTATCCCATATGTTTAATAGTAGACCTGGGAATAATGATTCAGTAAAAATTTTACTCTGTGCCCCAACAGGTAAAGCTGCTTTCGGAATTAGTGGTTCGACGCTACATTCCATGTTCTCTCTTCCAGTTAACCAATCTGGTTCTGATTTGAGAGCATTAAGTAATGACTTAGTCAATAGTTTACATTCAAGGTTAATAGACCTTAAGCTAATTATAATAGATGAAATATCTATGGTAGGATCCAAAATGTTTTCGCAGTTAGACTCCCGTCTAAAGCAAATTTTCAAAAATACTAGGCCATTTGGTGGTATATCTGTCATCGTATTTGGGGATCTACGACAGCTATCACCAGTAGGCGATCGTTGGATTTTTGAATCCAACTCTCATGATCCCTACAGTGCTATATATACTTCTTCGCTCTGGGATCTCTTTAAGTATTTTGAGCTCACAGAAATAATGCGACAACGGGAGGATCAAAATTTTGCGTCTGGTTTAAATAATATGGCATCGGGAACTATGACACCCGATGATATTACCCTTATCCGACCCCGCATTTGTCAGCCATCGGACGTTCCCGATGATGCAATTCATTTGTTTAGCACAAATGCGGCGACTGATAATTACAACATAATGAAGCTTAACGATATTCCAACGGATCCTTTTATTTCCGTTGGTGAAGATTTTATTAAAGCTACTTATTTAAATGCAGCAAATCGAGTCAAAATTTTAGAAGTCGTGAGTAGCTTTAGGTCGTCCGAAACACAAGGTCTCTGTAAATCCCTCCTTTTAAAAACCACTGCCAAATATATGATTACGGTCAACGTAGATACTGAGGACGGGTTAGTTAATGGGGCAACAGGAATTTTGATGCAAATTGATTTCGATGCATCCAACTCTCCAAAAATTTTATGGATGCAATTTCCAGAGGATAGTGTAGGAGTTCTTGCTCGCTCAAAGTGTACACATCGTACAGAAGCTTTATGGACCCCCATTCAAAAAATAGTTAGAAATTTCCAATATAGGAAAAATGAGCATATGTAGTTTGTAGTAGGGCAACAACTGCTTCGGGGTTGTTTATTATAGCAGATTTTATTCCTCCTAAGCCTCCCAAAAATGATGATAAGGTCCAAACCGAAATAGTCCGATTGCGTACTGAAAAGCTACTTCGATCACATTACGATCATTTAGTTGACAGTTCCGCCATAGATGTTTTTTTCCATAATACCCAGAGCATTATTTGTCATATCGAAGATATTCGATCTGACAAATTAATGCTCCAGTCGTCCATATTATGTTTCGTTGAAGCGTCAACGTACGCAAACGAAAATGTAAATATTCCAGGGTTTAGTGATGTTGTCCGTCTTGATTGCGAGGTAATACCTAACGCAATACGACCTAAAAGGGGAATCATCATTTATGCTAGAGATACAATTTTAGATAAGATCTCAGGCTGCATAGCCGTTAGGAAAATAAACGGATTATCCGTTTTTGAATATTCCATATTCAGGTATAAATCGTTAAGCTTCATAGTTGTGTATAAAAGTCCGTCTTATCCAGTCCTATTGTTTAATTCAGAATTTCAGGATCTATTTACGCAATATCCTCTTTTGGCAGAAAACTGCATAATTTTAGGAGATTTTAATTTGTGTTTGAGCAAATTCGAATCGGCTAGGACTTTATATGAAGAGTTAGTTAGCAGAAGCTTCAGAAGCTTATTGGATTTGAAAACGCCTACAACCAATTGTGATTCGCACATTGATTGGGCGTTTTCAAATCTGTCTAATGAATATATTAGCGCTAGGACTTTTGAAACCGTATATAGCTACCACAGTGGTATTTCTTTAAGTATTCAGGATAGGGAATAGGAAATAACACATTGTAAATATTAATGTATTATATATGTAAATATTTTAGCATTAATGTTAGTTGTATAAGTATAATATGTATTTTATTTGTTGTATTATGTAGTATTTATTTAGTATATATGCATTTGTAGTATTTTGTGTTTTTAAGTACTTTATTTTATTAAAATTTGGTTCAGGGTATTATCTAGTCGAGCACTCTCGACTAGAGTTTTCTTACTTGTTCTACCTCTATTAGTTTCTACGTAATGTTTTTCGTCAGTTTGTGTTATTTGGCCTGTTTTCTTAAATGGTGTGGTCGTTTTAGTTTTAACTAATGGGGCGTGTTTATAATTTGTATTAATTTCAAAATCGATTCGGTTTTTATTGAGATTTTGAATTTTATTTATTTTGTTTGTTTGTTTGTGTGTCGTATTCAGGTGTACCTGCGTATATAAATATGTCTGCTGGGGTTCTATTTGTTGTCAAGTGTTTTGTCTTATGATTGTATATGTATAGGATGGTTTCGAATTTTGTCAGTTTGTTTTCTATGTCAGATTCTGTATTAATGATTCTCAGTTTTTCATTAATCGTTCGATGAAATCGCTCTATATCAGATATGCCGTTTTTGCTAGTAGTGATGCTGATTTTTACTTTTTCGGATTGTAGCCAAGCTTGGAGAGCTGCGCATATAAATGCTGAATCTTTGTCCGCTTTGATTTCGATGGGTTTTCCCATGTCATTGAAAATTTTTATGATTGCTCTTTTAGTTTCAAGCCAATCACGACTGTTAACTTCTACTAGGTTTCCGAATTTTCGAATCAATGCAAGATAGGAATTGTTTATTGTCAATTAAATAAAAGTCCATGACGTATTTGTCTCTGGGATTGTATACTTCTGGAGTGATTTCGAAAGCTAGTTTTGTGTTTCTGTTTTCAGATTTGTATAAATTGCAAATTTCACATTCGTTAATGATGTTTTCTATTAGGTTTTAGTGGTCTGGGAAATAATATTTTTCCCTAAACCAGTTGGTAGTTTTTGTAATACCTGGGTGAAGTAATTTTTTATGATTTGAAAGGATTATTTCTTTAAATTCTGCGAAAGTGAGGATATCTTGTAGTTTTGTTAAAGTTTTTAATGTTTTTGTTTTACTATCGGGATTTATAATTTCGGCATAAGCTTTTTGGAATATTGGAAAGTCCGAAAGGTTATGGAAATATAAAGCGTTATTCTTTAAACATAGGTATTCTTTGATCATGTCTTTGGCAAATGTGTCAGTCATTTCTGTGTATGTTATTTTAATTTTTGTTTTGTGGAAATAGTGTACAATGTCGATTTCTTCCTTGTCACCTTTTATGAATTCAATTTATCTGTTATATAAATTCAGAGGTCTTTCTGAAATTGGTATTAAATTTTGATTGTCTTCCTGAGCACTATGAATGGTTGCTCGGGGGCTACTGATTTCTTCTCCTAAGAGATTTTCTTCTAGTTTAATTCTAGACAGGGCATCTGTTACGTAGTTTTCCTTTCCTGGTAAATATTAAATATTATAGTCGTATTCGTTTAATTTAGTCTTCCATCTTTGTAACTTCATATTTGGTTCCTTTATATTGTGTAACCATACTAGTGGTTTATGATCGATAAGAATTTGAAATTTTCGACCGAAGAGATATGGCCTGAAATATTTGGTAGCCCATACGATGGATAATAATTCCTTCTCTATTGCTGAATAATTGATTTCGTGATCATTTAGGGTTCTACTCGCGAAACATATTGGTTTGTGGTCCTGTGAGAGGACTGCTCCTATAGCTACATTACTTGCGTCTGTAGTTAGATCTGGGTAAATTAATATTGGATCATTTGTTATAAGTACTTTCATTTTATCGAAGGCTGATATAAAATCTGGATTAGTTATATCAATTTTAGAATCCTTTTTTAATCCTAGAGTCAATGGTTTTGCTATTTTGGCAGAATTGGGAATGAATTTGCGGTAAAATCCGCAAAGGCCTAAGAAAGATTTGATTTCTTTAGGTGTCTTGAGAATTGGAAAATTTATTAAAGCTGCTACTTTATCGGGGTTAGGTTTGATTCCTTCTGTGGTTATTATATGTCCTAGGAATTGTGTTTCTCTTTTTAGAAATTCACATTTATCTAATTGTAATTTTAGATTAGCTTTGCGTAACCTGTCAAGTACTTTTTTTATGGAAGTTAAGTGTTCATCTAATGAAGTTGAGAATATGATTATGTCTTCGAGGTAGACTAAGCAGTCTTTGAAAATTAAATCTTTTAAAAGGTTATTCATGCATCTTTGAAAGGTTGCAGGGGCATTTTTAAGTCCGAAAGGCATACGAGTGAATTCGTAATGTCCTTGTTTTGTTGAGAATGCGGTTTTTGCGATTGATTGAGGGTCCATTTGAATTTGATGGAAGCCCTTTGCTAGATCGATAGTTGTAAAGTATTGGCATTTGCCTAATTTATCAAGGATTTCGTCCATTATAGGTATTGGGTATTTATTGTCTATTGTGACTTCATTAAGTCCACGATAGTCGATAACTAAGCGGTATTTCTTTTCTTTGGAAGCGTCCTCTTTTTTAGGTACGATCCATATGGGTGAACAATAGGGTGAGTTAGACTTTCTAATTATTCCCTGTTCTAACATTTCGTTAATTTGTTTGTTGACTTCTTGGTCAAGAATTTGAGGATGTCTATAAGGGTATTTATAGATGGGGTCCTCATGTTTGGTTATTATTTTATGTTTGATTGTACTAGTAAAGGTCAAATTTTCACCTTTTCTGTACTGGATGTCACTATAGTCGTGAAGTATTTTCTTTAATTTATTTGTTTCTTCTGGATTTAAATGATCCAATCTGTATTCGTTTCTTTCTTCGATATTATTGTTTATTTCGTACGAAAATAAGTCGTACTCGAATTCTGTTGAGGGGTAGGGGGATTCATTTGAAATTTCATTATTATATTGGAATTTGAACGTGTAATTCCCTATAGTTATGTTGTCTTTTGCATAATTGATAATGGCTTTGGATGCCGAGAGGTAGTTTCTTCCTAATAATATGCCATAGGTAGGAGAGAAGTTGTGGCAGTAAAACTTTTGTATACTAGGACAGAGTTTACTACTTGCGAATGAAACGCTTTTTTTGAGTTCTATTATTCCGTTAATTGTTTGAACTTTAAGATGTTCTTTAGTTTCTGGGAAGCTGAAAAAGTTTTTATTGATAAGATTTATGGAAGACCCTGTATTTATTATGCATTTTAAGGGGGTATTATTTAGAATGAGTCTGATGTGGGGGTTTGTTCGGTTGGTGTTGTACAAGCGTCTTGGGAGTTCCTCGCAAGGTGTGTGGGTTTTGAATTCGGTGATCAGAGCTTCTCGCAGGTTATTCCAGCCTCCAGGTGGAGTAAGTTGGGATACCCTTAGTGCCGCTCCAGCGAGTTGCATTTCGATGGCTCCGTACATTAGGTTATGTTGTCGTACGTCCCTCGTTGGATAAAACTGCATGATATAATCGATCCGTCTGATGAAAGTGCTGAGTGCTGTGTTATCGCCTGAGGGCCTGGTTGAAATGCGTCTCGGATAGTTCCAGTGTCATGATGAGAATTTTTGTTGTATGGTTTAGCACTTGTTTGAGAGTTTTTTTTTTTTTTTTTTTTTTTTTTTTTTGAGTAGCTTACTATTTCGATACACCTAATTAAAAACTATGAGTGTGTTATCGTTCTTTTGATCGTATCACTAAATTGGATTGATCGTTTTTTTAGGTTTGATTAATTCACCTTTAACTTGCACTTAGTTGGCATTTAAATGTGATTGAAAGATCGTTCTTTTCGATTTTATTGTTTATATTAGAACAGATCTAGTATGTTAGCACACGCGAGGTCACGTGGTACTTTTGCGGATTGAAATGATGATCTCGTTTTCACCAAGTCAATCCTACCGGCTGCGCCAATGAAGAGACCGACGTTATAGTTATTTAAAAAAAAATATCTTTATTTATTTTTTATATGCAAATAAAAAACTAAAATTTAATGAATTTAAAAATAAAGTTTTTTACTTTTTTATTGCCCATTATTGGAAATAATAAAATAATAACTCGAGGAACAGTCTTATATGATTAAATTATGACTCGAAAAAGAGTCATAACTGATTGACAGATGACTCGAGGAAGACTCTTTTATGATTAAATGATGACTCCAAAAAGCGTCATAAATGATTAAAAAGACTAGTCATAAGCGACTCATCAGGAAGAGTCGCGGCTAGGGTACCATTTTCTTCCGACGGGGGAGTCATTTATGATCACAAAATGAGCGCATATATGAGTATTTTCGATCAGTGCGCGACTCATAAAAGAGTCATTTATGCTCTGTTAACATCAAAAATGCTAGCAGGGTAAGAATGTATGCGTATATATATACATATCACTAACCATACAACACATAGACTGGACAACTAGAACAAACTTTTTTCACGAACCAGATTTTGATTTGGCGTCCTAATCATCTTCGTATTTGCTCGGCTCTGTCATTTGCAGCTCGGGCAGCGAAAATATCGTAGTTGATTTTCAGTTCGCTGCCAGCGCTCGAACGAAATGATTCTATTCTCATATGAAGTATCACTGTGTGCTATTCTTTCTTTATTCACTCTCTCACTCACTCTCTCTATGCCTCTCATATATATATGTATGCAGGCACAAGCCGGCAGCGCACGAAAATTGATATTTGTCCGCGAGTTGCGATTCGCAACGATCCCATCTTCCCTTCTGAGTAAGAGTATGCCGAACTCTTAAACGGCTTTGCCATGCTCATGCAAAATTTTAATGTTTTCGTGATTATTTTTGGGAAGGGTATGAAAGCGTGATGTACATAAGCATTACTTTTTCGCGACGAGCATGCACACACACAATTACTGCGTCTTGCTACATGTATGAGCAGTTATGTGACTGTGTGCTGCCTGTAGCAATTGTAGGGTCCAACATTTGCAGTTTGCTATTCTTGTAGACCTCGGCCTTAGAATTATGGGAACGGTCTTAGATTTGTTCGGCCTTGTAGACTGCCAAATCTACTTCCCCCATGCATATGGCATGTATGTTTATATGCATACATATGCATTTCTTTTTATACATGTTTAATAAATAAAAATTACTATAACTAATTTAGTAACAAACATTTTTGAACGGGCTATAAACGATTTAAGTGGATATGGAAATTAATATGTATTGACAAATAGAATAAACCATGTACTCATTATTGCCAAAATGACTGCTGCAAGCCGTAAAGGCTCATTTGACAGTCACTCTACAATTCAAACTATACAAAATAGACAAACTACTGAATAGCGCAGGTAGCAAGAGAACAAACTGCAAATGTTGGGCCCTGCAATTGCTACAGGCAGCACACAGTCACATAACTGCTCATACATGTAGCAAGACGCAGTAATTGTGTGTGTGCATGCTCGTCGCGAAAAAGTAATGCTTATGTACATCACGCTTTCATACCCTTCCCAAAAATAATCACGAAAACATTAAAATTTTGCATGAGCATGGCAAAGCCGTTTAAGAGTTCGGCATACTCTTACTAAGAATGGCAGATGGGATCGTCGCGAATCGCCACTCACGAACAAATTTCAATTTTTGTGGGCTGCTGGCTTATGCTCGCATAGACTGAGAGTGAGAGAGAAAAAAGAGAAAGGGAGAGTAAAGAAAAATAGCACATAGAACGCGCTCATATGAAAATATGCCCACGTCGGTTGAGCGCTTGCACCGCAATGAATTCGTCGGATCATATTTTGACTGCCCGACAGTGCTGCCAACATTTTGTTGCATGAAAACGCTAGATCAGCCTTTGAAAAAAGCTAGAAATAGCTAGAAATATTTCTTCATAGCTAAAAAAAGGTTAGAATATATATATATATATATATATATATATATATATATATTTTTTTTTTTTTTTTTTTTTGCTGGTTTATTTCAATATATTATAAGATTTCATCAATGACTTCATCTTCATCGTTATGGTTCATGTAGCTTTCATTGGTCCCTATCTTTCTCAAACATGTTGCTGGTAATTTGTAATCGTGGCAGCATTTTTTTGGAGGCATAGTCCGTATCTACAAATATGATATTTAATGTAATTGATCATTTTATAAAATATTACACAGCAATTCCAAATAGTCCACATATTTGATTGGACAATGTATAATAATACAAACACAGTCCCGCTTCTTGCTCGCAAGTTCTCAATGAGATTAAAGAAACAAATGGAATTTTATTAGGCTGTGCAAGAGCAGCTGAAGTTGCCCTGTGCTTGTGCGTGCAAATCTGAAAGTTAAGCATTAATGCTAGATTTGCAGTATTTGCAATAACATTTGCTCTCATCAGCAGCATCTACACTCAACCAATTTTTAAATGCAGGATCTTGCATCCATACTGTACGCGGTTTTTGTTCATAAATTTTTGGCATTATTAAAACTTGTAAGTTACGCTTTAAAACTTGTGAAATACCACTAACCATACAACACATAGACTGGACAACTGGTACAAGTTAATGTTCACACTTATTTTTTGACTTTAGAACCCCCTTAACTTCGTATTTGCTCGGGTTTTTACTTTTAGGGTCGGGAGAGAAAAATTGCTGATGGCAAAATCATTCCGCTTCGAGCGCTCGACGGTGACGGTCGATTTTCAAAAAATGCATGGTATGTGCCGCTCTTTCCCTTGCTCTCTTTCTCTTTCTGCCCCATGCTTTTTACTCTCTGCTCTCTTCCCACAAAAATATATGTATGCTGCTGGCACAAACAGCAAGCAGCTCACAAAAATTGAAATTTCTTCTCGACTCGCGAGTCGCGATCCCATTGGTTCCCTTCTGAGCGAAGGGTATACCGAATTCTTAAACTGCTTTGCCATGCTCATGCAAAATGTTTGCGTTTTTATGATTATTTGTGAAAAGGGTATGAAAGTGTTGATGTGCATAACGAATATTATTTCCCTATGACCATACACACACACATTTACACTTCCTCGCTATATGTGTAGGCATTTATGTGCTTGTGTGTGATAGATATTCTTGCTGCATGTAGCACAATTAAAACCTCCAGCAGTTGATATTCGTTCGGTTGGGTAGCGATGTGAGCTTGCATACATACACACATTTACACTTCCTCGCTATATGTGTAGGCATTTATGTGATTGTGTGCAATATTCTTGCTGACGCCTGTAGAGCACTTTTAGAACCCCCAGCAGCAGTTGATGTTCGTTCGGTTAGGTAGCTTCTGTGAGCTAGCATACGCACACACATTCATATACACATTTACACTTCCTTGCTATATGTGTAAGCATTTATGTATCAGTGTGCGATACACTTGCTGCATGTAACAATTCTAATTTCCCAGCGATTGCTGTGTGGTAGCTGTTGTGAGTCTACACACACATACATACATATGTGTACGTCTGTGATGTGATAATCACAATCGCCGAGTATCACTTGTATAGGCATTTGAATGAATGCTCTGCCTGGGGCATTTGCATGTTTCGTGCATGGGTCTCGAATATTGGGCGTGTGCCTACCTCAACTTTGAAATTAAGTAAACGATTTTGGGTAATTTAAGTAAAAGAAACCTTAAAATGATTTTTGAATAAGAAATTTAAATTAAATAAAACATTTAACATAGTACATGTATATTTTTGTTATTTAGTGGAAAATATGACTATATAACGAATGCATATTTTTTGCATAAAAGTGCCATTTTACCTGTATATCTAGGCATGTGAATAGCATGTCCCATTTTTGTCTATAGGGTCAAATCAGGTACTAAATATTGAAGAACAAATGATAACTTATCAACAGGTAATAAAAAATAGTTGACCTTTCCTGCAATTCGAACTCAAAATCGTTTACTTAATTCAAAGTTGAGGTAGGCGGCACACGCCCAATATTCGAGGCCCATGCACGAAACATGCAAATGCCCCAGGCACAGCATTCATTCAAATTCCTATACAAGTGATACTCGGCGATTGTGATTATCACATCACAAACTTACACATATGTATGTATGTGTGTGTAGACTCACAACAGCTACCACACAGCAATCGCTGGGAAATTAGAATTGTTACATGCAGCAAGTGTATCGCACACAGGCACATAAATGCTTACACATATAGCAAGGAAGTGTAAATGTGTATATGAATGTGTGTGCGTATGCTAGCTCACAGAAGCTACCTAACCGAACGAACATCAACTGCTGCTGGGGGTTCTAAAAGTGCTCTACAGGCGTCAGCAAGAATATTGCACACAATCACATAAATGCCTACACATATAGCAAGGAAGTGTAAATGTGTGTGTGTATGGTCATAGGGAAATAATATTCGTTATGCACATCAACACTTTCATACCCTTTCCACAAATAATCATAAAAACGCTAACATTTTGCATGAGCATGGCAAAGCAGTTTAAGAATTGCATACGGCGATTGCCACAGTTGATCACCTATCAAAATTGTGTGTAGCCAATTTCCGCTTGCAAAGCTGCTGCAAATATAAAATTAAGCCAAACAAAGTGCACCTACATTATTAAAAATGTGTTGGCAATGCATTTCATAGACGATTTGCGGAACGACATTGCAAGCTCGGCTTTTAGTCTTCTGCTAGATTAATCTACTAACATTAGTGTGGAAAAAATTTGTTATTTGTTAAATATAAAAATTTTAATGGTTTAGCAATTTTTTTGGCAATTTTCACAACATTTTTAGCTATTTTTAGCCACTTTTTTTTCCAAATCTAGCAATTTTTGCTTAGGAGATTCTGGCAGCACTGGTTCTAGTTGTCCAGTCTATGTGTTGTATGGTTAGTGATACATATGTGTGTATGCATTGCCAAAAAAAATAATAATAGATGGCGCTTATATTAGTTGAAATTCGAAAAATGTTATATTATTAAATATCATTAAAAATAGACCCAACAAATAGACGTTCTTCGATTAACAAGCATCACCTTAATTAACACAGACACTTCATAATTGTAAAAGAAATATATCAATGCCACTCGAAGCTGTAACAGCCATAGTAAATAAATTCACTGCTAAAGCGCCATCTAGCAAGTTTAAATTCTTGGACCATGCTAGGCTAGTTTTGAATGCACTGTTAAAAGACTCTGTAGGTTACGCAAAGAGCAGTTCCGTTACTTTTGATGTTAACTAACAGACCCCGTGTGACGTCACACGGTCCTAAGTGGGCTCTGTTATTCAATTGGATACTTGGTGGGCACTGGGGCAAAGATCCTCCAAGTGCTCATAAGTAACCATAATAAGTTGTTTTGCAACGAATTCGAATAGTAAGAACCATAATCATGATCAATCCTCACTTTTATTTACTTAAAATACGAAAACTTTTTAGATAATGGAAGAAACTGTGAGGCCTTCTGGCAAAAGCACTTCCTGATTGGGTACTACGTCCGAAAAAATGATCAAAAGGCATGATTTTTTTTAATTTTCGCCATTAGTATTATTCATAAATATCAATATAATTCAATATTCAAATAGAGAACATGTCGAAGTCATATCAGGTAAGCTGCTGCTCACACCTGCTTCCATGTAAAAAAAAAAAGCCCAAAGACCGAAAAAAATTGTATATATTAATTTAAAACCCTAAAAAGGACTAGAATATAAGTAGTCAAGCATAAAGAAACAGATAATCTGGCTGAACCAGCCATCAGAAATCTTGGTAGAAGCTAACAATGCCGCACCCAATCATTGGCCAACAGATTTCTAATATGATGAATGAATATGATAGATATAATGATGTGGATTGTTGGGAAACGATTAGTATATGTTAATACTAGTTACTTTTGTAATAAAAAGTCATTTAAAATAAAGTTTAAGTTATATAAGACGAAGATATTGGCGGTTGATCGAATTACCGCCAGCAATAACTGCCAAGAAAACGGCTTGGAATACAAAATTTTCAAAAACCCTTATATTGTCAGATTCATAAATCTATATAGAACTGAAAATTCGCAACTTGAATCGCCTTAGTTAACTCTACTAGTTTTAAGATAGTTAACAGTGCCGAAATTGCCTAATTTTCATACAAACTTAAGCGCGGCAGACCCCGTGTGACGTTTCACTGTTAACTTAACAGACCGCTTTGCATAACCTAGTGTTACTCAATCGTGGGACCGTGTGACGTCACACGGGGTCTGTTAGTTAACATCAAAAGTAACGGAACTGCTCTTTGCGTAACCTACAGAGTCTTTTAACAGTGGTCCAGTCTATGTGTTGTATGGTTAGTGGTTTCACATCACTTATCTTTTGTCAACTATCATTATCATGTAATTTCAACCTAGTTCCAAAACTATTTAAATATGTTGCTTCTAAGTAATGAAACAAATAAAAATAAGGCGAGCGACTGACTACTTAGTCGACAGCGAACCCTCATTGTGCGAACAACTGCACACTACAGAAAAACTGACAGTAATGCAACAACAAGAATATCTTTTCGCGGCAATCTCTATACACAACGACAAATCATACCAACGTCACACAAATACTCCACAAATCACTATGCTAAGTGACATCAACACCAATGTTAATGCAATTCTGACGCAAAAACACCTTCACATTCCCCACCAAACAAAACTTCAACTAGAATCCCAACTTCACTGCACTCTCCAGCCAACGAAATCAGTCACCAACAACAGCTGGACATAATATTTCCTGCCTCGCCACTCACCTCTCCAGAAGAAGGATCAAATCACTTTCCCAAAAATAAGCTTCCAACAGCAGCCAAACTAATCTCCAATAGTCTTAAACGCAAAATTATAATTCTCTTCCAACAACATGACTCCAAACGCACTGCATACTCCCTTAGCAGCAAGTCAATAAAGAATACAAAGCGTACAAATCCTGTTGTAATAACTACAGCTGGCACCTTCTGAGAATGGCACGAACACTCCGCCCTTCACGATCCTCTCTCTACGCTCGAATACGTGCTTATTGGCAACTTCGCTACTGCCTATAGAAAACAAAATCTGCAATTCAAGATACGTTATTCCAGCAGTCAATCAAACGTATATTTGATTAATACTTACTTTGGACCTCGCTACTCTTCCAAAGCGACATCAACACAATGCTGCGCATGCTGCCTGCCAACACTAACCATTAGTGCTGGGCGCAACATCGATGTAACATCGATACATCGATGTTTTTTAAAAAATTAGAAACATCGATGTTTTTTGTTCGATGATCGATGTTTTGTAAAAATGTTCCATTCACTAAATTTATCCAATTTATCCATAACAGCGGGCAGCGGGAATTCTGGCTTTTTAAAAAAATATTTAAATTTTTTCCGCTTATTTTTCTAAGCACTTTAACATATTTTAGAGAATGTATGTACAATGAAGTGTTGTTCATTGTAGTGCCAGGATGTGTAACGTAACAGCCAAGAATTCAAATGATGGCTGCGAAAAGACTTAAATGATAAGACCAGAATATATTCGTATATTGCAGTCATTGCAAATTTAGTATAGCTGCCAGTTGATCACATAACCAATTGGTGCTTGAAATATTTTAGTAATAGATCTGGGAGTTCTGTGAAGTTTCACAAAACAAAATGTTGCTTTCGATACTTATATACATTAAGAAGGAATGCTGTCGTGATTATTAAAATATGATTGGCACTATAGAATAATGCAATAAACATAATAATTGTCACGAATAGGACGAAACACTGGTCTTTTCGTAAAAAAAAAACCTTAAAAAAGGCAAAAAACTTCACCTTTTTTGCCAGATTTTTTCCCCAAAATTTCAGGTTTTTTAAGTATGTTCGCTACAATCAAAAAATGTTGACATGCTAGTCTTCATTAACAAAAACGATTGGATCTCAAATGAGATCCATTAGAATATAATAAGGTGAAGCTATCCATACTTAGATTAAATTAAAATAATGAATTTAATAACAATTTTATTGCAGATCTTAAAAAATGAGAGAATTTTAAAAAAGAAACGGTTAAGACTAATGAAGATATATTTTTTATTTATTATTTAATTTTGTTTTTCTTTCTTTTTTTTTTTTAGTTTTAAGTTTTGAATTTGTGAAATGATGAATAAATTTCAATCAAATATACCATTTAATTTTGTTAACATTGAATACGTTTATAATAACAAGTTTTTTCCGATGTTTCATCGATACATCGATGTTTTTTATTGCAAAACATCGAAACATCGATGTCGTCAAACATCGATGTTTCTCCAGCACTACTAACCATACAACACATAGACTGGAAAAGTAGAACAAACTTTTTTCACGCAGAAAAATCACTGATGTCATTTCAGCTTTTTTCCAGCCAGATCTGGCTGTTTTGGCAATGCGATTGCGGGAAAAATTTGAAAACAGCGGGCAGCGGGAATTCTAGCTTTTTTAGCAAATTGAAATATTTTTTTTTAATTCTACTTTTTCTCAATTTTGTGAGATGTTTCTATCGCATTTGTCGATTAAAATCTTATAAATGTAAGTCTATTAGTAAAGTATCGATATTTACTTTTATCGAATAATTTCTCTCAAAAATTGCCTATGCAAATTTGTGCGTCTACTATCACTAAAATTGTGAAATTCGTAGCGATGCCGAAAGTAATTTACAAACAAAAAAGAAGAGATATATGGCTGCAGAGCAAAGAGTTTAAGGAGTGGCTGAGGAAGGACCCCACAGACTTAACACGGGCTACTGTAGTGCTACTGTAAGTGCAGCATAATTGCAAAATTATGTGATTTGCTACAAAAAGCACATAAGTTCGATGAGCGGCTTTGTGCAAAAAAAAAAAACAAAATACAATTTAGTCAAAATTAGAAATTAATTTATCTCAGATTTTAGGTGTGGACTGCACCGACAAAACAAATGTTGTTTTGACTATCAAATACCACCCAACTGTCTAGCTTCAATAGAACGAAGTGAATAATATCCGAGTGATAACAAAGATATTGATAACATAGTAATATTTCGGTTTGGGCAATTCAGGCTCGGGCAGCACTGTTTAGGCAACACAATTTAGCTATTTTCCCACTAGATCTAGTGGGTTGCAACGAGGAAATGCGGGATAAATTGTGAAATAGCGGCTAGCGGGAATTATAGCTATTTTTCAAGAAAAATTAGCTTTACTTCATATTTTTGCAACATCTAGTAACTTGGTGTATTTTCTCTGTGCTCTCTGCTCTATGATGCCACATTTTCATACGAATAGTATTTTTTCATATGAATGACAACAAACATCGATAAGCCAGACGAGCAATTAATCTTATCGATGTCTGTGAAGTCTACCGAATCGTGTTTTATGCCATCACCAAGAGGGTATTTCACAAGTTTTAAAGCGTAACTTACAAGTTTTAATAATGCCAAAAATTTATGAACAAAAACCACGTACAGTATGGATGCAAGATCCTGCATTTAAAAATTGCTGCTGATGAGAGCAAATGTTATTGCAAATACTGCAAATCTAGCATTAATGCTTAACTTTCAGATTTGCACGCACAAGCACAGGGCAACTTCAGCTGCTTTTGCACAGCCTAATAAAATTCCATTTGTTTCTTTAATCTCATTGAGAACTTGCGAGCAAGAAGCGGGACTGTGTTTGTATTATTATACATTGTCCAATCAAATATGTGGACTATTTGGAATTGCTGTGTAATATTTTATAAAATGATCAATTACATTAAATATCATATTTGTAGATACGGACTATGCCTCCAAAAAAATGCTGCCACGATTACAAATTACCAGCAACATGTTTGAGAAAGATAGGGACCAATGAAAGCTACATGAACCATAACGATGAAGATGAAGTCATTGATGAAATCTTATAATATATTGAAATAAACCAGCAAAAAAAAAAAAAATATATATATATATATATATATATATATATATTCTAACCTTTTTTTAGCTATGAAGAAATATTTCTAGCTTTTTTCAAAGGCTGATCTAGCGTTTTCATGCAACAAAATGTTGGCAGCACTGTCGGGCAGTCAAAATATGATCCGACGAATTCATTGCGGTGCAAGCGCTCAACCGACGTGGGCATATTTTCATATGAGCGCGTTCTATGTGCTATTTTTCTTTACTCTCCCTTTCTCTTTTTTCTCTCTCACTCTCAGTCTATGCGAGCATAAGCCAGCAGCCCACAAAAATTGAAATTTGTTCGTGAGTGGCGATTCGCGACGATCCCATCTGCCATTCTTAGTAAGAGTATGCCGAACTCTTAAGCGGCTTTGCCATGCTCATGCAAAATTTTAGTGTTTTCGTAATAATTTTTGGGAAGGGTATGAAAACGCTTACTTTTTCGCGATGAGCATGCACACACACATTTACTGTGTCTTGCTACATGTATGAGCATTTATGTGACTGTGTGCGAAGCTTTTGCTGCCTGTAGCAATTGCAGGGCCCAACACTTGCAGTTTGTTCTCTTGCTACCTGCGTTATTCAATAGTTTGTCTATTTTGTATGGTTTGAATTGTAGAGTGACTGTCAAATGAGCCTTTACGGCTTGTAGCAGTCATTTTGACAATAATGAGTACATGGTGTATTCTGACATTGTCAATACATATTAATTTCCAGATCCACTTAAATCGTTTATAGCCCGTTTCAAAAATGTTTTGTGGGCTATGTTACAAAATTAGTTATAGTCATTTTTATTTATTGAACATGTATAAAAAGAAATGCATATGTATGCATATAAACATACATGTCATATGCATGGGGCAAGTAGATTTGACAGTCTACAAGGCCGAACAAATTTAAGACCGTTCCCACAATTCTAAGGCCGAGGTCCACAAGAATAACGTGTTTGTGTGTTATATACTTTTTATATATGTTTTTTTTTTTTATATATGCTTTTTGCGGCTCTTGCGGTACTTTGCATTTGCAGCTCAGCTTTTTTACATATAGTTCAATAGTGATCACGTATACGCAGTGGTGGCCTATATGGGCTATTTTTGGAGGCGTGGTCAAATGACTTAAAACTTTGTTTTTATATTTAGAGTGGTATATTTATAAAATATACAAAGTTTCAGCTCGCTATGTGCAATATTAGACTTTATGCCACTTTTTTGGCAATTTTGCCCAGTGTGCAGTGGACTTACTTGCACAAGAACGCAAGAAAATATGGCAACTCCGACAGAGCGGTGAATTCTCTAAACAGGCAGCAAACCATAGCCTCCTGGCAGGCGAGATGGTCATCTGAAAGATATGGAAGATGGAAGCTGTATTTACTGCGAAAATACAGTGGACGACGCAGGACACACTTTCTTTGACTGCGGAAGGTGGTCAGAAGAGAGAACCGCCTTGGCAGGCACTGTCGGCGAAGTCAAAGTAGAGACAATAGTACAGAAAATGTGCAGCAGTATAGATGCCTGGAAAAAAGGCTGTTACTTCGACAAAAATGTTCTGCAGCGGTAGAAGTATGACCTGGACGCAGGCACAGAGAAAGTAACGCTCAGACAGATTTACATATGTACACACTATACGAGTATGCACATAATTTTCTATGTATACATACAAAAGTTTGTATGCCAGAATATTCTAAGAATTGTGACTGAATTGGGAATTTTTCGATCGTTACTTTAGTTTTGTCAGAGACGCTCTAGCAATGCCTTATTTGGTTTTAGTTAACGAAGCCCAGGTCAGGGCAGTGGCGCTGGTAGTAAGCGCTATGCAAGCTATACTTAAGTGCGTGGGTTCAAGTCCCGCAGAAAACTTTTTTTCAAAAATTATTTATTTTTTATTTTTTTTATATTTGTATATTTATTATAAAATGCTTGCTGCCAATTGATAATAATTTATAAACATACGCATGTGAATTGTGCATTTAAGTAAAAACTAAAACTGCTTTATGCTTTCCGATTTGCGACGCTGTGTGGCAAGTAGTTTTTCTATTCATGCATATACATATATATGTATGTATGTGTACGTGTATACACATCCAAGTGTATTAATAAAAACTTAAAAATTTTATTTTTTAAATTCATTAATATTATTATATTTATGTTAAAATGCTTTTTGCCATCTCAGCAGTTGCTACTAAGCTATTATATGCATGAATTATGCAGTTGGCCACAACAAACTTCTTTGCCGATTTGCCACGCCCCCAGTGGGCGTAGACGCATAATTTCGCATAATTCTTAGAAAGAGCCGAGGCTAACATGACTGCAAAATTTGGTTGCTTACATTCCAAAAATGCGAAAATTACAGGGTATTTTTCGATATGCCACCCCCCCAAAGAGGCTGAAAAATTATTTTTGGGTCATCGATAGAGGAGGATATTTGTAACTGAACCATCCAAATTTCAAGCTTCTAGCTCTAAAACTGTAGGAGATATAAACTTTTTGGTCTTGGGTTGTCAACCCGAGTATACATGCAAAATTTCAAGTATTTAGTGTCAATAGTGTTCAAAATATAGCACAATTTGAAAAATCACTATATATTCAGGTCCGATTTGCTACGCCCCCAATGGGCGTAGACATAAAACTTTTTGATCGGTCTTCTTAGAATCATAACATTAACTCACATGCAAAATTTCAGCGTTCTAGCTTTAACGGTGTAGAAGATACGTATTTCCCGATTTGCCACGCCCCCAATGGGCGTAGATATATCCGCCATAGCTTTTTGAACTTGGGTTGTCACCATGAGTATACATTCCAAATTGCAACTCTCTAGCTCATCATCTAGTATGATAACTTAACTATGGGCGGAAGAGCTTTCCGATTTGCCACGCCCCTAGTGGGCGGATCGGGAAAATTTTTACACTTTATAATTCGGGGACATATAAAGTATATGTTAAAAATTTCAAGTCTCTAGCTCTAATGGCGCCGAAAAATATTGCGTTCATACGGACAGACGGACGGACAGCAAGACGGACATTGCACAAACCCAATATACTCTTTTTCCCTTTTTAAGGGAACAGAGTATAAAAATTGGTCTCATCACTTAATTAATATAATTTTAAAATATGCGAAATAATTTTTTTATATCCTGAACCCATTGAAAATGGGAATTTGTGAAAGTGTATGTAACAGGCAGAAGGAGACGTCGCAGACCCCACAAAGTATTTATTATCTTGATCAGCAGAAAAAACAAGTTGATTGAGCCCTGTCCGTCCGTATGAACGTCGAGATTTCGGAAACTGCAAAGGCTACAGAGCTGAAATTTCACATGAACACTCGTATGTTAGTTACGCAGTACGAGTTTATTTTTTTTTTTATACCCTGAACCCATTGAAAATGGGAATTCAGGGTATAATGGTTTTGTGAAAATGTATGTAACAGGCAGAAGGAGACGTCGCAGACCCCATAAAGTATATATATTCTTGATCAGCATCGAAAAATAAGTTGATCTAGCCCTGTCCGTCTGTCCGTCCGTCCGTCTGTCCGTCCGTCCGTCCGTATGAACGTCGAGATTTCGGAAACTACAAAAGCTAGAGAGCTGAAATTTCACATGAACACTCGTATGTTAGCTACGCAATACGAGTTTATTTTGTTTTTTCGATAACTCATCCCATTTCCAAATTATCGATAAAAAATCGAAAATTCGTTTACATTTTTTAGGTTTTTAGGGTATAACTTCTACACCGTTTCAGCCAGAGACTTCAACTTTATATATTTAGATAGATATTATAAATACGCAGATTTTGTAGATTTCAGATTTTTGATGCCACACCCCCCTCGCCCACAATTTGCAAAAAACGCATTTCAAATACTAGAGACTTGCAATTTGGCAAATAGATAGATATAGATACTCTTAATCTACTATTAAAATTTCATAAAGATCATGCATCTAGAAATGGAGTTATAAGCGTCCAAAGTTCAGCTCAACCCACCCCCAAGCCACGGCAGCAACTGCGCAGTTAGCAGAGCGCGCGCCTCTAAGTGCGTAAAGAAGAAGAGTATCACTTTTTTTGCAGGGTTCAGGGTATCTCGTAGTCGAGCCGTCTTGACTAGAGCCTTCTTACTTGTTTTTTTTTTTTTTTTTGATAATTCATCCCATTTCCAAATTATCGATAAAAAATTCTTTTAAATTTTTTTAGGGTTTTTGAGCATAACATCTCCATCGGTTTAGCTAGAGACAAATTTGTTTACTTAGATAGATATTATGTATACGCAGATAATGTAATTTCATATTTTTGATGCCACGCCCCCTTCACCACCAATTTGAAAAAAAAAACAGGTAAGAAGGCTCTAGTCGAGACGGCTCGACTACGAGATACCCTGAACCCTGTAAAGAAAATGATACTCTTCTTCTTTACGCACTTATAAGCGCGCGCTCTGCTAACTGCGCAGTTGCTGCCGTGGCTTGGGCTGAACTTTGGACGCTTATAACTCCATTTCTAGATGCATGATCTTCATGAAATTTTAAGAGTAGATTAAGAGTATCTATACCTTTCTATTTGACAAATTGCAAGTCTCTAGTATTTGAAATGCGTTTTTTGCAAATTGTGGGCGGAGGGGGCGTGGGATCAAAAATCTGAAAACTACAAAGTCTGCGTATTCATAATATCTAGCTGAAACGGTGTAGAATTTATACCCTAAAAACCTAAAAATTGTAAACGAATTTTCGATTTTTTATCGATAATTTGGAAATGGGACGAGAAAAAAACAAAATAAACTCGTACTGCGTAACTATCATACGAGTGTTCATGTGAAATTTCAGCTCTCTAGCTTTTGTAGTTTCTGAAATCTCGACGTTCATACAGACGGACAGACGGACGGACGGACGGACAGACGGACAGGGCTAGATCAACTTACTTTTTTATGCTGATCAAGAATATATATACTTTATGGGATCTGCGACGTCTCCTTCTGCCTGTTACATACATTTTCACAAAACCATTATACCCTGAATTCCCATTTTCAATGGGTTCAGGGTAGTGATGTAAATTTGAATGAAAACATCGATGTCGATGTCCATCTATGTGTTCAAAATCAAACATCGATGTTGGGTTGAAACATCGGATTGAAAATTCGATGCATCGATGTATAGCCGATGTTTTAAAACATTTCCGTTTGACAATAAAACGAATATTTTATGATTTTTAAACTGCAAAATTTTGTTTGCAATTTTGTATAAATTGGGTTAGGTACTTTTCATATCTTCCCAAACACATAAAGGGTCGGTTTCGAATGCGGTTAACTGCATTTGAAGATAAGCAGTTATTTCTAAATCCATGTCCACATTCGGATTATGATCACAAAATGGCAATGTTATGTTATTATGAAATTAAACCATTGGTGTTTTGCGAAACATCGATGCATCGCTCAACATCGGTATCAGCGAAAACATCGAAAAACATCGGAAAAATCAGTAAAAAAAAACATCGATGCTCGATGCATCGATGATTTTTTACATCACTAGTTCAGGGTATAATAATGATTTTTTTAGTCGAACCGTCTCGACCAGAGCCTTCTTATATGTTGTAAATTATTGTTGTTGATCCACCGTCTTTATTTAATCGAATATCCGTGCTGTTATTGGTTAAATCATAATATTCCACAAATTGTGTGTAATAGGAAAAGGACCTTTTCGTCCACTTAGTTCTCCTTCCCATATCATACGTGACTTCGTTCAATATCGTCCACAGATAAACTTTGAGTTGAATTGCCGATTTATGCATACCGTATTTACGGCGACGTTGCTGCCGTACGAGTTCGCGGCATATGTGATCGCTCTCTCCCTTTGGTGCGCTCTCTCTCTCTCTCTCTCTCTCTCTCTCTCTCTCTCTCTCTCTCTCTCTCTCTCTCTCTCTCTCTCTCTCTCTCTCTCTCTCTCTCTCTCTCTCTCTCTCTCTCTCTCTCTCTCTCTCTCTCTCTCTCTCTCTCTCTCTCAATGTCCGTCTTGCTGTCCGTCCGTCTGTCCGTATGAACGCAATATTTTTCGGCGCTATTACAGCTAGAGACTTGAAACTAGAGGTGGGCATGGGCTGGGTTTTTGTCGGGTACCCGTGGGTATGGGCTGGAAAATCGAGTTTCGGGTTGGGTGCGGGCGGGTGCGGGTTACGCCGCTCAACCCGCTTTACCCGAAACTATTTGGAAATATGAGAACGCAATTGTGAAAGTTTTAATATTTTCAATTTGGATTGCAAATATTTTCGTTTCTTAACTTCGTGTACACTTTCGATTACGTTTGTTATCTATTATCTCAATTATAATTATCATCACTAGCTATTACAATTGTGATCACTAAAAACAGAAAGCTCGGAGGAAAAAAGTAAAAGAATAAACAAGTTTTTCGGGCGGGCGGGTTGGTTTCGGGTTGCAAAATTTTTTTAGCTTTCGGGTACGGGTAAAATTTTGCTCTTCGGCCCATGGGCTGGGTCGGGTTGGGTGCAAAATTTCGGCCCATGCCCACCTCTACTTGAAACTTTAAACATATACTCATATATGCTCCCGAATTATAAAGTGTAAAAATTTTCCCGATCCGCCCACTACGGGCGTGGCAAATCGGAAAACTCTTCCGCCCATAGTCAAGTTATCATACTAGATGATGAGCTAGAGATTTGCAATTTGAAATGTATACTCACGGTGACAACCCAAGTTCAAAAAGCTATGGCGGATATATCTACGCCCATTGGGGGCGTGGCAAATCGGGAAATACGTATCTTCTACACCGTTAAAGCTAGAACGCTGAAATTTTGCATGTGAGTTAATGTTATGATTCTAAGAAGATCGATCAGAAAGTTTTATATCTACGCCCATTGTGGGCGTGGCAAATCGGACCTGAATATATAGTGATTTTTCAAATTGTGCTATATTTTGAACACTATTGACACTAAATACTTGAAATTTTGCATGTATACTCGGGTTGACAACCCAAGACTAATAAGCTATGGTGGATATATCTACGGCCACAGGGGGCGTGGCAAACCGCAAAAGTTTATATCTCCTACAGTTTTAGAGCTAGAAGCTTGAAATTTGGATGGTTGAGTTACTAATGTTCTCCTCTATCGATGCAACAAAAATAATTTTTCAGCCTCTTTGGGGGCGTGGCACATCGAAAAATACCCTGTAATTTTCGCATTTTTGGAAATTATGCGTCTACGCCCACTGGGGGCGTGGCAAATCGGCAAAGAAGTTTGTTGTGGCAGCTGACCAGCAGATCAGCAGCTTGTGACAAAACAAAACAATACAATCGCAATTCTTGCAATATGTATACACACTTGGATGTGTATACACAAATACAAACATCTGTGTACATACATACATATGCATGCATAGAAAAACTGCTTGCCAAGCAAGCAGCGTGCAAATTGGAAAAGTTGTTTTAGTTTTTGCTTAAATGCACAATTCATATGCGTATGTTTATAAATTATTATCAATTGGCAGCAAGCATTTTATAATAAATATACAAATATAAAAAAAAAATAATAATTTTTGAAAAAAAAGTTTTTTGTGAGATTCGAACCCACGCACCCAAGTATAGCTTGCATAGCGCTTACTACCAGCGCCACTGCCCTGACCTGGGCTTCGTTAACTAAAACCAAATAAGGCATTGCTAGAGCGTCTCTGACAAAACTAAAGTAACGATCGAAAAATTCCCAATTCAGTCACAATTCTTAGAATATTCTGGCATGCAAACTTTTGTATGCATACACAGAAAATTGTGTGTATACTCGTATAGTGTGTACATGTGTAAATCTGTATGTATGTGTAGGAAAAACGTTTGTTGCTTGCCATGTACGTTTTCTAATTGCCGAAATATTTCGTTAATTAAATGTTTATTAAATAAATAAGATGCACCTATGAGAAACAGAGTATTTCGCAGTTAGTTGCGCCTAACTGCAACGTTCTTACTTGTTTGCATTTTAAATTTTTCAAAAGGAATCAATATTAATAAACTTTGTACTCCGTTTTCCAGCTACGTTTAATTTTAGATGGCCTATGATTAATGTATGTATTAACAATTGGTAAACATCACTTAATTAATGTAATTTTAATATATTTTCTTAAACTAACATATGCGAAACAATCTTTTTTTTTAAATTATTGTTGTTGATCCACCGTCTTTATTTAATCGAATATCCGTGCTGTTATTGGTTAAATCACAATCATCGACAAATTCAACGTGCGTAAAAGGAAAATGACCTTTTCGTCCATTTAGTTCTCCTTCCCATTGTCCATTTATATTTGTTTTTGTGACTTTAATGATATCCCCTACTTCCAATTTTAGCGCCGTTTTATCATATGCATTAGGTACACGCGACTGTTTAACACGAGCCCGAGCTGGTAATTTACGCTAGATATACGTACGATTTTAATAAAATAAATAAATCATTATCATATACATATATTTATACTTAAGTTACTCACGTTTAGGTCTGTCCTTTTTAATGTACTAAATTGGCTAGATGAAACGGAAGGTGACTCAGAATTGCACCCGATGGTACGTGCAATACTAGCGGTTGTGCTTGAAATAGCGTTATTGTCCATACCCTCCTCCATTGAGTCATCGTACTAAAATAAAATACAAAACATTTTTAAAACGAATTAGAAGGTTCTAGTCAAGACTGCTCGACTACGAGATACCCTGATCCCTGCAAAAAAAAAGTGATATTCTTCTTTACGCACGTATAAACGCGCGCTCTGCTGCTAACCTCGCAGTTGCTGCCGTGGCTTGGGGGTAGGTTGGGCTATACTTTGGACGCCTATAACTCGATTTCTAGATGGACGACCTTATTGATACTTTCGGAATATATTGATAGCATTTAAATGTGTCTATTTGCCTCTAGTATTTAAAATACGTGTTTTTTTCAAATTGGAGGCAAAGGGGGCATGCCATCTAAAATCGGCGTATCCATAATATCTATCTAACGTGTATTTTTGTGCTCATCAAGAATAAATACAGTATATCCATTAATTGTTTGCAAAATGCACACACGCTGATCCACGCTTGTACGTCTGTATATGTGAAAGTATTGCAGGCGTCTTGCTGTCTCTCTTCTCGCTTGTTCTGCCACGTTTGTTACGTAGCGAGAACTTATTTGATTAATAATTCTGTATCTAAACGGACAATTCAAACTTTCAAATTATGATCATTTATATTTATGGGGAGGGGTGAATCGGAACAGGAATCCAAAATCTGACAAAACCCAAAATTGTCTTAAATTAGTATCTATATATGCAGAAGTCTAGGAGACTCTAACTCTTAAGATTAACAATTACAATTTTATAACTAATTCTCAATAAATGTTTTATCGATAACTCTGGAAAGATACAAGTTATCGAATTTTTGAAACAAACTCCTGATGCAACAAGTAAGAAGGCTCTAGTCGAGACGGCTCGACTACGAGATACCTTGAACCCCGCAAAAAAGTGATACTCTACTATCCGCGCAGTTGCTCCCGTGGCTTGGGGGTAGGTTGGGCTAAACTTTGGAGGCATATAACTCCATTTCTAGATGCACGATCGTCATGAAACTTAGAATATATTAAGAGCATCCAAATGTGTGTATTTTCCAAATTTAAAATTTCTCTAGTATTTGAAATGCGTTTTTTGCATATTGAAGGTGAGGGCGTGGCATCCAAAATCTGAAAATTACATAGCATCTATCTAAATATATGAATTTGAAGTCTCTAGCTAAACCGGTGTAGAAGTTATCGTTTTTTATCGATAATTTGGAAATGGGATGAGTTATCGAAAAATAAAACAAACTCATACTGCGTAACTAAATTTCAGCTCTCTAGCTTTTGTAGTTTCAGAAACCTCGACGTTCATACGAACGGACGGACGAACAGACGGGCAGGGCTATATTAATTTAGTTTTTTATGCTGATCAAGAATATATATACTTTATGGGGTCTGCCACGCCTCCTTCTGCCTGTTACAACAAACCCATTATACCCTGACTTCCCATTTTCAATGGGCTCAGGGTATGAACAAATAAGAACGTTGCAGTTAGGCGCAACCAACTACGAGAGACTCTGTTCTCGTAGGTGCCGATTATTTATTTAATAAATATTTAATAACACAACTGCAAAATTTGGTTGCTTACACTCCAAAATGCGAAAATGACAGGATATTTTCGGATATGCCACGCCCCAGAGAGGCTGAAAAATTATTTTTGGGCCATCAATAGAAGAGGACATTAGTAACAGAACCATCAAATTTTGAAGATTCTAGATCTATAAACTTTTGCGGTGTGCCACGCCTCATGTGGGCGTAGATATATCTACCATAGCTTATTGATCTTGGGTTGTCAGCCCGAGTATATATGCCAAATTTCAAGTCTCTAGTGTCAATAGTGTTCAAAATATAGCACAATTTGAAAATATCTCCCACGCCACCAATAGGCATTGACATAAAAGTTTTTGATCGATCTTCATAGAATCATTATAGCATTAACTCACATGCAAAATTTCAGCGTTCTAGCTTTAACGGTGTACAAGGTACGTTTTTCCCTATTTGTCACGCATCCAATAGGCGTAAATATATCCGCCATAACTTTTTGAACTTGGGTTGTCACCCCGCCGAGTATATATTCCAAATTGCAAATCTCTAGCTCATTAACTAGTATGATTACTGACATACGGGCGGAAGAGTTTTCCGATTTTCCACGCCCCTAGTGGGCGGATCGGGAAAATTTTTACACCTTATGATTTGGGAGCATATATGAGTATATGTTTATTCATTTCAAGTCTCTAGCTCTAATAGCGCCGAAAAATATTGCGTTCATACGGACAGACGGACGGACAGCAAGACGGAGATTGTGCAAACCCAATAAACTCATTTTCCTTTTGGGAACAGAGTCTAAAATTATGTAGAAAATGTAGAAGTTATGCTCAAAAAAGAGTACACGAATTTACGGATTAATTTATGGGGTCTGCGACGTCTCCTTCGGCCTGTTTCATAAATTTTCAGAAAACCATTATACACTGAATTCCCATTTTCCATGGGTTCAGGGTAGTGATGTAAAAAATCATCGATGCATCCAGCATCAATGTTTTTTTTTACTGATTTTTTCTATGTTTTCGCTGATACCGATGTTGAGCGATGCATCGATGTTTTGCAAAACATCAATGGTTTGATTTCATAATAACATAACATTTCCATTTTGTGATCAGTGAATAGCAAACTTTAAAATTTTAGTGATCCTTCTTAAATCCTTATGAATGAAGTCATACCACAGACTACCGTGAGCTCCATATCTTTTTGGGACCACCATTATGAGCTTGCTCAACGTCATAATCCGAATGTGGACATGGATTTAGAAATAACTGCTTATCTTCAAATGCAGTTTACCGCATTCGAAAGCGACCCTTTATGTGTTTGGGAAGGTATGAAAGTACCTAACCCAATTTATACAAAATTGCAAACAAAATTTTGCAGTTTAAAAAACATAAAATATTCGTTTTATTGTCAAACGGAAATGTTTTAAAACATCGGCCATACATCGATGCATCGAATTTTCAATCCGATGTTTCAACCCAACATCGATGTTTGATTTTGAACACATAGATGGACATCGACATCGATGTTTTCATTCAAATTTACATCACTAGTTCAGGGTATAAAAAAAGAAAACATCTAAAACTTTTGGCCTGACAGCATTTAGACCGTGAATGTGTATTATCTATTCGGTACTGGTACTATGTACTTTTTATACCCTGAACCCATTGAAAATGGGAAATGAGGGTATAATGGTTTTGTTAAATGTATGTAACAGGCAGAAGGAGACGTCACAGACCCCATAAAGTATATATATTCTTGATCAGCATAAAAAATAAGTTGACTGAGCCCTGTCCGTCCGTCCGTCCGTATGAACGTCGAGATTTCGGAAGCCACAAAAGCTAGAGAGCTTGAGCATGAATACCCGTATGTTAGTTTCGCAGTACGAGTTTTTTTTGTTTTTTTCGATAACTCATCCCATTTCCAAATTATCGATAAAAATAGAAAATTCGTTTCAATTTTTACGCTTTTTGAGCATAACTTCTGTTCGAGCTTCAAATGTATATATGTAGATAGATATTATGGATACGCAGATTTTGTAGTTTTCAGATTTGGGATGCCACGCCCCCCTCGCCAACAATTCGCATAAAACACATTTCAAATACTAGAGACTTGAAATTTGGCAAATAGATACACTTAGATGCTATTAAAATGTTCTAAAAGTTTCATAAAGATAGTCCATCTAGAAATGGAGTTATGTTCGTCCAAAGTATAACCCACCCCCAAGCCACGCAGCAACTGCACGGTTAGCAGAACGCGCGCTTATACGTGCAGGGTTCAGGGTATCTCGTAGTCAAGCCGTCTCGACTAGAGCCTTCTTACTTGTTATATCCTAAACCCCTTGAATATGGGAATTCAGGGTATAATGGGTTTGTGAAAATTTGTGTAACAGGCAGCACAAAAAAAGTTCATATAGCCCTGTCCATCTGTCCGTCCGTATGAACGTCGAGATTTCGAAAACTACAAAGGCTAGAGAGCTGAAATTTCACATGTATACTCTTACGCAGTATGAGTTTATTTTGTTTTTTTCGACAACTCATCCAATTTTCTTATAATCTTTCTTTCTTTCTTATAATCGTTTTTCTACACCGTTTTAGCTAGAGACTTCAACTTTTATATTTAGATAGATATTATGGATACCCAGAATTTGTAATTGTCAGATTTCGGATGTCGCCCAAAAATTGAAAAAAAAAAAAACATTTAAAATACTAGAGACTTGCAATTTGGCAAATAGACACATTTAAATGCTATTAATATATTCAGATTTCATATAGATCGTCCATTTAGAAAAGCATAGCTCAACCCACCCCCAAGCCACGACAACTGCGCGGCTAGCAGAGCGCACGCTTATACGTTCGTAAAGAAGAAGAGTATTAGCTTCTGTGGAGGGTTCAGGGTATCTCGTAGTCGAGCCGTCTCGACTAAGGCCTTTTTTACTTGTTAAGTTTGAATCCTTTGAATACATTTCGACGATGCCCCATCGAACATTCCGCGAATGTCTAAAAGAGAATTATGAATTGCTTACGCGTTGAACATAGGGAACTGGTATTTGCCCAACTAGACCAGTGGAATTGCGTGCTGTCCACCATTGGTCTTCATCTTTTCGGATTATTGTAAGAACTTCACCTCGTTGAAACGGCAAATCGTCTTGATCCTAAATGTGAAACAGTATAGCTCAGATGATCTAGATATTTTTCAGAATACATACACTTCCAACAAAATCAAATTTGCCTATTACTTTTTCCAGTTTTTTCTGCGCGGGTCGCTTCAGTGGTGTTGTGTCCAAATAATGCAGTGTGTAGAAGGTCAATAACTTAGGAAGGTTTTCAAAGGACTGGTCGCCAATTCGGTAAACAATTTGGTCCTGTTGCTGTACCTTGTTTATAATGTAGTTACTAACTTTAGTGTCTTCTCTTTAATCATTAAGAAAATAGAACGAAATAAGCTTATTAATAATCTGCAGCATATCCATATGTATATGTTTATTTACCTCACGCAAAGAACGTAATCGCCTTCAATTGAATTACTGTCGCGAACTAAAAAAACTCCTCGTTCCCTCTCATTCATTAATACTTCGGTTGCATCTTGTCTAGACATGGAGCCAAAGTACCAGCTATAATAATTGAATATACATACATAAATGTTTAGTTAGTTTACTTTAGAATGTAGTGCAAATCATAATAAGTATAATTGCATATAATTTTAAATCCATGAATTATGTATGAATGAATAAATAGTTAACAAGGTTTAACTAGGACCGTAATAATCATTATTATAACTATTTGTTTGGATTCTTACCTGCTCCTATCAGACACATCAAATGTATCCATGTTCTATCGACAAAAAATTATATTCGACTTAAATTCAATTTATTACCAATTTAGTATACATATATATAAATGAATATACATATGTATAAACATATATAAATATATACAGAAATATAATATCACAACTTTGTTTTTTTTTTTATATGTATTCTTTACTACTTTTTACGGATGTTCACATGGAGTATCGATATAGCTGATAAAATTCAGATTTGTTAACCGATTAATGGAGTCCACTAATTGGTTATGGCCAAGATTTAAAAATAAATTTTAAATAATACGAAGATGAATATTTAACATATATAATAATGGCCTATTTTAATTATTTTCTCTCAAGTAACTTTACATCTTACTGGGTAATTATAATATGCATTGGGACATTTTCGTTTACTAATTGCAATTCATCTACAAATCGTAAATTATAATTATATCGGACTCAGTATATCGATATTTTGAAACTATTATCAAATGTATTGAATGGGCACAGCCTGTAACCAAACTTAAAATCGATACGATGATCTCGCATCTCTAGTGGCTACGCCATTTTGTGCAAAAGAGAAAAGTTGAGAATAACAAAAAAAAAAGTGATTTTATTGTATATATAATATAATATAATATAATATAATAATAAAGAAACTTAATATACGTAAATTCAGCTTCAAAGTGCAGTGCAATGGTAATATATTAACGGTTTGTGAAAACCGTAGCATAAATACGTAGAGATGAATGCATTCTCATGTACATGCAATCTATGTATATATGTGTGTGACTGTATACATGCATATGTGTACTTGTGCAAAGATACTTGTTTGACGTATATATACATTTATATATATATATATATATATATATATATATATATATATATATATATATATATATGTACATATGTGTACATGAATGTTATGATATGTTGCATCATTATAAATTTGGTGACGGCAATAAGTATGTGTGTTTGTAAAATATTTAATAGATGCAGCTATAATTTCTATTCGTCAACTGTGGCCGTTGATCGAAATTAGGGCTTGAAGTAAATCTTGCAAATTAATTAATGTGTAGGCATGTGTAGGTATGTATATACATACATACGTAAATATGATATTGAATACAAAAATTCTTTGATCAAATTCATACATTTGCTGGTTTTTTGTTATTTCGAAAGCTGAAATGCATTTTGTATACTTAAAGACCAAGAGTTGGTAAAGCTTGACCCAAAACTCAGGCATGTACAGAAGATGGATGTATGTATTGAATCAGAGTCTATACATCTTTAATATGTATAATATAATATATTATTTATTTTTTGTTTCCTCAACATCGTTGGGCATTAAAATAAAATTTTGTTTACTATTTTCGTCTTCATATAGTCTGAACCCATTGAAAATAAACAAGTAAGAAGGCTCTAGTCGAGACGGCTCGACTACGAGATATCCTGAACCCTGCAAAAAAAAATGATACTCTTCTTTACGCACGTGGCTTGGGCGCTTATAACTCAATTTCTAGATGCACGATCTTCATGAAACTTTCAGAATATATTAAAAGCCTCTAAATGTATCTTTTTGCCAAATTTCAAGTCTCTAGCTCGAACGGTGTAGAAGTGCGCAAAAAACCTAAGAAACGTAAACGAATTATCGACTTTTTATCGATAATTTGAAAATGGGATGAGTTATCGAAAAACCAAAACAAACTCGTACTGCGCAACTAACATACGAGTGTTCATTCAGCTCTCTAGCTTTTGAAGTTTCCGAAATCTCGACATTCATACGGACGGACGGACGAACAGGCGGACAGGGCTATATCAACGTATTTTATGGGGCTGATCAAGAACTTTGTGGGGTCTGCGACGTCTTCGGATAGTGAGACAATTACCAACGCAAATATATAAAAAAATATTGAACAAAATATTCGATATTTGGTCAAAAAAAAATATTCCGATATAAATATATTTGTTATACAAAAAAATATCGATATTTTGATATATATATATCAACAACCCTAATACGGACAGACAGACAGACGGACATGGCTATATAAAATTTTCTTGTCACCCTGATCAAGAATATATATACTTTATGGGGTCTTCCACGCCTCCTTCTGCATGTTACATACTTTTAACAAAACCATTACACCCTGATTTACCATTTTCAATGGGCTCGGGGTATGAACAAATAAGAACGTTGCAGTTAGGCGCAACTAACTGCAAGAGACTCTGTTCTCGTAGGTGCCGTTTATTTATTTAATAAATATTTAATTTATAAAACAAAATATTTCGGCAATTATCAAATGTACATGGCAAGCAACAAATGATTTTTATACCCTGAACCCATTGAAAATGGGAATTCAGGGTATAATGGTGAAAATGTATGTAACAGGCAGAAGGAGACGTCACAGACCCCATAAAGTATATATATTCTTGTTAGTTACGCAGTACGAGTTTATTTTTTCAATAACTCAACCCATTTCCAAATTATCGATAAAAATTAGAAAATTCGTTTAAATTTTTTAGGGTTTGTGATCGTAGCTTCTACACCGTTTTAGCTAGAGACTTAAACTTATTTAGATAGATGTTATAGATATGCAGATTTTGGATGCCTCACCCCCTTCGCCCACAAATTGAAAAAAAAAAAACTCATTTCAAATACTAGAGACTTGCAATTTGGCGAATAGATACATTTAAATACTTTTAATCTACTCTGGTCGTCTAAAGTTCAGCCTAGCCCACCCCCAAGCCACGGCAGCAACTGCGCGGTTAGCAGAGTGCGCGCTCATAAGTGCGTAAAGAAGAAGAGTATCACTTTTTTTTTTTTGCAGGGTTCAGGGTATATCGTAGTCGAGCCGTCTCGACTAGAGCCTTCTTACTTGTTCTATTGTTACGTTCTGGAAGTTTCATGGAGAATATATGTATACACATGGCATAAAAAATATATATTTGATGAGGACGACAAGCTGAGTTGATATAGCCCTGTCCGTCCATTCGTCCGTAGGAACGCATAGATTCTACAAAAGCTAGAGACCTGAAATTTTACATGTGTACTCGTATGTACAAGTTTTTTTTCGATACCTCATCCCATTTTCTTATTATCGATATACAAGAGATATATATGTCCATGAAAAGCACGTGCAGATCGAGCCTGTTTCAAAATCTCGATAAATCAATTTTAGTTTAAATTTGTTAAATAAATAATTTTTAGTTGATAAATATGTATGTGTGATGCAGAATTAAATTGTATTTATTGTTGTTTTTACAGACATTTTTTTAAAATGTGATGGAGAGCTCTATCGGACTTCAACATTCTGGATGTAGCTCCTCTCTCAATGGGAGGGAGTAAGCTTAGCCAAGCAGTATTAAATATCAAATTAATAAAATCAAAGAAGTTTAAATTAAGATGTATCTAGCAGCCTGTTAAATTTGCCAATAATACTAATCGTGATATTGAGCATACGCTTATGGAAAATAGTTTGTTAAGAAACTCTGAAATCAGTACGCACGCAAACATTAATTTTTTTGCCTCTTTGACGCAGACACCGTTTTTATGCAACCGACGTCTAATACTTTGGAAAAATTTTAAAATGATTATTATGTTATTGGTAACGTTTTCCGTTATATGCTCATCGCAATCGATATTAATTGATGAACAAGATATAGTCGGCAGTTCGAATGGAGACCGTTTGTCTGTAATCTCAAATAACACGAACTACCGCACAAGTGGAAAATCAATCTCCACTAATAGTACGGCTGGTAGGTCTCCAGTTGCCGTAAACGGTTATCTCGATAAGTTGGACAATTTAGAGCGAAGTGTTGCAGCTGTGTTAATTAAAGTGGCGTATGGAACAACATCAACGACAAAACGAAGTATACCCGAAAATAGCTATATTTTGGGCCTCACCACTGTCGCAACGCCACTTTTAACTACATTGAGGTAAGTAGATATGTAGAAATATTTAATTCGTGTAAGATTTTAATTCAAAGCTATTGCGTATCCTTAGTTTTACGGAAATTTGTACTTCACCAACTATTAACGGCTGAAAAATTCACAATTCAATCGCAATTCTTCAAATATGCATTCTGCATTCTAGATTTTTTCCTGTATTCACGGAATGAACGCTAAATATGTGCATACTTACATAAATCCGTATGTATGTATGTGTGTATGTAAGCGCTTGCTGCTTGCCACGTGCGTTTGCTAACTACCCACATATTTTGTTTATTAATTTCTAATTTATTAAATTAATTCATTTAAATATGACAACGTTGAGGTCGTGAATCAACCTTATGCGGTCAGTAATGTCCGACTGCAAAGTTCTTACTTACGGAGTCGATATAGCCGTGTCCGTCTGTCCGTATGTTAGATCGCGTCGATTTCCGAAGATATAAGTACCAGTACTAGTTTGTAGAAATTCGATTACTATTATATTTACAAAGTTATCGATAAAACGCTCTATCGAGAATCAGTTATAAAATGATATCTCGTTCATCTTTAGAGTTAGAGTCTCCAAGTCTTCTGCATATATATAGATACTAATTTATTACAATTTCGGTTTTTGTCATGTTTTTGATTCCGGGGAAAACTTTATGAAAATATATGTATGTAATAGGCAGAAGGAGACATCGCAGACCCCACAAAGTATATATATTCTTGATCAAATTCAAATTTCAACATTCTTTGTTTTCCAAGTGTACAGATTTCAAGTACCGCGACGTTTTTACAAATTCAACTTAACTACATGACTGACCGAGCCGACAAACTATAACTGACCTAACACAATACGTCTGACTGACACAATATGTGCAGCATGCTTTTTATACCCTGAGCCCATTGAAAATGGGAAATCAGGGTATAATAGTTATTTTTTAAAGTACAGTGGCTCACAGCTTATTTGATACAGTGCAACTTTTCGACATTACCCTTCCTTAATATCGAAAGGAGAAGGTGTACTGAAAGATTTCAAATGCAGTTGTTTAGCTATATATTTAAATTTCTAGTTTTATGTATTGGTACTTCCAGGAAATTTTGTTTTCGGCGTGGCAGTCAAACTTTGCGGGTATATGTCGATTTTAGAGCTCTCACCTTATTTGATACAGACTGTTTTATGTAAATAAAATTGCCATATATAAGGCATTTTTTGTCTTTCGCGCATTTTGCTATGTTTGGTTAATATAGAAGACAATTTTTTTTGCGATCTGCGACACCTTAACACACTAGGAAAAAAGATATTGTATAATGAGCTCACGAACAACAATTGAGAAGCGATAACTGGCCATTTGCCCTTTTAAAAAGGGATAGAGTGGCTGCAAAAGCACAGAGCTATTGGATGTAAGTTCCTCCAAAGTCTACCATATTATATCTACCACATAACGGACTTTAAAAAAGAAAATCCTTTAAAAAAGGGATTTTCTGGGAGGAGTGAACATTTTATATTTTGAGTTCCGGCAGGATGTTTTATGTGTGGAGAAAGCCGAATACTGAGCTCAACAAAGAAAACCTTAAAGTGAAAAGAAAACCAACAGTGAAGCATGTGTGACCACGGTATGCTTTGGGCTTGTATGTTCGCAGCCGGAGTCGGTACTTTGGTATTCATCGATCAAATTATGTAGAAAATTCAGTACCTTCAAATGAAATAAAAAAATTTGCTCCGAAGTTCCAAAAAACTGGCTGTAGGCAACGGTCGTCTCCGTTTCTACTAAGACAACGACCCGATCCGCAAAGCTAGATTCTTTCAAACATGGCTTATTTGGAACAGTCCCCACGTCATGAATCCTCCGGCACAGCCTTCCTAATTAAATGTCATCGAGAATCTGTGGGCACTTTTAGTCAACAGCATCAGAAAACATAAGAATTGTAACGCCAAGCCATACTAAAAACCTGATGGATTCAATGCCAAATAGGCTGTAAGCTATGATAAAAGCTAGGAGAATGCACACCAAATATTAAATTAAAGGCTAACCTTAAATTTTAGCATTTTACTGACACTGTATCAAATAAGCTGCGAGGGAATTTTTGTATATTATTTTGTTTTTTTTTTTTTTTTTTTTTTTTTTTTTTTTGCTGTTGCAAAAAAAAATATACCCTGAACCCATTGAAAATGGGAGTTAGTTGCGCCTAACTGCAACGCTCTTACTGTTTTGTGTTAGGTCCGTATATTGCGCCTAACTGCAACGCTCTTATCGTTTTGTGTTAGGTCCGTATATTGCACGCGCACTACGAGTTTGTTTAAGAAATTCGATCATTTTTATATTTCCAATGTTATCGATAAACCCTTTATCGGGAATCTGCAAAAAATATATCTCGTTCATCTTTAGAGTTAGAGTCTCCAAGTCTTCTGCATATATAGATACTAATATATTACAGTTTCGGTTTTTGTCAGATTTTGGATTCCGGTCCCCAAATCAGCATGTGTGTGTGCTCATGTTTTTGCATGTATAGTTTCTTACGCGTGGAGAATCGAAACGAAGCATTCTTGCAATATTATTCGTTCGAAGAAGGATTCAGGGGGATTTCGTAGTCGAGCAGTCTCGACTACAGCTTTCTTACTTGTTATACTTGCTTCTTTTACATAAGGAATATTCTAGGTCTCTTATTCTAGGAAGTTCAGGCTAAGCCAACGACTGTCTTCACTATATAGATGCTTATTTCTTAGAATATGATTATGATGATGATGTTTTTTTTATAGGTCCGTATATTGCACGTGCAGTACGAGTTTGTTTCAAAAATTCGATCATTTTTATATTTCCAATGTTATCGATAAACCCTTTATCGGGAATCTGCAAAAAATATATCTCGTTCATCTTTAGAGTTAGAGTCTCCAAGTCTTCTGCATATATAGATACTAATATATTACAGTTTCGGTTTTTGTCAGATTTTGGATTCCGGTCCCCAAATCAGCATGTGTGTGTGCTCATGTTTTTGCATGTATAGTTTCTTACGCGTGGAGAATCGAAACGAAGCATTCTTGCAATATTATTCGTTCGAAGAAGGATTCAGGGGGATTTCGTAGTCGAGCAGTCTCGACTACAGCTTTCTTACTTGTTATACTTGCTTCTTTTACATAAGGAATATTCTAGGTCTCTTATTCTAGGAAGTTCAGGCTAAGCCAACGACTGTCTTCACTATATAGATGCTTATTTCTTAGAATATGATTATGATGATGATGTTTTTTTTATAGGTCCGTATATTGCACGTGCAGTACGAGTTTGTTTCAAAAATTCGATCATTTTTATATTTCCAATGTTATCGATAAACCCTTTATCGGGAATCTGCAAAAAATATATCTCGTTCATCTTTAGAGTTAGAGTCTCCAAGTCTTCTGCATATATAGATACTAATATATTACAGTTTCGGTTTTTGTCAGATTTTGGGTTCCGGTCCCCAAATCAGCGTGTGTGTGTGCTCGTGTTTTTGCATGTATAGTTTCTTACGCTTGGAGAATTGAAACGAAGCATTTTTGCAATATTATTCGTTCGAAGAAGGATTCAGGGGGATTTCATAGTCGAGCAGTTTCGACTACATCTTTCTTACTTGTTAGACTTGCTTCTATTATATAAGGAATATTCTAGGTCTCTTATTCTAGGAAGTTCTGGCAAAGCCAACGACTGTCTTTACTATATAGATGCTTATTTCTTAGAATATGATGATGATGATATGTTTTTTTATACTCTGAACCCATTGGAAATGGGAAATCAGGGTATAATGGTTTTGTTAAATGTATATAATATGCAGAAGGAAGCGTGGCAGACCCCATAAAGTATATATATTCTTGATCAGCGTAAAAAAATAAGTTGATCTAGCCCTGTCCGTCTGTCCGTCCGTCCGTACGAATGTCGAGATTTCGGAAACTACAAAAGCTAGAGAGCTGAAATTTCACATGAACACTCGTATGTTAGCTACGCAGTACGAGTTTATTTTGTTTTTCAAGAACTCATTCCAAATTATCGATAAAAAAATTCGTTTACATTTTAAAGGTTTTTTGGACATAACTTCTACACCGTTTCAGCTAGAGACTTCAAATTTGTTTATTCAGATGGATATTATGGATACGCAGATAATGTAATTTTCAGATTTTGGATGACATGCCCCCATTCGCCCCTAATATGAAAAAACGCATTTCAAATACTAGAGACTTGCAATTTGGCACATAGATAGACTCTTAATTTACTCTGAATTTCATGAAGATCGTCCATCTAGAAATGGGGTTATTAGCGTCCAAAGTTCAGCTCAATTCACCCCCAAGCCACAGCAGCAACTGCGCGGTTAGCAGAGCGTGCGCTCATAGGTGCGTAAAGAAAAAGAGTATCACTTTTTTGCAGGGTTCAGGGTATCTCGTAGTCGAGCCGTCTCGACTAGAGCCTTCTTACTTGTTATTTTTTCTTTTGTATTTGATACCTTTGAAAGTCAGTTGCTAGTTTAACTAATTGTAATTTTTTTTTATTTCAAATATTTAATAGAATCATTTCTGAAAGTGTTTTTGTTTCAATTATATTTTATTCCGTTAAGTCAACAGAAAATAATAAACAGAAAGTTTGCCCAAATAACAAAAGCACGTGACATCTGCGGTAAGAGTTTTCCTATATGTATGCACACATGTACATACATTCAAAACTAGTCTAGCATGGTATAAGAATTTAAACTTGCTAGATGGCGCCTTAGCAGTGAACTTATTTATTATGGCTATCACAGCTTTGAGTGGCATTCACGATTGAGTAACACTAGGTTATGCAAAGCGGTCTGTTACGTTAACAGTGAAACGTCACAGGGGGTCTGACGCGCTAAAGTTTGTATGAAAACTAGGCAATTTTGGCACTGTTAAATTAAGGCGATTCAAGTTGCAAATTATGAGTTCTATATAGATTCATGAAGTTGACAATATAAGAGTTTTTCAAAATGTATTCTAAGCCGTTTTCTAGGCAGTTATTGCTGAAGGTAATTCGATTAACCGCCAATATCTTCGTCTTACATAACTTAAACTTTATTTAAAATGACTTCTTATTACAAAAGTAACTAGTATTACCATATACTAATCGTTTCGCATCAATCCACATCATTATATCTATCATATTCAATGAATATTATTCATTCATCATATTAGAAATCTGTTGGGCAATAAGTGGGTGCGGCTATGCTAGCTTCTACCAAGATTTCTGATGGCTGGTTCAGCCAGATTATCTGTTTATTTATGTTTGGCTACTTATACTATTAGTCCTTTTTAGGTTTTTTAATTAATACATACATTTTATTTCGGTCTTTGGACTTTTTTATACCCTGAACCCATTGAAAATGAGAATTCAGGGTATAATGGTTTTGTGAAAATGTATGTAACAGGCAGAAGGAGACGTCGCAGGCCCCATAAAGTATATATATTCTTGATCAGCATAAAAAAATAGGTTGATCTAGCCCTGTCCGTCTGTCCGTCCGTCCGTATGAACGTCGAGATTTTGGAAACTACAAAAGCTAGACAGCTGAAATTTTACATGAACACTCGTATTTTAGTTACGCAGTACGAGTTTATTTCGTTTTTTTCTCGTCCCATTTCCAAATTATCGATAAAAAATCGAAAATTCGTTTAAAATTTTTAGGTTTTTAGGGCATAAATTCTACACCGTTTCAGCTAGAGACTTTAACTTTATATATTTAGATAGATATTATGGATACGCAGATTTTTTAGTTTTCAGATTTTGGATGCCACGCCCCCTCCGCCCTCAATTTGGAAAAAACGCATTTCAAATAGTAGAGACTTGCAATTTGGCAAATAGTTAGATTTAGATACTCTTTATCTACTCTTTATCTTTCATGAAGATCATGCATCTAGAAATGGAGTTATAAGCGTCCAAAGTTCAGCCCAACCCACCCCAAGCCACGGCAGCAACTGCGCAGTTAGCAGAGCGGTGTAGAAGTTATGTCTAAAAAACCTTTAAAATGTAATCGAATTTTCGATTGTTTATCGATAATTTGGAAATGGGATGAGTTATCGAAAAAAACAAAATAAACTCGTACTGCGTAACTAACATACGAGTGTTCATGTGAAATTTCAGCTCTCTAGCTTTTGTAGTTTCCGAAATCTCGACGTTCATACAGACGGACAGACGGACGGGCGGACAGACAGATAGGGCTAGACCAACTTTTCTCGTCACCCTGATCAAGAATATATATACTTTATGGGGTCTGCCACGCCTCCTTCTGCCTGTTACATACATTTATCAAAACCATTATACCCTGATTTCCCACTTTCAATGGGTTGAGGGTATAAAAACAAAAAAAACTCACATACACTCAATTTTGCACGTTTGAAAAAATGAACGAATTAATACATTTTTAATATATTTTATATAAACTTTTATTAAAAATAACTTGATTTACTCTTTCAAGCATGTTATCAACTAAACTTTCAATATTTATTTTGGAATTTTATTCGATTACGCTTCTACGCGATACCATACGCCCTCCATGTGTGTTGGGGCTGCATCGTCCTGTCCCAGACCTCCATTCACGATTGACCAAACGTTTTAAATCAGAATGAGGTCGGCACTCATTGTTCGTCACTCCATTAGCTGAAAATATTGATTTCCCATCCATTCCTTAACACTTTTAGCCGTATCCTTGGGATTATCACCTTTTTAGATACCAATTTCTTTTCCAGAATACGCCTATTTATTTGAAAAATTGAGACGATGGGCTTGACGAATACTAAGGAAACCTTTTTTGAGCATTATACCTTGAATTAAATGCAGAGAACCATCGGTCATCCATGGGAAAGCATCACAAAGACATTCTGTGGCAGTCGCCATCTTGACTTTCGCTGAATGTTCACCTGCTCTATGGATTGTTTTTGCTTTTCCCATTCATTCATAACGGCCTTCATGGAGCGACGCTCAGACTCTATTTCGCGTAGTAAATCCGAGATTCTTTGCCTGTAACTTCGGCACTTGTGCACTATTTGCTTTTGCTTCTCATCTTCTTCACCCAGCAGCATTTCCTCGCACTCATCCAGTATTGTCTGCTTTAACAAATCAACTTCCATTTGGCATTGCCGCTGATCGGGCACACCAACTGATACTCGCGCTGCAGTTCTTCACAATCCCGCTCCTCATTGATCTCCCTGAGCAGATCATCCACCTTGCGTTGCTCCTCTTGTTTTGCCTGTGCGCGCACTTCATCTATTTGTATCATCTCGCTACGCACCTTCTTCTGAGCAATCAACTCCATCACCTCGATCTGCCGCAGATGCTGATTCTTGCTCGTCTGCAACTGGTTACGTGTCTCATCCAGCATCGTCTTGATCAGCATGGACTCGGTATACAGCACAGAGAACTGCGATTGCAAGCACTTATACTTTGTCGTCTCCACGATGACCGGTGCACGTAGCTGGCGATTATCCATTTTAAGCTTCTCGACTTCCTTGAGTGTTTCACGATGCGTCGCATGCAGCTTATCAATTCCCGATAGCTCTTTCTGCAGCTCCTCTAGATGTTGGCTATTCACACTCATCGTTGCACTGCCACCACCACCGGTGCCGACACCGCTACTGTGCGTCTTGGCAGTGAGCGCATCCTGATTCTTTATCGTGAGCGGATGCCATGATTTTTTCAAACTCCAATCTGCGCCACCCATGTCGAGATTTGCTTTTCCGTACGCCTTGATAGTTTTAGAATCACCTACGCCTATCTTTACGGGCTCCAATTCTTCATATGCAGAATACCGGTGTCGATGCCTTGACCTGTGATCAGAAGTTCCTAAGTCGATCACCCACACGTCATTTTCTCTGCCGTCCCTGTTCGCAATCAATCCTTTCCTTGATGATTCACCTGATTCTCCTTGATTATTTTCCGCTTGACTTCCTGCATTTCTCCTTTGGTAACAGTTGTTGCTCTTGTGTCCCTTCATTTTGCATATATAACACCTGTAGCAGTCTTTCTTTAGATGTCCCATCACACCACAATTACAACACTCAATCAACTTTTTTTTTCTGATCAAGAATATACATACATATATACTTTATGGGGTCTGCGACTTCTGCTTATGCCTGTTACATACATTTTCACAAAACCATTATATCCTGAATTCCCATTTTCAATGGGAAAATGGAGAAGAAGAATATTAGAATATTAGAGTTCAGGGTATCTCGTATTCGAGCCGTTTCGACCTTCTAGTGCCTTCTTGTTATACTTGTTTCTTTTACATAAGGAATATTCTAGGTCTGTTATTCTAGGAAGTTCTGGCAAAGCCAGCAACTGTCTTAGATGCTTATTTTTATACCCTGAACCCATTGAAAATGGGAATTCAGGATATAATGGTTTTGTGAAAATGTATGTAACAGGCAGAAGGGGACGTCGCATACCCTATAAAGTATATATATTCTTGATCAGCATAAAAAATAAGTTGATTGAGCCCTGTCCGTCCGTCCGTACGAATGTCGAGATTTCGGAAACTACAAAAGCTAGAGAGCTGAAATTTCACATGAACACTCGTATGTTAGCTACGCAATACTCGATAACTCGTCTCATTTCCAAATTATCGATAAAAAATCGAAAATTCGTTTCCATTTTTATGTTTATTGGGTATAATTTCTACACCGTTTTAGCTAGAGACTTCAACTTTATATATTTAGATAGATATTATGGATACGCAGATTTTGTTTTCAGATTTTATATGCAACGCCCACTCCGCCCTCAATTTGGAAAAAACGCATTTCAAATAGTAGAGACTTGCAATTTGGCAAATTAGATTTAGATACTCGTAATCTAATCTGAAAATTGTATGATCGTCCATCTAGAAATGGAGTTATAAGAGTCCAAAGTTCAGCCCAACCCACCCCCAAGCCAAGGCAGCAACTGCGCAGATAGCAGAGCGCGCGCTCATAAGTGCTTAATGAAGAAGAATATTAGTTTTCTTGCAGGGTTCAGGGTATCTCGTATTCGAGCCGTCTCAGCTAGAGCCTTCCTACTTGTTTTGTTAAATAATGTGAGTTATATATTGCTTTTTCGATAATAACCATTAAATGTGTCATTTGTGGCTTTTCAGAGTTGCCGTGGTGCTTTGTTTTACAACTTTGCTAAAAAAAACGAATATTAATGTAATGCCAAATTTTGTGTTTTTATACTCTGTTCCCTTAAAAAGGGAAAAAGAGTATATTGAGTTTGTGCAATGTCCGTCTTGCTGTCCGTCCGTCTGTCCGTATGAACGCAATATTTTTCGGCGCTATTAGAGCTAGAGACTTGAAATTTTAAACATATACTCATATATGTCCCCGAATTATAAAGTGTTAAAATTTTCCCGATCCGCCCACTAGGGGCGTGGCAAATCGGAAAACTCTTCCGCCCATAGTCAAGTTATCATACTAGATGATGAGCTAGAGAGTTGCAATTTGAAATGTATACTCGGGGTGACAACCCAAGTTCAAAAAGCTATGGCGGATATATCTACGCATTATTTGTCTACGCACATTGGGGGCGTGGCAAATCGGACCTGAATATATAGTGATTTTTCAAATTGTGCTATATTTTGAATATTTTGCATGTATGCTCGGGTTGACAACCCAAGATCAATAAGCTATGGTAGATATATCTACGCCCACAGGGGGCGTGGCAAACCGCAAAAGTTTATATCTCCCACAGTTTTAGAGCTGGAAGCTTGAAATTTTGATGGTTCAATTACTAATGTCCTCCTCTATCGATGACCCAAAAATAATTTTTCAGCCTCTTTGGGGGCGTGGCATATCGAAAAATACCTTGTAATTTTCGCATTTTTGAAATGTAAGCAACCAAATTTTACAGGCATGTTAGCCTCGGCTCTTTCTAAGAACTGGCAAAAAATTATGCGTCTACGCCCACTGGGGGCGTGGCAAATCGGCAAAGAAGTTTGCCTGCATAATTCATGCATAGCTAAGGTGGCAAAAAGCATTTTAACATAAATATAATAATATTAATGAATTTAAAAAATAAAATTTATAAGTTTTCGATTAATAAATAATAAGTTTCCAGCGGAATTCGAACCTAGGTCTTTTGAAAACAACATGTAATCGTTAGCCAAACCTAAATAAATTCACAGCTGATCAGCTGGTCAGTTGATCAGCAGCTTGTGACAAAACAAAACAATACAATCGCACTTCTTGCAATATGTATACACACTTGGATGTGTATACACAAATACAAACATCTGTGTACATACATACATACATATATGCATGCATAGAAAAACTGCTTGCCAAGCAAGCAGCGTGGCAAATTGGAAAAGTTGTTTTAGTTTTTGCTTAAATGCACAATTCATATGCGTATGTTTATAAATTATTAGTAATTGGCAGCAAGCATTTTATAATAAATATACAAATATAGAAAAAATTAAAAATTAATAATTTTTGATAAAATGTTTTCTGCGGGATTCGAACCCACGCACCTAAGTATAGCTTGCATAGCGCTTACCACCAGCGCCGCTGCCCTGACCTGGGCTTCGTTAACTAAAACCTAATAAGGCATTGCTAGAGCGCCTTTTGACAAAACTAAAGTAACGATCGAAAAATTCCCAATTCAGTCACAATTCTTAGAATATTCTGGCATACAAACTTTTGTATGCATACATAGAAAATTGTGTGTATACTCGTATAGTGTGTACATGTGTAAATCTGTATGTATGTATAGGAAAAACGTTTGTTGCTTGCCATGTACGTTTGCTAATTGCCGAAATATTTCGTTAATTAAATGTTTATTAAATAAATAAGATGCACCTATGGGAACAGAGTATATCGCAGTTAGTTTCGCCTAACGTTCTTACTTGTTATACCCTGAACCCATTGAAAATGGGAATTCAGGGTATAATGGTTTTGTTAAAATGTATGTAACAGGCAGAAGGATACGTCGCAGACCCCATAAAGTATATATATTCTTGATTAGCATTAAAAAAAGGTTGATCTAGCGCTGTCTGTCTGTCCGTCCGTCCGTCCGTCCGTCCGTCCGTATGAACGTCGAGATTTTGGAAACTACAAAAGCTAGAGAAATTTCATATGTTAGCTACGCAGTACGAGTTTATTTTGTTTTTTCGATAACTCATCCCATTTCCAAATTATCGATAAAAATCGATAATTCGTTTCAATTTTTTAGGTTTTTTGTAGGGTTGTTGATAATATATCAAAATATCAATATATCGATATTTTTATACAAAAAAATATATTTATATCGTGATATTTTTTTGCCCAAATATCGAATATTTTTGCGATATATTTGATATATCGTTGGTCACACATTGTGAGACATTCTGAATCAAAATGGTTAAAACGAATTATTCAGATTTCAAAAAAGGAACAGCAAAATGCAATTTATGCCCTAAAATAATAAAAACAAGTTGTAACACATCAAATATGGCAATTCATATAAAAAACAACATTATGATGAATTTAGAAGACCAAGGTGATACCTTCGAAAACGACCACAATAGGTCAATATTGAAAGTACACATTGCGGAAGAGGGAACTTGAGATGTAACGCAGCTTGCCACAAACTTCTTGAGAAAGCAATCCGATAATTTTTTGGAATTCTCATAAGGCCATCGAAGGTCAATTACGATCAGCCCCTGGTAGCTAGGTGCCTTTGGAGCGACGTATGACGGATTCTCACATATCAGAACGCGTTTTTTTTTTTTGTTTTTGTATTAAACTCTGAGTACTTAATACTGGTCATTATTATTATATTAAAATAGTTATTCTTATTATTCTTTCTTTTTTTGTTTTTTGGTCGGATTGTAAAGTTATTGTAGGAAAAAGTTTTAAAAATATCGAAAATATCGATATATCGATATTTTTAAAGTTGAATATCAAATATCATTTTGATATTTTTTCAAAACTTAAAATATCATCGATACGATATTTTAAAAATATTCAAAAACCCTAGTTTTTCAGGTATAACTTCTACACCGTTTTAGCTAGAGACTTCAACTTTATATATTTAGATAGATATTATGGCTACGCAGATTTTGTAGTTTTCAGATTTTGGATGCCACGCCCCCTCCGCCCCCAATTAAAAAAAACTCATTTCAAATATTAGAGACTTGCAATTTGGTACATAGATGTAGATACTCTAGAAATTTCATGAACAGGCAGAAGAAGGCGTGGCAGACCCCATAAAGTATATATGTTCTTATTAAGGGTGACGAGAAAAAGTGTTATAGCCATGTCCGTCTGTCCGTATGTTTTAACGCGTCGATTTCCAAAAATATAAGAGCTACAGTGTTAATTTTTTTGTGTTAGGTCCATATATTGCACGCGCAGTACGAGTTTGTTTCAGAAATTCGATAACTTTTTTATTTCCAAAGTTATCGAAAAACGCTATATGTATCAGTTATAAAATTATATCTCGTTCATCTTTAGAGTTAGAGTTCCAAGTTTTCTGCATATATATAGATACTAATTTATTACAATTTCGATTTTTGGTAGGCAGCGACTGCAATGCTTACACACATACAGGCGTACAAGCGTAGATCAGCGAGTGTGTGTGCTCGTATTTTTGCATGTATTGTTTCTTACGCGTGGAGAATCAAAACGAAGCATTCTTGGAATATTACTCGTTCGAAAAGGGGCTCAAGGGATTTCGTAGTCGAGCAGTCTTGACTACAGCTTTCTTATTTGTTTTACAATGTGATTATTAATTATTTATTTTAATTTTATTTATAGATACCAACCAGCTAATCAAGGTCAGAATAACGGAGGCCGCCATAGGAATTATGAATTAGACTTGGAACGAGATCATGCACTGCCAACTTCAGCTCCAAATGCTGATATATTAAAAAGTAATAATAACCCCACCTATCCGAATCCAAATCGCCATCACAGCAGCAGTAGTCATGATAGAGATCGTCTTCGGCACATAATGCAATACAATTCAACACCCATACCATCTGGTAATTAGATTAATTTTTAATTAATTCAAATGTGAATAACAGTGGTCTTTTTTAATAGTTCCGAACTTACTAAAGAAATCCAGTGGGCAGCCAACTATACCAATGTACCCTGGAGATATTCCGTCATATTCACCACCATCAAGATCATTCTTTACACCACCATTACCACCGGAATATCAAAATCCATTTGCTGATAAACCCACATTACGAGGCACTAATAACGAAGGCCTTATATCGAATGCAGCACCGTTTAATAACAGGCGTCCAATACCGCCACCCAGCTTGATGCCTGGTCATGAAAGGATACCATTTCGTCCGCCCGATCTGGCCGCATCGATTGGTAACGGAGATGGTAATTCAAAACATAATTTAAACGACAGTAACTTTACCAGTTCTGTGGAGCTCAAAAAGCCACATGTCGCAACCAGCATGCAGGGTGCATTGGATGTTGCTGGCGATCGTAAAAAAGCACTCAACACACCGTCTCGCAATGGAAATGATGCAGGTGTAGTTGAAGCATCTGATCACAATAACAATCGTAAATCACAAGATGTGGCCACGTCTAATGGCAAGGAAAATTCAAATAAAAGGCAGGAAGTATTGCCGAATATTAGGCGTATACTCAATGGTAAGAATGGTGACATTCCTTCAGTTTTTTTGCGCCAAGTGACTCAGCGTCCCGTAGTTACCTATCATCAGGCGCCATCGTCGCCAATTGTTTCAGTTGATAACGTTGAAACTGCAAAAGAAAGTGGTAGCAGCAGTAGTATGTCTGATGACAAGGGCACATCTTCCGCTGCCAGTCCAAATATAAATAAGAGTAAACAGCCTGCACAATTAGATTTCAATAACGCAGCGGCTGCAAGAGATTCCTTTGGAAGTAATGTCAGTCAGACAGCAGTTACCACACCATCCGCTGCAGCTGCTATTGGGGAGGCAGCTGCCACATCGTTTACGTCGGCATCAGCAACAACAAACGCAAGGCCAACTTTAAAAAGTAATTTACCAGCAGGGAAATCAGACCAAAACACTGGCACAGGAGGAGGAGTCGACACTGGGGAAGGAGACGCTGTAGGTGCTGCTGCTGCTGCAGCAGCATCTTCACATACCACATGGATGTGGGCATGGAACATACATATATATCTGTCAGTCGTACTATTCACCATATTAGCAGTCTATTCTCTTTACAAGCTTGTCACTTATAACAAATTGACACATCTATTCGCTCAGTCATATTTTGTTTACATACAGCTTATACTAATTGCAATTTGCATAATGCGCATAATTTACTTGTGCGTTGATGCATATAATATTCATGGAACATTTCCTATATTTGGGGCAGAGATTCTGTTGAATTTGCCATCAACATTCTTGACAGTTGCATTTGCAGTGCTTATACTATATCTATTTCTCAAATCCCTCAATCACAAAAATAATCGATATTCAGCGCTAGTCCGGCCACTAACTGTCGTTGTCGGCTGTGGGGTTCATGTTGGACTATGCATTACTCTGCATTATGTCGAATCCTACACACTTCAAAACCATCATATGTACTATCAGCAACAACAGCAGCAACAATATTTGCGTCGCCAACAACAGCATCAAAACCAACAATTACTTCAACAGTCACAATCACCGTTTCCAGTGACCCCATCGAGCAGTTTGGCCAATCCGCCTCCTCCACGTGTTCTTTCACTGATATGCCAAATAATATATATTTTTATTTGCTTCAGTTTGGGTTTACTATATCTATATTTATATCGCATTCTTAAGCGCATCTTAAGAAGCAAATCACAAAATTATATACATGGCTATCAAAATTTGTCCTATGCTATTCATATCACAATCGCGACGGCCTTGCTTTTTGTTTTATTAGCTGCTCTACAAATCTTTGGAGCTGTTTGTATCTCAGTGGCGCGTCCTCTGATAAGCCAAGCTAATATTGTTGAAATTGATTGGTTGCAGTGGGGTTATCAGTTTTCACTACGTCTGATCGAGATTGCAATCATAACTCTAATATCCTGGGTGACTGGCCTTAAGACCAGCGTTGGTAGCAATGTCAACGCCGCCATATCTATCAATAACGATGTTCGTATGGCCGGGCAACCTGCTAGTGGCTTTGGTGCTAATGCCACTGGCAGCGTAATCAGAGAAAAACATGCAACTGCCGCTACAGCCCAACACAACTCACATTCAAATGTGGCAAACTTCTTCTTGCCTTGCACATCGAGTTCCAGCCAGGAACAATTTGAAACTGATTATCCAGCTATTTGTAATGCAAATACTAATTTACACACGTACACAATGCGTACGGGTAAGCTAATTTACGATGATAGCTATGCGTTAAATTCGTTGGCTGGTCCATCGACAGCCTCTCCAAATGGTGGCGGCACCGAGTATCAGCTGCAAGAACCTATGTATCAGAGACCTTACGATACTGGCTCAATAAGGAGTGCCATCAATCATAATATTACAACCGAATATGGTCCACAAACATCAAGGTACCATCATATTCAGCATAATCATAGTCTTAATCCGACGTCATATATGAGTGCGGATTATATGACCGATGCCACAACGGATCATTACGAGAATCCAAATTTTGATTTACGTATTAGTTCAACAGGTGCTGTTGGTGTGCTGGGAGTAGGAGCTATGCAAAAACTGGCCAAAAATACTGTTAGCTCTGCATCAGCATCTGCGTCAGGTTCTGGATCCGGTTCATCCGGTACATCGCAACAGCATATGATGCTATTGCAGAGTGATAGTTGCTATTCCGAGCCATTACAAGAAAACTCCAGCTATGAGTTTAGTAATTTTGAGCGGCCTGTTTTCAAAGGGAAACCCATTGGTAGTAGCTCACATCAAACCGGTGAATGCTCTCCAGAGAGGGAGAAAGAAGACCGCAAGTCCGTAAAGAGTCGGGATAGGAAGCATAATAATAATAGTCACATCGAAGCGACAACTGAAAATGTAGAAAGACGTAGCTCCAATTCAACAAATTCATGTTCCTCATCAAATGGAATTCGTTATAATTCATATGAGAAAGGTAGTCATTACAATGGTGTACGCAAGAGCGGTACATTAAACAACATTGTTACCGGTTCAACAACAGCAGCTGGTCAAAGTAGGGCTATTAGTGTAACAAGTGGTCCTGGTCCAGGCGCAGGTGTTGGTCGTGCACTTGCTAAACGAGTGAATGGTGCCCAGACCTTAACACACACCGAGCGTTCGCATTATTTTCAAAGAAGTGGCCGCAATATGAACACTATCAATAGAACATTAGCTCTGAATGAATTTGAGTTAGCACCGAACGTTTGCAATGAATTCGCGTTAAAACAAAATAAAAAGAACCAACAGCAGCAGCCACACCACCATCCACAGCAACATTACCATCTTAACAATTCTGAAGAGGAAGATGAGGAAGATGATATAATGTCCGGCAGCAATGTCGAATGTACTAATTTAATAAGTAATAATGAGCATGGCTATTGTATATCAAGCGATAACAGCATAACAACAAACAAAATTCAAAACCTTCATGTACAAAATAACACAAACACATCGTCCATTCATCATCATCTACAACATAACAGTATGCAGGAGCACAGTGTACCATGCAAAAGCGATCTAAAGACAAATGTTTCAACTGCATCAGAAGATGCTGAATTACCATCATGCACCTCAGATAGCATGATTGTTGCTGATCAGGGCTTCCTGCGCTTTCGGGGCGCGAATGAAAAACAAGTAGAGGTCGGTCATGGCATACCAACAAATGAGGTTAATCACGCGAGTCGCTGCGTGTCTTTGATTTGCAGTAATGTTAACGGTATCAACTGCTAAGCAATTGCACTTCAAATTTAGTTTTACTCCAATCGACCGCCGTCGTCTACACTTCTGCCACTTGTAGCTAATTCGTCACTTTCTACTCTCTTCAAATTTGTGATATACATATTAATACATATATTACGTAACATACATATATGACTCAACATAAATTACATAAATATATATACATACATGCATATACATACAAACACAAATTATATACACAATACTACCATTTAATAATAATAATAAATATTAGATTTGTGACTGTATTCATATTCATACAAATTAAGCAAAGCTCGAATACAATTATGAGTCATTACTATTTATTATTCTTTCTTTGTGTATATATTGTAATATATGTTTTTCAGCATTTAAGAAAAGCAGATATACACATATAATATAAATTGAAGTACCGCTCTTTACCAGATTAAAAATGCAGCGGTAATCATTTTGTGGCAGATGAAAAATAATTAGTCGTAGGGACAATGTATTATTAAATATGTCAGCACTCATAAGAATCTATTGTTCGTCTTTTATTAACTGATATAGTTAGTATTTATTAATAGTACGTTAAAAATTCAAAAAAGGATTTAACGAATGTCCATAATTGGTCACATGAATGTTGCAGTCAGGCTCAGGCGTTGTTTGAGTATTAAAAAACTTTACATTTTAATTTCTCAAATTTTTTGAAAGAACTATACTTGTCTTTGTAAAAAGTTTTCCAATTATATATATATATATATATATATATATATATATATATATTTGTCATGTCATATATATATATATGTCATGTCTCTCTAATAAAAATTACATTATTTTATAAAAGACACAACACATTTCAGAAAATATTGAACTGCCGGTCAATGTTAATTGCAATTGTAGAATTATATTACTATATATCTATTCTCAATCGGAAGTGTTTAAGACTGGCTTCCACGCGTACAGAGGTGCTCTAGCTAAACATATACTGTAAATAAAAGATCGAAAATGCTATATATATACATATATATATACAACTGTGAAAAATAAAAAAGCACAACTTTGAAATGCAAAGTTTAAGAAGTTCTCCTCGATACATTTGTCAGTGGATTGATCTACAGATTACTTTTATAAAAGCAGAAAAATTATAAAAACAACCAACTTTAGTGTTCCCTTGTGAACGCCATCCGTTTGGCAATGTGTTTTATATTAAAATATGGTACTTTTCTTGGACGGCAAGTATTCTTAAATATTTCCGTACTGTTTGGTTCGTTGCTGATATGTTTACGTCCTTTTTCAGTTGAGTAGCCGGCTTAAAAAGATCCTTTTTACTCTGGCGAACGAGTGACATGATGTTGGGTCAGTTTTTTTGTTTTTCGTTTATATTTCAACTTTTTTGAGAATTTTTTTTAAAGTACATAAAAACGTTGAATATTTTGGCGATAACTGTTATTTGTTGCAATAAATTATTGTTTTCTGCTTGTATAAAAGTAATCTGTAAATAATCCACTGATAAATGTATCGAGGAGAACTTCTTAAACTTGCATTTCAATGTGGTGCTATTTTATTTTTCGCTGCTGTATATATATATATAATTTGGTTGATACCAATATATATATATACCAATATATATATACCAATATATGCCTACCGCATAATTGTTTATGATGTATAATATCATACCACGGCTTTCGAAAATAATAGGGTATAAATTACACGAAATGTTAATTCTTAACGCAAATAGTACTGATTAGATAAGGCTTACACATATTTAATGTAAAATTAAATTAATGTAAAAGAATAAAATAAACTCGGATGTATCCATTTTTCTGCTTCAAGAGATAACGTATCATCACAATTAAAAAGTTTTTTACATTAAGCAGAAAGCAAAATTATAAATTTATGATATTGATCCTACTATGGCACTACATTATTAATAAAAAAAATGAACTTAATACATTTTTATAATATGCTGTTAATTATAATAATTATAACACAAAATATTCCCCTTATTATTAAAGTACTTACATACTAGCGAAATATGTATACATATAAATAACAGCATGTACATGAAAAAATGAATCTTATAATAAAATAACATTTATTATAGAATTTTTTATTTGTTTATATATGCATGATTAAATCTTCCGCCTTTTAAATTGGTACGGTCATGTCAAATGGGGAAATTCTATGCTATATTTATGATAATAAGATTAAATCTTCCGTTTTTTAAATAGTTATGTTCGTGTTAAATGGGGAATAGTATGCTGATAACCGGAGAACAAAAATATATTATTTGAAAACTACTTTATTAAAGAAAACGATGTTAAACATGCAACAAACTGGAGACCTCAAATATTTTGTTGTTAGGTCCGTGTATTGCACGCGGTTACGATAAATCGATAGCTATTTCCGTTTCAGATAGATGGGGGTGCCGTGGTTTGGTCGGTGGGTTGGGCTGAATTTTGGTTTCGATTATAACTCCATATCTAGATGAACGATTTCTAGTTTTTGAAATGCGAACTCCGTTTCGCCACCAGATGGATTCGTTTTTTGTAACATTTCGTTTGGGGATTAAAAGATGAAGAAAAATTATTTTCTTTTTATATTTGAAAAAGAAAAATTTTATTTTATTTCACAACAGTAAGGAATTCATTTCGATTACAAAAATGTAATTTAGTTGAACTTCTGTAATTAAAAAATGAAAGTGAATCCAAAGTTAATGCTGAAACGAAGCGTGTTCGCAAATTATCCCTTTCATTAAAGTGCTCTTTGGTAAACCACAATTTTGTTTTTATACCCTGAACCCATTGAAAATGGGAATTCAGGGTATAATGGTTTTGTGAAAATGTATGTAACAGGCAGAAGCAGACGTCGCAGACCCCATAAAGTATATATATTCTTGATCAGCATAAAAAAATAAGTTGATCTGTCCGTCTGTCCGTCCGTCCGTCCGTCTGTATGAACGTCGAGATTTCGGAAACTACAAAATCTAGAGAGCTGAAATTTCACATGAACGCTCGTATGTTAGCTACGCAATACGAGTTTATTTTGTTTTTTCGATAGGGTATAACTTCTACACCGTTTCAGCTAGAGACTTCAACTTTATATATTTAGATAGATATTATGAATACGCAGATTTTGTAGTTTTCAGATTTTGGATGCCACGCCCCCCTCGCCCACAATTTGCAAAAAACGCATTTCAAGTACTAGAGACTTGCAATTTGGCAAATAGATAGATATAGATACTCTAAATCTACTCTTAAATTTCCTGAAGATCATGCATCTAGAAATGGAGTTATAAGCGTCCAAAGTTCAGCCCAAGCCACGGCAGCAACTGCGCAGTTAGCAGAGCGCGCGCTTATAAGTGCGTAAAGAAGAAGAGTATCATTTTCTTTACAAGGTTCAGGGTATCTCGTAGTCGAGCCGTCTCGACTAGAACCTTCTTACTTGTTATACCCTAATTGAGAGTCTACAAATCGGCAAAAGTCGTTGGTAAGAGTAACTAATCCAGTTGTCGCATCAACTGGGACTTTTCCATTTCAAACAGCTAACAATTGTTTGGAAAATTGTGCTGCACTTTGATAATTTTGAAGTTGAACTCTCATATTAGTAGATGCCTTCAGACAAGGATTCAATTCATCTGCAGGCGTTCCACAGGGAATTACTTGCAACGTCTGCTTGAAATCGCCTGCCAACAATATATCAATATCAAATTGCCAGAGATGTTATTTCGCCGAAGATCCTTCAGTGTGAAGCATTTTGTATTTTTTTTTATACTTTGTTCCCGAAGGGGAAAAAGTATATTGGGTTTGTGCAATGTCCGTCTTGCTGTCCGCCCGTCTGTCCGTCTGTCCGTATGAACGCAATATTTTTCGGCGATATTAGCGCTAGAGACTTGAAATTTTAAACATATACTCATATATGCTTCCGAATTATAAAGTGTAAAAATTTTTCCGATCCGCCCATTGGGGGCGTGGCAAATCGGACCTGAATATATAGTGATTTTTCAAATTGTGCTATATTTTGAACAATATTGACACTAGAGACTTGAAATTTTGCATGTATACTCGGGTTGACAACCCAAGACTAATAAGCTATGGTAGATATATCTACGCCCACAGGGGGCGTGGCAAACCGCAAAAGTTTATATCTCCTACAGTTTTAGAACTAGAAGCTTGAAAATTGGATGGTTGAGTTACTAATGTTCTCCTCTATCGATGCCCTGTAATTTTCGCATTTTTGGAATGTAAGCAACCAAACTTTGCAGTCATGTTAGCCTCGGCCCTTTCTAAGAACTGGCAAAAAATTATGCGTCTACGCCCACTGGGGCGTGGCAAATCGGCAAAGAAATTTGTTGTGGCCAACTGCATAATTCATGCATACAAATAGCTAAGTAGCAATTGCTAAGATGGCAAAAAGCATTTTAAAATAATTATAAAAATATTAATGAATTAAAAAAAAAAAAAAATTAATAAGTTTTCGATAAATAAACAAGTTTCCAGCGGGATTCGAATCCAGGTCATTTTAAAATAACATATAATCGTTAGCTAAACCTAAATAAATTCACAGCTGATCAGCTGACCAGCTGACAAAACAAAACAAGACAATCGCAATTCTTGCAATATGTATACACACTTGGATGTGTATACACGTACACATACATACATACATATATGCATGCATGGAAAAACTGCTTGCCACACAGCGTGGCAAATCGGAAAGCATAAAGCAGTTTTAGTTTTTGCTTAATAGCACAATTCCCACGCACCCAAGTATAGCTTGCATAGCCCTTACTACCAGCGCCACTGCCCTGACCTGGGCTTCGTTAACTAAAACCAAATAAGGCATTGCTAGAGCGTCTCTGACAAAACTAAAGTAACGATCGAAAAATTCCCAATTCAGTCACAATTCTTAGAATATTCTGGCATGCAAACTTTTGTATGCATACACAGAAAATTGTGTGTATACTCGTATAGTGTGTACATGTGTAAATCTGTATGTATGTATAGGAAAAACGTTTGTTGCTTGCCATGTACGTTTGCTAATTGCCGAAATATTTCGTTAATTAAATGTTTATTAAATAAATAAGATGCACCTATGGGAACAAAATATATCGCAGTTAGTTGCGCCTTACTGCAACGTTCTTACTTGTTTTTTTTTTTTTTTTTTTGCATTTTGGACTATGCACAGACTGGTGAATTTAACCTCAAATGCACGATCAACATAATTTATACAGTTCAACTTACCACCCTGATCAAGAATATACATATGTACTTTATACTCCTTCTGCCTGTTACATACTTTTAACAAATCCATTATACCCTGATTTCCCATTTTCAATGGGTTCAGGGTATAAAAAGAGTGTGTTGGTATTGTTTTTGACTTACTTTATGTCCGCTATAGAATGCGATTTGCCTGCTCTGATACCAACTGCCCAAATTTAGGGGAAACAGTACCCAAAATATGAGCGGTAAGCGCAATAACGCTTACTGATAACGCGGGTCGTTTAAATATATATAATAGATTAACAAAGTTAGTTAAACCACTAACCATACAACACATAGACTGGACAACTAGAACAAACTTTTTTCACGAACCAGATTTTGATTTCGTGTCCTAATAATCTTCGTATTTGCTCGGCTCTGTCATTTGCTGCTCGGGCAGCGAAAATATCGTAGTTGATATTCAGTTCGCTGCCAGCGCTCGAACGAAATGATTCTATTCTCATATGAAGCATCACTATGTGCTATTCTTTCTTTATTCACTCTCTCACTCACTCTCTCTATGCCTCTCATATACATATATATGTATGCAGGCATAAGCCAGCAGCGCACAAAAATTGAAATTTGTCCGCGAGTTGCGATTCGCAACGATCCCATCTTCCCTGCTGAGTAAGAGTATGCCGAACTCTTAAACGGCTTTGCCATGCTCATGCAAAATTTTAGTGTTTTCGTAAAGATTTTTGGGAAGGGTATGAAAGCGCTGATGTGCGTAAGCATTACTTTGTCGCGATGATCATGCACACCAGTGATACCAATTTTTTTTTTTTTTTAAGGCAAAACTGTCCGTAAATTACGAAAAAAAAAGGCAGAAAATCTAAAAAAAAAGGACAAAACAGGACAAAAACATTTTTTTTTTTTCTAAATTTGTATATATTTTTTTTTTTTTTTTTTATTATAACAATTTCAAGGCATTGTCAATTATTTTATCATTTTCCTCTTCCCTGGTCTCGTATGTCACCAAGCACTCTTCTGGCAACTTATGGCTAATACAACACAAGTTGTGCCTGGCGGCAAGTTTGGATACATTCCGGAGGCTTAAAGCATATTTTATTTTTTTGGGCAAAACACGATGCGTTTTGCATATGTTTTTTTGTACCCATTTGTGCGCGAATTTGGCCAATTTTGCAATTTATACTGCATTTGCAGTATTTGCTGTACGCCTTATTATTGTCGTTCTCATCCCGGGCTATCCACGACTTGAAATCTAACTGCCGTAGCAAGCAATTCTGAAATTTTTGTTTATAGATCTCCTTGGGCATTTTAGATAAGAAACGATTTCGATAATGCATATAAACTTCCTACACTATCAATTTTTCACTGTTATACTTATTTTGGCGCTGTTCTTAACCAAATATCGGTACACAATTTAGTATATTTTATGCTAAAGTTTTGTTAAACTGCTCTGAAATGTTATTTAATAAAATTTTGTTACATCAACAACCGATCAACTGGGAAAACAACTAACTGGGAAAATATGAACACGATTCGCATTCACAAAAAAAGGACAGATTTCCGGATAGGGGATGTTTGATATTTTTTCCGGACAAAGCGCATAAAAACAGGACAGATCTGTCCGGAAAAAGGACAAATTAGCATCACTGATGCACACACACATTTACTGTGTCTTGCTACATGTATGAGCATTTATGTGACTGTGTGCGAAACTTTTGCTGCCTGTAGCAATTGCAGGGCCCAACACTTGCAGTTTGTTGTTAGATTGTGGTAGATATTATGAGCCTGCACACACACACATACATACATATATGTATATATGTACATATATATATATATAGAAAGAATAAATTCTCATCCAAACAGTCTGGCCAAGCGCCTAGGTACTGCAGCTCTCAGTTGCCGCACTTGCACTAGGGGAAAATTAAAACGACATCACCCTCAAGACCGGCTGGATCGTGTCTTGATATAAAAAATCTTCCCATTACCCATAAGAAATAAAATTTCAAATAAAATATCTTGTTATTGTCTTATTGTTATGTATTCTATGTTTAAATAAACATAGCTAGTAGTTTTTCCATTTAGAGTAAGTTGTCTAAAAGGTAGCGGTACGTTAAGCTGTAAATAAACATTTAACTAAAAAAAAAAAAAAAAAAAAATCTAATTAAAATTTGTTCGCGAGTTGCAAATCAAGACGATCTCATTTTTTACCTTCTGAGTGAAGAGTATGCTGATCTTTTCAAAGCGCTTGCCATGCTCATGCAAAATATAAAGAATATTATTATTATTTGTACGTAGGGTATGAAAGCGTTCATGCGCGTGGGTATACTTACATGATATGCAAATTGTCGTGTGCCTTTCACGTAATTTTAATTGTGTGAACGATTTCGGTCGGATCCGATTTGCGGAGAATTGAATTGAATGCCATTTTTCTTATCACCTCAATTTTTCTAATAAACTGCCTATTCCTGAATCATTTTTAATTTTTGTTTATTTAAGCTATTACTTTTTTCAACTATTTTTTCTGTTAGCCATTTGCAGTTCTTCCTTATTAAAATTAATATAAAACAAGTAAGAAAGCTGTAGTCGAGACTGCTCGACTACGAAATCCCCTGAGCCCTTCTTCGAACGAATCATATTCCAAGAATGCTTCGTTTCGATTCTCTACGCGTAAGAAACTATACATGCAAAAACACGAACACACACACGCTTGTAAGCATGTATGTGTGTGAGCAATGCAGGCGGCTTGCTGTCTCGCTGCCTTTGTTGCTGCGCCACATGGGTTTTGATGAGAAAACTTTGATGATTAATAATTCTGTTTCAAGATGGACAATCGTATTGATTTCTTCAGATTATGATTATGATATTCATATCTATATGCTAAACCAAACTGCATGTCTCTAGTATTTGAAATGCATTTTTTTTCACATTTGGGGGTGGTGGGGTGAAGTGGGGACCGGAATCCAAAATCTGACAAAAACCGAAATTGTATTAAATTAGTATCTATATATATGCAGAAGACTCGGAGACTCTAACTCTAAAGATGAATTAACTAGAATTTCATAACTGGTTCCCGATAATTTCGTTTATCGATAACTTAGCAAATATACAAGTTATCGAATTTCTGAAACAAACTCGTACTGCGCGTGCAATATACGAACCTAACACAAAAAGAATGAACTCTCTAGCTTTTGTATCTTCGGAAATCGACGCGTTCATACATACGGACGGACGGACGGACGGACGGACGGACAGGCGGACATGGCTATATCAACTTTTCTCGTCACCCTGATCAAGAATATATATACTTTATGGGGTCTGCCACGCCTCCTTCTGCCTGTTACATACATTTAACAAAACCATTATACCCTGATTTCCATTTGCAATGGACTCAGGGTATAATAATCAAGAAGGAATTTTCTATGATCAAAACAAGGGTGGGTGGGGGAAAACCATTCATTATATAAAGAAGAATTTGCTGTAGCGTGCATGCAGTACAGAACAATTTTTTCTTTAAATCTAGCGATGTATGGTTTCTTGTCGAAAATTTTCTTGAATGTGTCAAAATGCAGTTTAATCAAATTATAAAAATTGTCAGAAGGGGCTTTCAATTTTAAATAATGATTAATATAATGGAAGTTTTTATTGGGTATTAAATACTCAGAAGAACATTGCATTTCATCACATGATTTTAGAAGACTATTACAATCTTCGCAATCAGTTTTTTGCAACAGCTTGTGCAAAAGATACCCACCAAAATACCGCAATGCATTTTCATTAAAAGCATTTTGAATATTGCCTATAGTTGCATCTAATGCCAATTCTATTTCTAACTCATTGTCTATTTCTAACTCATTGTCAATATCTGTTGACAAATTCACGTCACATTGATATTTGGGACCCGCTATCTTTTATGATGTTAGCTAACATCTGATCTTCATCTGGAATACAATTTCCAGAAACTGAAGCAGATGTCAACATTTTCATCGATAACATTTTAGAAATTATTGTGTTAAATTCAAATACAGTTGGATTTGTATTTGTAACACCCCGACATCTAATTAAATAAAATAAATTTTCTAGCGGGTCCTGATTTAATTTGGAAGTGGCAACAAAGAAAGCATCTGTGTTGTCATTCCATACATTTTCCGCCAAAGCTATTACCGATGAGATTGTTACAATCATCCCATCAATGCAATATACATACTTTGTATGGATATTGCAGATTTCGGAAGTAGTCACGCATTTCCAGAAGGTATTCGTGAACTACATTATTTTTTCTAAGCGCACACCTATAAGGATTGCTATCAAATAGTACATGACTATTTAAACCATCAAACAGTTTATTTATTTTTTCAATAAATATTGCCGTGGCAACTGCACTATCTTTGCAATCAGCAAACCCGCCCGAATCCACAACTGTGCGTATCGCAGCAGCTACACTGTGGCTAAATACCTGTGTGGCAAACTTTACCTTAATTTTTTCAAAACAATTCGGACTGACATGCTTTGGAGTTAATTTCGGACAAAGGAGTGTTAGGTTTTTAACCTCAACTTCATATAATTTTCGAATATATCCCAAGAAGGAAATATTTCGCTTTAAAAGTATATTCCTAAGAGATTTAATAAGATGCGGTGCATCGAATATCGCAAATATTTTTCCTCATTAATTTCAAAACAAGGATTTTTTTGATTAATACCCCATCTATTAAAAACTGCTCTATTATTAGAGCCCTGATCACAAACTACGGCTTTGACACTAAGCCCCAATGATTGCGATAACCCTATATTTTCCTCAATCTTATTTTTGAGGTCAGTATGTTTTATGCCATTAGCTGAAATTGTATAGCTTAAAACATACTTCCAATTCTCAAAAAGACTCTTGTTAGGGGACTTTTTGCCCTAAAAATCTACTACGTTTTTGGCCATCATCTTCAAATCCCTTAATCTCGTCAAGGGATGAATTGTATTGAAATCCTCTTTTTATTTTCACCTCATCTAAAACTTAAAACTGCACATCTTGCCTTTTCAGTCATTTTTTCCACAATGCTCAGAATATTATACCCTGAACCCATTGAAAATGGGAAATCAGGGTATAATGGTTTTGTTAAAAGTATGTAACAAGCAGAAGGAGGCGTGGCAGACCCCATAAAGTATATATATTCTTGATCAGGGTGACGAGAAAAGTTGATATAGCCATGTCCGTCTGTCCGTCTGTCCATTGGTTTGAACGCGTCGATTTCCGAAGATACAAAAGCTAGAGAGTTCATTCTTTTTGTGTTAGGTCCGTATATTGCACGCGCAGTACGAGTTTGTTTTAGAAATTCGATAACTTGTATAATTGCTAAGTTATCGATAACTGAAATTATCGGGAACCAGTTATAAAATTCTAGCTAATTCATCTTTAGAGTTAGAGTCTCCAAGTCTTCTGCATATATATAGATACCAATTTAATACAATTTCGGGTTTTGTCAGATTTTGGATTCCGGTCCCCAATTCGCCCCACCACCCCCAAATGTGTAAAAAATGCATTTCAAATACTAGAGACATACAGTTTGGTTTGGCATATAGATATGAATATCATAATCCTAATCTGAACATATCAATACGATTGTCCATCTAGAAACAGAATTATTAGTCTATAAAGTTTTCTCATCAAAACCCATGTGGCGCAGCAAGCAAGGCAGCGACAAAGCAAGACGCATTGCGGGCGCACATACATAGTACATACATACATACATATGTATGTATGCACACATATGTATGTGTGCAAGCGTAGATCAGCGTGTGGCTGCAATCGTACATACATACATACATATGTATTTGTGCATGTAAAGCTAATTGTAAAAGAGTTATGATTTCTAAAAAAAAACATGTCAAATAGAATATGCAGATCATATGCTGAAACTCTCATTACATTCCATTATATATTTTAAAAATTTTAAAACAATTAAAATAACAATGGAAATGCAAGCAACGTTGAGCAATGCAAATCAATTTTCGTATGCGTGTGCACCAGTGTTACCAAATCAGCTTTTTTCCCGTCAAATCTGGCTTTTTTGAAAACCCAATTGCGGGAATATTTCCAAAACAGCGGGAAGCGGGAATTCTGGCTTTTTTAGAAAATAATTTGCTTTTTTTCCGCTTTTTTTATACTTAGCAATATAACATATTTTAGAGAATTTATGTACAATGAAGTGATGTTCATTGTAGTAAAATTAAAACCAAATAATTCAATATAAACAAAAATACCAGGATGTGTAACTTAACAGCTAACAATTCAAATGCTGGCTGCGAAGACTTAAATGATAAGACAAGAATAGATTTGTATATTGCAGTCATTGCAAATATAGTATAGCTGCCAGTTGATCACATAACCAATTTGTGCTTGAAATATTTTTGTAATAGATTTGAGAGTTCTGTGAAGTGTCAGAAAACAAAATGTTCAATCATTATTAGAAACGTTTTTTGTATAACCTTGCTTTCGATATTGGCGAAACAAAATATACCATTCTGATTGACGAATCAACGTATATACATTAAGAAGGAATGCTGTCGTGACTATAAGTTGCCAAAAGAAAACCCGTGCTCTGCTAACCGCACAGTTATGACCAAGTTGGGTTGGTCTATATTTTGGACGCTTATAATTCCATTTCTAAATGGACGATCCTTATGAAACTCCATTTCTAGATGCGTTTTTATTCGAATTGTGGCGAAGGGACGTAACAATCCATAATATGTATCTAAATATACAAATTTGAAGTCTAGCTGAAACGGTGTAGAAGTTGTGCTCAAAAAACGTAACGTAAACAAATTTTCAATTTTGTATCAATAAATTGGAAATGGGATGAGTTAATGAAAAAAAAATAAAATAAAATAACAAAATACAAAATAAACTCGTACTGCATAACTAACATAGAAGTATTCATGTGAAATTTATTAAAATATAATTGGCACTATGGAAGAATGCGATAAAAATAATAATTGTCACGAATAAGACGAAAAACTGGACTATTCGTAAAAAAAAACTTAAAATAAGGCAACAAAACCTCAGCTTTTTTTGTCAGATTTTTTTCCCAAAATTTCAGCTTTTTTTAAAGTATGTTCCCACTAAAAACAGCTTTTTTTGCTAAAAACAAATTGGCAACACTGGTGTGCACATATACACACAAAAAATCTTGAGCCGTTTTCTATGTTGCTATGCGTGCAAATTCTAAGAATTACAATTGTTTTTGAATTGAGTTAGAATTGTCTTTGAATTGTATTTGTATTTTCAGCCACTGCTTTAGTGTTTCTTTCGTATATGGCGAATTTCATTCGCTTTCGCGAATGAAAGCGAGCCGTGGTGTGGATGGCTAAACGGATGCAACGAATTTTAGGGTGTCGCAGGTTCTAGTCTCGCCTAAGCCTTTTATAATTTCTTATTTTTAATTTTTTTTTTTATTATTTCTTTCTTTCTTATTATTTATTATTTTGTATTTGATACCTTTGAAAGTTGGTAGTTTAACTAATTGTGAATAAGTGCGTTTTTTTTTAATTTCAAATATTTAATAGCATCATTTCTGAAAGTGTTCTTGTTTCAATTATATTTTATTCCGTTAAGTCAACAGAAAATAATGAACAAAAAAAAAAAGTCTGCCCAAATAACAAAAGCACGTGACATCTGCGGTTTTCCTATATGTATGCACACATGTACATTCAAAACTAGTGTAGCATGGTCTAAAAATTTAAACTTGCTAGATGGCGCTTTAGCAGTGAACTTATTCACTATGGCTATTACAGCTTTGAGTGGCATTGATATATTTCTTTTACAATTATGAAGTGTCTGTGTTAATTAAGGTAATGCCTGTTAATCGAGGAACGTCTATTTGTTGGGTCTATTTTTAATGATATTTAATAATATAACATTTTTCGAATTTCAACTAATATAAGCGCCATCTATTATTTTTTTTTTTTTTGCAGTTCAATGTATATGTATGCAATGTATATATGCATATGTACATTTTGAACGTTACACGCATACATTCTTATGTATACTTTCTGATTTATCCATATGGGTAATTCTCCATAAAAGTCAACTTTTTGTCACGTTCGACACTGGTTTTTTTGTAATTATCTTGAAAACGGATTAATTTTAGTACTAATCAAGAACAATATATTTAACTATTCGTCAAAATAAAGAAGTTTTTTCCATTTTCAGCACTAAAATTGATGCATTTTCAAGATAATTACAAAAAACCAAACCACAGTACAGATTATTATTTTATTTTATTAAAATTGGGTTCAGGGTATTATCTAGTCGAGCACTCTCGACTAGAGTTTTCTTACTTGTTTTCTAATAATTTTGGATTGAATCCAGGAACTAAATTTTTAAAAAGAGCCCATCGATTCAGGGATTTTTTTGTAGGGAAGTCTTAATTGGAGAACATCCCTAAGATAGTCATATGCTCTAGCTGAGTAAAAGTTTATATTTTGCGATATAACCCTTTCAGCGCCATTATAAGCATGACTAGTTTTCAAAAGCATTTTACATAACCCTTTTGATTGCTCAGAAACATTTGGTAATTTATTGATTGTCGTGAAGACATTGCTACGCTTTTTTACTTTTATAGTTCTATAAGAAATGCTTCTAGAAGCTACATATCTTTTTTTAAATCACTAAACTCTTTCTGTACTTTTTTTAAATGTATTCCCATATCATTATATTTTTTCCTATTATATACCTCATTTTGCTCTCTCTTTAAGCAATTTTCACAAAACGAAGACCTACCAGTGCTCAAATCTTGCCACAACTGATTTTTTAAATTGTTGTCAAAGCTTCAAATATTCGACAAATTTTCTTCCTCACTACTTTCACTCTGAACAGTTTGATTCTTCTGATCTGGAACAGGTAACTTCTCAAACTCAACTTATACTTCATCTGAAGTTTTCTTTTCTTAGCTATAAGGGGTAATATCTTCTTCCTGACAATCTATTGAATAAACCTCCTCATTAAAGCTAGTAAGATTTTGTGAAGGAAAATTTGGTTTACATAAATTTAAGTTTGGGACAGCATTACCTTTTAAATAGCGTATACCAATATATTTCCGTTCGAAATGCTTGCTACAGATCTTAGCTCTTTTCCAGTCGAAATTATTTGGTAAATTACACGCTTTGATCCACTTATTTAAAAGAAAATCATTTTTTGGAAATTAAAATAATCGAACTGGAAAATTAATAGAGCTTTTTCTATAACTTGCACCACACGTTTCAATAACGCACTTCCCGCCACTTCCTTGTGAATATTTCCTATTGACAATATTATTCACACCACCACTTGATTTCTTTACAATACTTCTTTCGGCCATAGTATTGAAAAAAACTTATATAAATTTCGTAACGATTTTTAATAATATAAAAAACACAGAATTAATAATAATAGGTAATTAAATACTCCCTCTGCAGATCTTTACGAAAATCGTTCACACAATTAAAAGCGTGTGGCAATCGCGCGCCAATATTCCCACACTATGCACACACACACATAAATGTATATACATGTATTTCATATACATATACATTTCCAAATGTAGCCTCTGCGTCCGTAAAGGCGAAAAGCAGACAGCTTCAAGTGCCCATCCTACCGTGAAGCTGCGCGTAAAATGAAATGTTAAGGTTTCTTCAACTTAACTTAAATCATTGTATAGCTGCGCAAGATCTACTAGAGCAGACTGTAAGAGAAAATTTATAGATGTAGCCTTTCTCAGTGAACCTCATCACTGTAAGACCAGCTGTCCCAGAACGTGGGCAACAGACAGTACTGGCAAAGCAGCGCTATGGGCATGTGGCGGTTCAACGAATGTGCTTTCAGATGTTAAGCCATTCAATGGATTCGTACGCGGCCGATACGGTAACTTATGGCTATACAGTTGCTACCTGGCCCCCAGCATGCAGCTCAGCGATTTCACAGCAACGCTCGATGAGCTTGCCGTGGATGCTAGGGGTCGGAAGGCCATTATAGCAGGCGACTTCAATTCATGGGCGTTAGAATGGGGTAGCCACACAACTAATACCAGAGGCCGTATCCTTCTGGAGATCTTCGCGACATTAGATGTTGCACTGCTCAATACTGGCCAAGAGTACACCTTCAGTAGGGCATCCCTTTTTCGGGAAGCAACATGGAGTCATTGCGATAGTTATACGGGCAGCGCTCATACGGCACTTCTGTTCACAATAGGGAAGCCACTTGCCAGGGCGCCAAACTTGTGGAGAGAATCGTATCAGCTGGATACTTTCAATTCCTGGGCCTTTTCAGTGGCCATTCAGTCGCTGGGCACATCTGGCAATGCTGAGGCCAGAGCATGCCAAATGGTAGCCCAAATTCAGAGTGCCTGCAGTAGTAGCATGCTACGCCGCAAGCGGTTCATGCGACAACAAACGCCTATGTATTGGTGGAATGCACAAATAGGTGACATTCGACGCAAATGCATCCAGGCGAGAAGAAGCTATCAACGTGCCCGTGGTAGGACCACATATGTAGAAAAGCAAATAGCATACCAGGCGGCTAGAAGACAGTTGAAGAAGGCCATTCGGGCAAGCAAAAGAGAGTGCTTCTTAGAATTGTGCGACTCAGCCGAATATGACCCTTGGGGCAAGGCATATAAGATAGTGGTTAAAAGACTATATGCAGGTAATCAGGTGCAGCATATGGATCGTTTGGAGCTTAAATCGATTGTGAAAACACTCTTTCCAGAAAGACTAAGCTCCATTCATGCCCCTGAAACCATGTCTGCCGAGCAGGGCTCAACGAGCACTCAGATTGACTTAGTTACGGACGAGGAGATATTAGTAGCTCTCAGAGGTCTTAGACTTAACTCAGCCCCAGGGCCAGACGGGATCCCAAATCGTGCGCTAAAGCTAGCCCTCGCCTTGCACCCAAGCGCGTTCGCGGCATTATACAACGAATGTATAATTCATGAGGCGTTCCCCGCAATATGGAAAATTCAGAACTTGGTATTGCTACCTAAGGCTGGCAAACCACCGGATGAGCCATCTTCATATAGACCAATCTGTCTTAGACACCATGGGAAAGGTGTTCGAGAAACTGATTTGCTCTAGGCTGGAGAGTGCCATTGATAGCGCCGGAGGCCTTTCACCTAACCAATTTGGTTTTCGGAAGGCCCGTTCAACAGCAGATGCGCTGGATAAAGTTGTCGGCCTGGCAGCTTCCGCCATCCAAGGCACCAGATGGAAGCACGGGACGAAGCACTACTGCATCATTGCGACTCTTGATGTGAAGAATGCTTTCAACACAGCTAGCTGGGATATGATACTGGATGCGATGTCACAATATAATATCCCTAAATATCTAAAAGAGATAGTGAGGAGCTACTTCAGAGGAAGAACACTAATATACAATACGAGTGAGGGTCCCCAAACTCTTATAGTGTCAGCTGGAGTCCCCCAAGGTTCAGTGCTGGGGCCTCTCCTATGGAATATTATGTACGACGGCGTACTGCGCTTGGAACTACCAGCAGGTGCGCACACCATTGGCTTTGCTGATGGTGTAGCAGTCGTCACCATAGGAAAGGAGCTTAAAGATACTGAGGATATGTGCAGCGCAAGTATCAATCGCATACGAAGCTGGTTGTCTGGAGCTGGACTAGAGCTAGCGGCGCACAAAACGGAAGTCGTCCTAGTCAGCAGTCGCAAGAGAGTGGAAACTGCCAATATAAAGATCGGCAGCGTTACCATCGCATCTAAGAGGGCGATAAAGTATCTTGGCGTCATGATAGACACGAGATTAACTTTCCGCGAGCACTTAGAATATGTGCATAAAAAAGCAGCTGATTCTTGTAGAGCTCTCTCAAGAATTATGCTCAACACGCGGGGACCAAGGCAACAACGACGCTCCTAACGAGCGTCATTAGGTCCGTCATCCTCTATGCTGCACCAGTATGGTCAAGTGCGACCGTACCGCAAGCACGGTGAGGTTAATTTTTATCTTACGCAGATTCTCTCGGGACATGGATGCTTCCAGCGCTTTGGCCACGAGGACACGGACGAATGCTCCTGGTGTGGACGAGGACTGGTGGAAGATGCCAAACACGTCTTATTCGAGTGCGGACGCTTCCAAGAGGAGAGGCGTTGTCTGGAAGAGGTTGTGGGCCGCTCTATTAGAGCTGACAATATAGTCAACGCCATGCTGGAATCGGAGGCAGCTTGGAATCTAACAAGCACCTTCGCAGCCACGGTCATGACGGAGCTCCGCAGAGTTGAGCGGATAAGAAGACGAGGTGTCCCAGCCTAAGATAGTGCAAAGCGCTTGCGAAGCAATGCTTTACGGCCGTCCCGCAAGCATCTTGCGCTATCTTTAGTCGCCTCATCTAAATTATCTAGTATTATATAGTATAATTTTTGGTTAATAAACGAATACAAAAAAAAAAAAAAAAAAAAAAACATGTATTTCATATGTACACATGTACATGTACAGTAGCAAGAATAGACTTTCACACATTGGCAGACCCATACTGTAAATTCTGTAACGTCCGATTGCCGAAATTATTATTTTTGCGCACATCTAATCATAAATACACTGAAATTTGGCATAAGCATGGCAAACCTTTGAAGAATTCTCTTCACTAGAAGAGATACGACTGAAGAAATAGTGTATACAGTCCGCGCGTAAGCAATCGGCAATTTGATATATGTATGTACAATACACACATACATATATTTCACCGCAAGCTAGAGTTGCGTTACGCACACAGGCACATAGACACTCAAATGCATTCAAAAGCATTCAAATGCATACACATAACTTTCATACCCTTCACACAAATAATAATAGAAATTTAAGATCTCTACATGTCAAACCCTTTTAAGAATTCGGTATACTCTTCACTGAGAAGTGAAGAAGTGGCATCGTCGCGATTCGCTACATAGTGATTGGTTTGTGCAATGTCCGTCTTGCTGTCCGTATGAACGCAATATTTTTCGGCGCTATTAGAGCTAGAGACTTGAAATTTTAAACATATACTCATATATGCTCCCGAATTATAAAGTGTTAAAATTTTCCCGATCCGCCCACTAGGGGCGTGGCAAGTCGGAAAACTCTTCCGCCCATAGTCAAGTTATCATACTAGATGATGAGCTAGAGAGTTGCAATTTGGAATATATACTCGGCGGGGTGACAACCCAAGTTCAAAAAGCTATGGCGGATATATCTACGCCCATTGGGGGCGTGGTAAATCGGGAAATACGTATCTTCTACACCGTTAAAGCTAGAACGCTGAAATGCATGAATTATGCAGTTGGCCACAACAAACTACTTTGCCGATTTGCCACGCCCCCAGTGGGCGTAGACGCATAATTTGCCAGTTCTTAGAAAGGGCCGACACTAACATGACTGCAAAATTTGGTTGCTTACATTCCAAAAATGCGAAAATTACAGGGTATTTTTCGATATGCCACGCCCCCAAAGAGGCTGAAAATTTATTTTTGGGGCATCGATAGAGGAGAACATTAGTAACTCAACCATCCAATTTTCAAGCTTCTAGCTCTAAAACTGTAGGAGATATAAACTTTTGCGGTTTGTTACGCCCCCTGTGGGCGTAGATATATCCACCATAGCTTATTAGTCTTGGGTTGTCAACCCGAGTATACATGCAAAATGACCAGCTGATCAGCAGCTTGTGACAAAACAAAACAATACAATCGCACTTCTTGCAATATGTATACACACTTGGATGTCTATACACTAGTGATGTAAATTTGAATGAAAACATCGGTGTCGATGTCCATCTATGTGTTCAAAATCAAACATCGATGTTGGGTTGAAACATCGGATTGAAAATTCGATGCATCGATGTATGGCCGATGTTTTAAAACATTTCCGTTTGACAATAAAACGAGTATTTTATGTTTTTTAAACTGCAAAATTTTGTTTGCAATTTTGTATAAATTGGGTTAGGTACTTTCATACCTTCCCAAACACAAAAAGGGTCGCTTTCGAATGCGGTTAACTGCATTTGAAGATAAGCAGTTATTTCTAAATCCATGTCCACACTCGGATTATGACGTTGAGCAAGCTCATAATGGTGGTCCCAAAAAGATATGGAGCTCACGGTAGTCTGTGTGTGGTATGACTTCATTCATAAGGATTTAAGAAGGATCACTAAAATTTTAAAGTTTGCTATTCACTGATCACAAAATGGAAATGTTATGTTATTATGAAATCAAACCATTGATGTTTTGCAAAACATCGATGCATCGCTCAACATCGGTATCAGCGAAAACATAGAAAAAATCAGTAAAAAAAAACATTGATGCTGGATGCATCGATGATTTTTTACATCACTAGTATACACAAATACAAGCATCTGCGTCAGTGATGCCAATTTGTCCTTTTTCCGGACAGATCTGTCCTGTTTTTAAGCGCTTTGTCCGGAAAAAATATCAAACATCCCCTATCCGGAAATCTGTCCTTTTTTTGTGAATGCGAATCGTGTTCATATTTTCCCAGTTGGTTGTTTTCCCAGTTGATCGGTTGTTGATGTAACAAAATTTTTGTTCGGCGCAGCAGCTAATAAATACTCTTAAATAAGTTTCTCTTAAATTAGTCCATTCTCTATATCATTTCATTCGCTGTTAATGCACTCATACACATAAGAAAGCATAACAGACATACATATGTAATTTTCGCCTTCCTTTTACTTGCTTATACTTGTAACTTTGTTTCTTTAAATTCTCTAATTCTGTACGAAAGTTGTCTGCAAGCGCGCAACATCTCTCTTATCTTTTCGCATACAATTAACTTTGCCTAAACAAATATCACGGACTCGGCATTAAATTAATAAATAATAAGCTAAATTAAATCGTATTGGCTTTTTATTTTGTGCCTTCGTAAATGATTGGAGCCAGAGTTGCCGAAAAAGCTTGGCAGCTTCCAACATTTTGGTGACCCCGACGTGAATATACACTTCGTGATGTTCGTTTAGTGCGCTAAAAGTTATTAATCTATTTCGTCGTCGCTCAACCGTGAAATTTATAAACATTTGTGCAAAATAGTGCATTCAAATTAACAATCAATTTCATCGTAACACAACAGTGTAAAACATTAGCCTTCTCCGTGAAATTTATAAACATTTGTGCAAAATAGTGCATTCAAATTAACAATCAATTTCATCCTAACGCAACAGTGTAAAACATTAGCATTTGTGAACAAATCATTTTGTTCAAGGTGCATAATTCAGTGTATGCAGTTGTGCGAGCATTATCTTTGTCTTTCTCATTCTCTTTTAATCGTTCGCTTCGTTCGTCGCCGTTGGCGCCTTTTGTGCAGCGTCTGCATAGAAGGCCCGCTAATCCGAAAATAGCTGTGTTAGATCACACACATACAAACATACACACACAGTGAGCTTGCATATAAAAGGTGCAGCTAAATTGGAAGTGCATTAGTGAGTCTATTAGCTTGTGCATCAACTTTGCAATTGAACTTGTGAATTGAATTGAATTGAGCATAACTTAAGTGAATTTGTGACGTATCAAAATGAATAACTCAGAATCTAATGCTGATGGAGTGCCTGCATCTCAGGTCACTTATTTAAGGCTTAAAACGAAAGCTCTTTTCGACAGACTTGAAAGGTTATATGCCGAATTAGACGTGGAAAAATTAAGTCATATGGATTCGTGTGAGCTACGTGTGCTGTTGGATTCGATCACCAAGTTAGAGTCAAATTTTGAAGCGGTTCACACTAGCTTAGAGGAATCAGATTTTGAATCCATATCTAGTGATTTACCTGCGAAATTTGAATCAACTCTACTAAAGTTTAAGGCCTTGCTTCAGCGTGAACTGGGAAGTCGGCCGAATCCACAGCTATCTTCAACGCTCAATACAAGTTTTACAAATGCTCATCCAATGGTCGTCATGTCTAATCGATCGCGTTTGCCGCAGCTGGAGCTGCCAAAATTTAATGGAATCTACACTGAGTGGGAAAACTTTTACTCTATGTTCAAAACGATCATAGATACTGATCCTGATCTCAATCCTGTTGAGAAGTTCCAGCATCTTCGATCTTGCTTAAGCGGTTCTGCTTTGGATTCCATCAGCTCTTTGGAAATTAACAAGGCTAACTATATCGTCGCTCTGGATATTCTTCAACGTCGTTTTGATAATAAACGTTTTATCTTACAGGCACACATCAGAGCGATATTTGGGCTTGAGAAGGCTGATACCTCTGTAGGTAGGCTGAGGCAATTAACAGATAAAGTGACATCTCACCTTCGTGCTATGGATTCTTTAGCGTCGAGGGAAGAAGTTGCTGATATTATCATCGTGCAGACAGTGTTGCAGAAATTGGATAAGTCAACTCAGGTCAAATGGGAGGAAAGCTCGTCTGCTAATGAGTTACCATCGTGGGCCAAATTGTCAGCTTTCTTGCAAGGGCGATGTCGAATGCTTGAAAATGTGGATCAAGTTTTGCAAGATGGTCAGGTTGGCAAGTTAGGGAAGATCGTGAGTACACATTTAAGAAAATCATTTGTTGCTTCCAAGATTCCTAGTTGTTGTGTATTTTGCGAAGACACAAGTCACATGATATTTCAATGTAAGCGCTTTGAGAAATTGTCGCCAATGGCAAGACATAAGGAGGCCAAGAGACTCGCGCTTTGTCTTAATTGTTTGAGAAAAGGTCATCAGCTAAAGGATTGTAAATCTAGCTCCTGTCGTACTTGCCAATCGAAGCACCATACTCTATTGCATTACAATCAGTCTTCGATAGCTACATCCAACGCTGTGTTGAAACCTGATCAACAAGCACATACAATACACCCCACTGCCATGGTTGCAATGTCACCTTCTCTGCCTCAAGCCCACATATCGCCTAGTTCGTCTGATGTTGTGTTTCTAGCTACTGCAATAATCCTTGTCAAGAATCGAGCTGGAACATTCGTTCCGTGTCGTGTACTCTTGGATTCAGGATCTCAACTTCACTTCGTCACCAGTCGTTTCGCAAATCAGCTTCAGCTTCGAAAAAGCAAATCGCTCACTGCAGTTTCTGGCATTGGAGATGCTAGCTTCTCAACTGAAGGATACTCAGTCGATCTCGTTTTGAAATCGCGGATTTCAAATTATTCTACTACTATCACTGCAATCGTTGCCCAAATGATTACTGACAATCAGCCTGGGATGTCAATGTCTACTAATAGTTGGAATATACCCTCAAACATACAGCTAGCTGATCCCTTATTCCATAAGTCACAACGGATTGATCTTCTCATCGGAGCTGGTCTTTTCTTCGAGCTGTTGTGTGTTGGTCAAATTCTGTTAGCACCTGGTTTACCAATTTTGCAGAAAACTCAACTCGGCTGGATCGTGTCAGGTGGCGGGCAATCAGCCCCCAAACTCTCATCGTTCATCGCAACCCAAAGAGCTTCGGATGACACTAATCACAGCACTCGGCTTGATGAGTTAGTGCGTCAATTTTGGGAAGTGGAGCACGTCTTCGAGCCTATAGCCAAGGTAACAACCGAGGAGCTCCATTGTCAGCAGCATTTCATCGCAAACTATCGTCGATTGTCATCAGGGGAATATTCAGTTTGCTTGCCAAAAAAGCTAGGCGTCGAATCTTTGGGCGACTCTTATTTGCAGGCCAAGCGTCGACTCGTAAACTTGGAGCGTAAATTCGCTCGAAATGAAATTCTCAAGGAGAAATATTCAGCATTTATAAAGGAATATATTGACCTCAAACATATGTCACTGGTGCCCAGCGCAGATATCAATAAATGCAAATATTTCTTACCCCATCATTGCGTATACAAAGAAGAGAGTTCGACAACAAAGCTGAGAGTTGTCTTTGACGGCTCAGCCATTACCACATCTGGGCTCTCATTAAACGATTTGCTTATGTCAGGACCGACTATTCAAGCTACATTGTTTAACACGCTCGTTCGTTTTCGCACATTTTCCATTGCACTTACAGGAGATATCGGTAAAATGTATAGGTGTGTTAAAGTCTCAGAGCCTGATTCTATGCTTCAGTGCATTTTGTGGCGAGACTCTTCAGACCATGATATTCAAGTTTTCAAATTGAATACCGTCACGTATGGAACCAAACCCGCTTCCTTTTTGGCAATTCGTGCAATGCATCAACTAGCAATGGATGAGTCTTCGTCGTACCCATTAGGATCTAAAACTGTCTTGCGAGATTTCTACGTTGATGATTTGATATCAGGAGGCAATTCAGTTGAAGAAGTTCGAGACATGATGCGACAAACTACAAATCTTCTTGACCGAGGAAATTTTAAATTGAGAAAATGGTGCTCTAACTCAACTGATATACTTCGCGGAGTTCCAGAAACTGAGCAGGAGAGTTTTCTCAAACTCGACGACGGCAGCGATGTGACAAAAACACTTGGACTCATCTGGGAGCCTCGGAAGGACAGCTTCGTGTTCACTTTCGAGCCCAAAATTAATACTGGCACACACACAAAACGCTCGGTTTTATCAACCATTGCGCGATGTTACGATCCGTTAGGTTTGATCGGACCAACTTTAACTAGGGCCAAAATCATCTTGCAACGCCTGTGGAGAGACAAGCTGCAATGGGATGAGAGCTTACCGCAACCATTGGAAACGGCTTGGAGCGAGTTTTGTAAGGACTTTCAGCAAGTGAGCCATGCAGTATTTCCTCGTTATGTACTCCAACTTAAAGCAAGGGTCGAACTGCATGCCTTCTGCGATGCTAGTCTTCAGGCTTATGGCTCTTGTGTTTATGTTCGCTCATCGAAGAATGCTGTTCAAGTTCAGTTGCTCTGTTCCAAAGCCAGGGTCGCCCCACTAAAGACTCTTACTGTGCCTAAACTTGAGTTATGCGCTGCATTTCTGCTTGCGAACTTGGTAAGCGAAATAAACAAAATGAACTTGTTCGAGTGTGAGATGCATTGTTGGTCAGATTCAGCCGTGGTCTTGTCTTGGTTAAAGGAAGAGCCATCCAAATTCAATGTGTTTGTCTCTAACAAGATTTGTGCCATACAGCAGCTCACGATCGGCATGGAGTGGCATTACGTGCCAACCGAGATGAATCCGGCGGATATGTTATCCAAGGGAGCAGCACCGTTGGAACTTTTGCACTCAAAATTATGGATGCATGGACCTTCTTTCTTGCAAAAGGAGAAATGTTATTGGCCAAGGCACTGCTTGTCTGAAGCATGTCTTCCTGAAATGCGCCAAAAGGTTTTATTCTCAGCTGAGCACGTAGATATCTCTTTGTCATTCAAACACATAAATTCATTCGGAATAATGAAGCGCATTTTTGGCTACATTCACAAATTTATCAGAAAAATAAAGTCAGCTGAGTTGTCATCAGACGATCTTCGTCAGGGATCGTTCCTACTATGCCGTCTTCTTCAAAGAACTCAGTTGCAGCCAGAATACTCTGCCCTACAGAATGGAAAGAATATACATTCGTCAAGCTCCACTCTTTCGCTCTCTCCATTTATGGATGATTTTGGTCTACTTAGAGTCGGTGGTCGTTTGCGACACTCTACTCTCGGCTTCGATGCGCGCCACCCAATTATCTTGCCCAAAGAGCATCCCCTAACCTTCGCTATAATCTCGCATTTTCATCAGAAGTATCACCATGCAGGACCGCAGGCTTTGCTTGGAATAATTCGACAGCAATTCTGGCCCATAGGTGGCATGAAAACGGTTGCCCGAGCATTGCGAAAATGTATAATTTGCTGCAGATCTCGGCCTCGTCTCGTTGAGCATATAATGGCGGACTTGCCCAAGGATCGTGCACAGTGCTCACCGGCATTTACAGTCACTGGAGTGGATTATTGTGGTCCTTTTTACTACAAGCCTGATGGACGAAACAAAGCCTCTGTAAAGTGCTACATCTGCGTGTTCGTTTGCTTCGCAACCAAGGCTGTATGGTTGGAACTCGCAAAGGATCTTTCGACAGCTGCTTTTTTGGGCGCCCTCAAGCGTTTCATTGGTACGCGTGGCATTCCAAAATGCATTTGGTCTGACAATGCTACTAACTTTGTGGGTGCACGGAACGAGTTGGCGGATTTGCGGCGCCTATTGTTGAGCCAGGAACATCGCATTGAAGTCCACAACTACTGCATCAACAACAGCTTCGATTGGAAGTTCATACCTCCTCGTTCGCCACACTTCGGCGGCCTATGGGAAGCAGCAGTGAAGACAGCTAAAAAACATTTATATCTCTCTATGAGATCGGCACTTCTTGGCTTCGACGAACTGCGCACTTTGGTATGCCAAATTCAGGCCATAATCAATTCTCGTCCTCTTGTTGCAATTTCAGAAAATCCCGATGATCTTGGAGTTCTCACTCCAGGACATTTCTTGATTGGTCGACCACTCATCAGTTTCCCCGAGCCAGACGTAACTGGGTTGGACCACAATCGCCTTGATCGCTGGCAACGCATGACGTACATACAGCAGTTGTTTTGGAAACGCTGGAGTGATGAATACCTCACCATTCTCCAACAGCGTGGAAAATGGCGCACCCCGCAGTCTTCTATCAAAGTCAACGATGTCGTATGCGTGAAAGACGAAAACTTGCCACCTTTGAAATGGCCATTAGCCCGGGTCGTTGAGATCATTGCTGGAGCTGATGGTGTCGTGAGAGTTGCTGTTCTACGTACGCCCACTGGAACTACACGTCGAGCTGTCAATAAGCTGTGCGTCCTTCCGGTTGATGATCCTGTTGAAAGACTTGGTCTTTCAACGGGGGGGAGGATGTTCGGCGCAGCAGCTAATAAATACTCTTAAATAAGTTTCTCTTAAATTAGTCCATTCTCTATATCATTTCATTCGCTGTTAATGCACTCATACACATAAGAAAGCATAACAGACATACATATGTAATTTTCGCCTTCCTTTTACTTGCTTATACTTGTAACTTTGTTTCTTTAAATTCTCTAATTCTGTACGAAAGTTGTCTGCAAGCGCGCAACATCTCTCTTATCTTTTCGCATACAATTAACTTTGCCTAAACAAATATCACGGACTCGGCATTAAATTAATAAATAATAAGCTAAATTAAATCGTATTGGCTTTTTATTTTGTGCCTTCGTAAATGATTGGAGCCAGAGTTGCCGAAAAAGCTTGGCAGCTTCCAACAATTTTATTAAATAACATTTCAGAGCAGTTTAACAAAACTTTAGCATAAAATATACTAAATTGTGTACCGATATTTGGTTAAGAACAGCGCCAAAATAAGTATAACAGTGAAAAATTGATAGTGTAGGAAGTTTATATGCATTATCGAAATCGTTTCTTATCTAAAATTTAATTTGAAAACAGTGATAAAATGCCCAAGGAGATCTATAAACAAAAATTTCAGAATTGCTGGCTAAAGTAGTTAGATTTCAAGTCGTGGATAGCCCGGGATGAGAACGACAATAATACGGCGTACTGCAAGTACTGCAAATGCAGTATAAATTGCAAAATTGACCAAATTCGCGCTCAAATGGCGACAAAAAAACATATGCAAAACGCATCGTGTTTTGCCCAAAAAAATAAAATATGCTTTGTCCCCAAACTTGTCCCCAAACTTGTCCCCAAACTTGTCGCCAGGCACAACTTGTGTTGTATTAGCTATAAGTTGCCAGAAGAGTGCTTGGCGCGTGTTGGATTTATGGCGACATACGAGGCCTGGGAAGAGGAAAATGATAACATAATTGACAATGCCTTGAAATTGTTATAATAAAAAAGAAAAAAAAAATACAAATTAAAAAAAAAAAAAAAAATGTTTTTGTCCTGTTTCCTGTCCTTTTTTTTTAGATTTTCTGCCTTTTTTTCCGTATTTTACGGACAGTTTTGCCTTTTTTTCAAAAAAAAAGTTGGCATCACTGATCTGCGTACAAACATACATACATACATACATATATGTATGCATGCTTAGAAAAAGTGCTTGCCAAGCAAGCAGCGTGGCAAATCGGAAAAGTTGTTTTAGTTTTAGCTTAAATGCACAATTCATATGCGTATTTTTATAAATTATTATCAATTGGCAGCAAGCATTTTATAATAAATATACAAATATAAAAAAATTAAAAAATAATAATTTTTGAAAAAAAAAGTTTTTTGTGGGATTCGAACCCACGCACCCGAGTATAGCTTGCATAGCGCTTACCATCAGCGCCACTGACCTAATACTTACTGTTAACTAAAACTAAATAAGGCATTGCTAGAGCGTCTCTGACAAAACTAAAGTAACGATCGAAAAATTCCCAATTCAGTCACAATTCTTAGAATATTCTGGCATGCAAACGTATAGTGTATAGTCGTATAGTGTGTACATGTGTAAATCTGTATGTATGTGTAGGAAAAACGTTTGTTGCTTGCCATGTACGTTCTCTAATTGCCGAAATATTTCGTTAATTAAATGTTTATTAAATAAATAAGATGCACCTATGGGAACAAAGTATATCGGAGTTAGTTGCGCCTAACTGCAACGTTCTTACTTGTTTTGTTTTAATTTTAATAAGAACAAATTGTAAATTGATTACAAATAGTACAGTTAGTAATGTAGTAATTTAAGTAAAAGAAATCTAAAATTATTCGGGAATAAGAAATTTTAAATATATAACGAGTAAATTGAGCATGAGCATATCAAAGTCGTTTAAGAGTTCGGCATACTCTTGCTAAGAATGGCAGACGGGATCGTCGCGAATTGCCACTAGCGAACAAATTTCAATTTTTGTGTGCGAGCACAAGCCATCGCATAGAGTGAGATAGAGAGAGGGAGAGTAAAGTAAAATAGCGCATAGAAAATGCTCATATGAAAATATGACCATCCCGGTCGACCGCTGGCAGCGCAATGAATTTGTCGTTTCATATTTTGACTGCCCGAGCAAGAATTGCCCAAACCGAACAAATACGAAGTTGTGCGGCAATTCGCTCATATTTTTGTGCGTGAAAAAAGTTTGTTCTACTTGTCCAGTCTATGTGTTGTATGCACTGCTGCCAATTTAGCTATTTTCCCACTAGATCTAGTGGGTTGCAACAAGAAAATGCTATTTTTCAAGAAAAATTAGCTTTAGTTCATATTTTTGCAACATCTGGTAACTTGGTGTATTTTCTCTGTGCTCTCTGCTCTATGATGCCACATTTTCATACGAATAGTATTTTTTCATATGAATGACAACAAACATCGATAAGCCAGACGAGCATTCAATCTTATCGATGTCTGTGAAGTCTACCGAATCGTGTTTTATGCCATCACCAAGAGGGTATTTCACAAGTTTTAAAGCGTAACTTACAAGTTTTAATAATGCCAAAAATTTATGAACAAAAACCACGTACAGTATGGATGCAAGATCCTGCATTTAAAAATTGCTGCTGATGAGAGCAAATGTTATTGCAAATACTGCAAATCTAGCATTAATGCTTAACTTTCAGATTTGCACGCACAAGCACAGGGCAACTTCTGCGGCTTTTGCACAGCCTAATAAAATTCCATTTGTTTCTTTAATCTCATTGAGAATGTGCGAGCAAGAAGCGGGACTGTGTTTGTATTATTATACATTGTTCAATCAAATATGTGGACCATTTGGGATTGCTGTGTAATATTTTATAAAATGATCAATTACATTAAATATCATATTTGTAGATACGGACTACGCCTCAAAAAAAAAAAATGCTGTCACGATTACAAATTACCAGCAGCATGTTTGAGAAAGATAGGGACCAATGAAAGCTACATGAACCATAAGGATGAAGATGAAGTCATTGATGAAATCTTATAATATATTGAAATAAACCGGAAAAAATATTATATTCTAACGTCTTTTTTTAGCTATGAAGAAATATTTCTAGCTATTTCTAGCTTTTTTCAAAGGCTGATCTAGCGTTTTCATGCAACAAAATGTTGGCATGTGATCGGCATTTTCGATACGTCCGTCCAGATTCGATACTCGATAGTAGTTTTGATCCTTGAAGTACAAACAATAAGAATGACGTACCAACCGTGTTCTGTTCAAGTATATGTGTGTATATATATATAATATATATACATTTTAAATACATATATATACATAAGTAAGTTATATAATGTTATTATGTTCGGCTTTCGAATATCTTAAAGGAATAACCGTTTTAGCTAGAGACTTCAGCTTTACATATTTAGATAGATATTATGGATACGTAGTTTTCGGATTTTGGATGCCACGCCCCCTCCGCCGACAATTTGAAAAAAGACGCATTTCATTAGGATTGTCCATCTAGAAATGGAGTTATAAGCGTCCAAATTTCAGCCCAACCCACACCCAAGCCAAGGCAGCAACTGCGCAGTTAGCAGAGCGCGCGCTTATAAGTGCGTGAAGAAGAAGAGTATCACTTTTTTTGCAAGGTTCAGGGTATCTCGTAGTCGAGCCGTCTCGACTAGAGCCTTCTTACTTACTTGTTTAAATTGGGTCGTTTAACCATGGCACCCTAAATTTAAATTTGTAAATTTCCTTTGACATTTTTGTTAAACTTCTGAAAACTCTAATGATCGATCGATAAATAATATTTTCGATTACAGGGCTACAGCGTTTTTTTCGGACAGGGCCTTTTTGGAAAATCGACCGTCACCGTCGAGCGCTCGAAGCGGAATGATTTTGCCATCAGCAATTTTTCTCTCCCGACCCTAAAAGTAAAAACCCGAGCAAATACGAAGTTAAGGGGGTTCTAAAGTCAAAAAAAGAAGTGTGCACATTAACTTGTTCCAGTTGTCCAGTCTATGTGTTGTATGGTTAGTGGTACGAGTTAACGTTTTTTCGATAACTCATGCTATTTCCAAGTTATCGATTATAAATAAAAAATTCATTTACTTTTTCACGTTCCACACCTTTTTAGCTAGGGACTACAAATTTGTATAATTTGATAAATATTGTGGAAACGCAGATTTTTTAATCTTTAGATTTTGGATGTCACGCCAATTTGAAAAAAAAAAAAAACGCATTTCAAATAAAGATTTGCAATTTGAGCGCGCGCTCATACGTTCGTAAAGAATAGTATTAATTTTTTTTTGTAGGTTTCAGGGTATCTTGTAGTCGAGCCTTCTCGACTAGAGCCTTCTTATTTTTTTTAGTTTTATTTGTATTTTATAAAGAATATGTATATGTAAAATGTAAGTGCGAATCTTATGATTCAGTTTTATAGTTCGTATGTCTATTGTATATGTTACAAACATTGCATCTATTAGTGGGTATTGAAACTTCCATTAAGCTCCATGAGAGCCATATGAATCCTGAAGTGCAATCGCGATTCCAAAGCATATTTCGAGAACTTCTTTCTTAAATAAAAATGTATGAAACTACTATTTAATAATAATTGAAAATATTATATCTATTTGTACTTAGTTTCCTGCAGCATGGATATTGCCAGAGCCGGATCGTTAGCTGCGTGACAAAGAGCAGATTCTACGTGGGCGTACGGGATAATAAAATGGTCTTCGACAATTCCACTTTGATCAATGCATTCAGAAAAATCTCTGGATGCCGGATTATAATATCGTTTTCATATATTAATTAGACATCAAAATTGAGAAATACTTACTGGAGAGCTAATGCTGATTTACCCATTTGGACATAGCACGATCCACGCAGCAAAAGACATAGTGCACGATTATCAGCATAATATAAATCTGTAGATGGTTCGGCAAATGTGGCGAACTCTTTATCGATGATTTCTAGAATGTTATCAGCCATTTGGTAATTTGTGCCAATAAATTTGAACATATTCCATATGTACATCAACTCAATGAGGGGCAAGACGAGTCTATTATTCTGGTTCCTATATCGAATGGCACGAGCTGCCATAAATTTCTCCATTGGCAAAGATTTCCCTGCTATTTTTTGCCTGCAAGCGGGAACCTCCAACATTAATTTTTCAATTTGGCTTTTGACATCGTCCGATTTTGGATCTAACATTAATTTGATAGCTGCTAACTGATAGGCATATATTGATCGCGACCAGTTACTCTTCGCGAGTAATTGGCTAGCATAAAATTGAGCATTATTCCACTTTTGTTGTATGCAGTTGAGCCATAGCAGTTCCCAAAAGCTTAAATAGTGAAATTGGGGCCAAGCATCTTGCGACTTCCAGGACCGCACATACCACCAGTCTGCGGCTTCCAAATGACCCTGGATCAATTCAAATCTTCCTTTAAAGAACAACATGCAAACCCCATTTGGATATTTGGCTAATTGGGTAGTCAGTATGTCATTACACAGACTCAGATCATTGATGGAAGTACGAGCGCTAATCATGGGCACAACCAATAGATGATAGCTCAGCAAAGATAATGCACATAATATTTGTCGTAGTCCATTCTCTTGGTGTCCTGTGCGTAGATCATTTAAGCCATCACTCTAAATAGGACTAATTAAAATATAAAGAAGTCTCTGGTCATGTGTAGCTTACCCTATTGGTGGAAAATCCAATAAATTGCAATACTTTAATAACGCGAACAGGCAGCATAGACATCATTAGGCTAAAAGTGCCATTACCCAGAAGCACTCCGCTTCTAAAATGAATTTTCACGCTCGCCGGGCTCGACTGCCATGTTCGGTGTTTCATGATTTGTCCACAGAACCTGAAAACAATGTTTATATTAATATTCTTGGCAGCTCTCTGTTGTTATACCCTGAACCCATTGAAAATGGGAATTCAGGATATAATGGTTTTGTGAAAATGTTCGTGGCAGACTCCATAAAGTATATATATTCTTGATCAGCATAAAAAAAAAGTTGATCTAGCCTTGTCCGTCCGTCCGTATGAACGTCGAGATTTCGAAAGCAACAAAAGCTAGAGATAACTCATCCCATTTCCAAATTATCGATAAGAAATCGAATTTGGAAATGGAAATTCAACTGCGCGGTAAGCATTAGTTTTATTATTAGTTTTTTTTTTCAGGGTTCAGGGTATTTTGTAGTCGAGCCGTCTCGACTAGAGCCGTCTTGCTTTTTTTTTTAGTTTTTGAGCATAACTTCTACATTGTTTGATCTAGAGATTTCAAGTTTGTAAATTCAGACAGATATTTTTTAGATTTTAGATGCCACTCCCCCTCTGCCACCAATTTGAAAAAAAAAAAAAACATTTCAAATACTACAGACTTGCAATATAGAAAATATACACATTTGACTGCTAAAATTATGTTCTGAAAGTTTCATAAAGACTGTCCATCTAGAAATGGAGTTATAATCATCCAAAGTATAGCCCAACTGCAACCCAAGTCGTCGCATCAACTACGCAGTTAGCAGAGCTCACGCTTGTTCGTTCGTAATTAAGAAGAGAATCAGTTTTTTGTAGGGTTCAGTGTATCTCGTTGTCGAGCCATCTCGACTAGGACCTTCATACTTGTTTCTTCTTCGAAGGCTTTTTTGATTATACCTAAAACAATTAAAACATTGACGGACTTGTAGACTTCCACGGATGAGCCCACTGAGATTCTCGTCCTCGATAAACGTAAGCAGTGCGCTCATCAGCAAAACTTCAGCCATACAGAGTTCTGCATGACATTCCAAATCTGTGAGTGTGTTGAAGTTTTTCTATAAAACAACTAACAAATATATAAACATGTATGATATTCAATTGTAAGGATGATACTTTTTTGAATTTGTTTCCAATTGCTTCCGTTAGAGTGTTTTTTTTTCGAAAACGTTGACAGAGGTCCACGCACTTCTTAAGCTCGACTGACGCCTCGTCAATGTGGTCAAAGGTAAGCATTGCCTCAAGAAATGCAAACACTGCAATGCCCATTGAATGATATAGACTCGATCCAGCCAAAGGTTTTAACAGCGCCCGAGCCTCTTCAAATTTGTTATTAAAGAAATAATTTATAGCCTGTTTTACTTCCTTCAGTGCTGTTTTGAGGTCCATTTCGGACGGGTTTAGGTCCAATTGCTCGGATCGTGCATCAAAAAATTCCTAAATTTAGTTGTATTATTATTATCTATTATTGAAGTGTTATATGCATATATGTCAAGTAAGAAGACTCTAGTCGAGACTGTAAAACTGTTAAAAGCCTCTGTAGGCTACGCAAAGTGCAGTTCCGTTACTTTTTATGTTAACTTACAGCGGTCGTGTGACGTCACTAGGTCAAAAGTACGATCTGTTATCCAATTGGATACTTGGCGGGCACTGAATCAGAGATCCACCAAGCGCTCCAAAGCAACTATGAAGTTGTTTTGAAACGAATTCGAATAGTAAGAACCACAAATATATTTAATCCTTTAATCTAATCATTTTGGTTCCCTCGGTAATACACTTATGGTTCGTTTCGTAACCTCTTATAATTCGTAATTTCGTTTCGAAACCTCTTGTAATTCGTAATTATTGATTTTGCTGGAAGTTAAACTACCGTTAGGGGTCGCAGACTATTATGCCTGGCGCCTTTTTGTCGCTTCATGCGCGAAATTTCGTTGTTCTCTCTATTGGATTTACATTACTTTGCTCATTTTATTTGAAGCGTGAGGACGATTCGTAAAAATGTCAAGCAAACGTTCTTATAACATTTTTTTTTCGTATCATAATGTTAAAATTGTTGAAAAGATTAAAATTGTTGAAATATAAAAACCCCTTCCATTCGTATTTTGAGTTTTTAAACCCCGTTAAATGGAAGCCCCGGTAAATCGAAAACCTCTGTAATTCGTAAAAAAAATTCTGTTCCCTTTCCATTACGAATTATCGAGGGTCGACTGTATATACATACATATATATATATATATATATATATATATATATATATATATATATATATATATATATATATATTCTTGATCAGCACAAAGAAATAAGTTGCTATAGCCCTGTCCGTCTATCCGTCCGTATGAACCAGTGTTTTTAAAAATGGAATTTGATTTAAATTTTCCTTTAAAAGGTGTAGCACCCCATCAAAATTGACATTTTCTTTGTTGTATGTATTATTTGTGCCAATTTGGCGTACACAATTTTCCGGTAGCTTATAGTCTTGGCAACATTTGCCGTGCCGATGTAGTCCAAACCTAATCCAAAGATATTATATTTAATTGTATGTAATTGTTAATTAGTAAAAAAAAAAAAATTTAACGTATCAATATGCAGCTTGTTCCTTAAATTGGTTTTAACCAAATTGACTTGGCTGAACACCCTTTCCACCTCAGCATTCGACCACTGCACTGTGGACGGAAAGCCCGATTTTTTTTGGCATAAAGTCGACAAAGTCATGGAAAGATATGGTGCCGATTGTTATTTATTTAGAAACTAGATACTCTAAGCACAATATATTGATGATCTATCAGTTAATTCTTGCAGCCTTGCATGAGAACCAGGGCCACAAAGTCAATCATGTGATTAGAGCTTTGTTTACATTCGCAAGCTTTACAAATTTGCTCAACTTTGAGGTGACTTATTTTAGTGAAAGTAACCATTAATATTTAACGAACTATGGAAAATACAGAGCCACGTATGCTTAATATAAATTCCAATTTAGAATTGTGTAGTATGTTCAATATTGTACATGTGTCATATGTTGTAGTATATGTTTTTCTTGAAAACTAGACCCGAGTCCACGTGAATTATGGAGTAGAACTAATGAACGGCCAATCCCGGCCAAAGAGTAAATATGTGGAGTGATAAATAAAAGTACATAATTTTGCGAGGTAATAACTTTATTTGCGTCTTCTTGCATCCCTGTTTGCAAATAACACATATTGCAGCCACTTTTGAATTCAGCAATGCACAGTTGCTTGATGTATGGCGCAACAACACGAACAAAAAAGATTGGATTGTTGATCATATAGGCAGCAATAATATAGACGATCAACAAAAATATTCGTTAAATAAAAAAGCTGCTACTATACACGACTTCATTCGAAAAAATTGGTCGAAATGTCATCAAAGTGTGGCAAACTTAAAAAAAAAAAAAAAAAATTTCAAATTCAATGTTATTGGCCTTAGTTTTGGATATTGAGTTTGATATAATTGATAGACTCCACACTATTCTGATAGCAATTTCCAGTGAACTACCAATTAATTTACAAAAATTTAAAGACTTTTGCGAAGAAAAAACAATTTGATGGATGTTTTTAACAGAGTAATCGATACATCGGATCCTCTGCTGTCGAGCATATTTTTGAACAAAAGATCACAACACAACAAAACAAAAATATTACCTCCAGTAGTTAACAATTTCTTAGAAAAACCCTCATTTAATTGTAGTGAAACTATTGACGGCTCAAAATATCATGCTAACGATGACGAGTCGGAATCAAATTATAATACATTTATTTAAATGCTTAAGATTTCTAAAAATTAATATATTTAAATAATATTGTTATTTTATTTATTGTTTTTGTTTTTTATTATTAATATGTCTTTTTTAAATAAATTTTGTAGTATTCTAAGAGAAGCACACAATTAAAATTGAAAAAATAGATATTTCGCAAGATTACTTATATGGGCGGTCTGAGTGGGCGTGGTCGGATCCATTTAAAATTTTAAAGGCTTACTATGTTTAATATTAGTGTCACCTGTGCCAAGTTTTAACTCTCTATCTTCAAAATTGTAATTTATGCCAAAAAATCGGACTTTCCGTCCACAGTGCACTGGTCCGGAATGTTTTTGTTTCCTGCTGAGTCTGTGTGGTTCTACTGTACTTTCTTTATTTTTCTATTCTACAAGTTTTGTATTTAAACTGCACTTGCAAAATTTGCCTTATCAATATTATTGGGAACGCGGCTAATCCATTTTTTTATACCCTGAACCCATTGAAAATGGGAATTCAGGGTATAATGGTTTTGTGAAAATATATTTATGTAACAGGCAGAAGGAGACGTCGCAGACCTCATAAAGTATATATATTCTTGATCAGCATAAAAAAAATAAGTTGATCTAGCCCTGTCCGTCTGTCCGTCCGTATGAACGTCGAGATTTCGGAAACTAAAAAAGAAGATTCTGTAATTTTAAGATTTTGAGTGGCACGCCCCCTTCGCCGACAATTTTAAAACATATTAAAATACTAGAGACTTGCAAGAATAGCTAAAAATTTTATGAAGATCGTGCATCTAGAAATGGAGTTATAAGCGTCCAAAGTATAGCCCAACCCACCCCCAAGTTACGCCAGCAACTACGCAGTCAGCAGAGCGCGCTCTTATACGTGCGTAAAGAAGAAGAGTATAAGTTTTTTGTTCGGGGTCAGGATATCTCTTAGTCGAGCAGTATCGACTAGAGCCTTCTTACTTGTTTTAATTTATGATTTTAATGGCACCCATACGTTAAGCTCTGCATATTTCTTAGTCGGATGCTTCCGACTAAATTATTCATATTTGCTTTACCTCAGATGAATTAGAATTATTGTCATCATCGTTCATATCTTTGGCTCTCCAATCTAATGCACAACAATGAAACTTTTACTCTTGAATCCAGTTATATATAAATAGTTTTATATATAAGCCTCTGAAGGAACACACAAAATTATGCAACCAATGTCACAGCAACCGATTATATGAAGACCTGTAATTATATATATATATGTATATAATATGTACATATATTTTTGTATGTATGTATGTAAATGTCGCAGCGACGGTAATTGTCATAATGCGACATATGTACATATGTATACGTATGTATATATTTTTACATGGACAAGTAGTGATAAAACAATTTAGTTACTGATTTATTTTTCGAAATAAAACTGACAAAAAAATAGTTTGTGAATCTAATTCAACTAATGTAAAGATGATTTGGGAAGTCGCTCTTCAGTCCTGAGCTCAAATTCTCCAAATCATTATACCCGGAATTTCCATTTTCAAAGGGATCAGGGTATAAAAATCCGGTGTTACGACTTACATCCAGGTGTAAAAGCAAAATACATACATATACATACATATGTACATATGTATGTACATACATACATATGTATACAGACGTGAAATAATACAAGCAGAGTTCATTTTTATTTACCTCGTCGTTATAGTAATATCATTTACATATGTATATGTATGTACATATATAATATACTAGCGGCATAACATTAAATAATCATAAGCGCTTAGAACTCTTACCCTCCTGTATTTATGTACATTAAATTTAATTGGTATTCGTATAGATGTGTCCCGTTATATACATATATATACATAGATACACAAATCCATACACATACATATATGTATACATATGTACATACAATACAGGAATGCACTTATTTTTTTATTGTAGCATCAAAAGAAAACTGAAAAACTAAGCTAGCCCGAAATAAGTCCATACAACATTAAGCTTTAAGCTTTCGTGCTGCTCAGTCGTGTTTTTATTGCGTTGCTATGCAAGACAGAAGTTTACAAATAATTTTGTGATAACTATTACACTTATTTATTGTAATTGGCATTGTTGTTTTTATTAAATGTGTTTATTCGAACAATGGCCTATTTGTCAACTGGTTTATTGTTGTTTATCTGAGTTTAATTGAAGTTCTATATTGTGTTTCGCATTGATAATTATTTGACTTTATCTTTGCGTTGCTATTGAAGCTTTTCGTACTAAAATATTTTGTAATCGAGTAATGCGAATCATTGTGTATAGAGAAAATATGAAAACAAAGTATAAAACTAATACAATCAAGCAAAAATACAAGCATATGTGTTTCTGACCAATCAGCTGTTAAAGCATGCTAGAAAGCTGAATGCTATGAGCTTCAATTACTCATGTCGCTTTTACAAAAAGAATATAATAAATATTTATAACATCGTTATAATTAGGTTATAGTACGTACTACATTAATGAATTGTATATATGCATATATTTTTTAGTTCCATGAACCCATTATAAATGGCTGGGGGGTATGAGAGTTTGCTCTCCGTATGAGAGCAGTCACAACGCAAGCACAAATCCAAAGTCCCTTGTCCGTCAGTTTCGATGCGTACTAATAAATACGTTTGAATATATATATATTCATACATATGTATGTACATACATATGTACATATGTACATATTTATGCGCACGTGCTTATATGTACATATATGTACATACACATGCACTCATACAAAAATGCTGGATCATTTTACTTGCTTATAACATCATTGTGGTAGGTATACTAAAATCAAGTACACACTAGTGTCATCTTTGAAGCATTTCCCAAAAAACTACGGTATATATAATCTTAAAATAACGTTACCCTCTGCTCGATCTAAGAATTGTGTCAACGCCTACTGGGGCAGTGGCAAATCGGTAACGAAGTTATTAGTGACAAACTGTGTAGCTCAGATGCGTGGGCATATTAATAATCTTTAGAAGAATTTTCTTAGAAATGATATATATATATATATATATATATATATATATATATATATCTGTATATGTATGTATATGTATATGTATGTTACTTTCAGGTCGTGGCGAATCGGGAATAGATATGACAGCTTTTGGGCCGTGAATGAGTATACATATGTCGATCCTATAAAATCATTTATCTATAATTTTCTTACTATAGAAATAAAATCATTCCATAGAAATAACAGGTAAGTTTCCGATTTTTTCGATTTCCGAAGGTATAAGAGCTAGAGAGTTCATTATTATACCCTGAGCCCATTGAAAATATGAAATCAGGGTATAATGGTTTTGTTAAATGTATGTAACAGGCAGAAGGAGGCGTGGCAGACCCCATAAAGTATATATATTCTTGATCAGGGTGACGAGAAAAGTTGATATAGCCATGTCCGTCTGTCCGTCCGTCCGTCCGTATGTATGAACGCGTCGATTTCCGAAGATACAAAAGCTAGAGAGTTCATTCTTTTTGTGTTAGGTCCGTATATTGCACGCGCAGTACGAGTTTGTTTCAGAAATTCGATACCTTGTATATTTGCAATGTTATCGATAAACGAATTTATCGGCAACCAGTTATAAAATTCTAGCAAATTCATCTTTAGAGTTAGAGTCTCCAAGTCTGCTACATATATATAGATATTAATTTAATACAATTTCGTTTTTTGTCAGATTTTGGATTTCGGTCCCCACTTCGCCCCACCCCCCCCCAAATGTGAAAAAAATGCATTTCAAATACTAGGGACATGCAGTTTGGCTTAGCATATACAGTGAGTCAAAAAAGTATTGGCACACTTGAAAAATCAAACTTCTATGTGCTGTAACTTTTTTTTGAACACACTTATAAATAAATGATAAACGGTATTTATTAAAATGATTTATTATAAGAGTATTCAACAAAAAAAAATTTAAATTTATGCTTTGGTTCCTTTGCATTATACTAAAATATAAATAAAGGCACAAATTTACATCAAAAAAGTATTGGCACACTTTATGTTCTAGCTTACGCTTTCGTTGCTACAATCGTAAACTACCGTTTTTTTTTCATTCCTTTTTTGTGATTTGCTTCGTTTCGGTTCTTGCATGTGTTTGCAATCACTTCTTGCATGTGTTTGCAATTACTTCTAATCGGAAATTTAAGAGATCATGAGCAAAATGGCTAGAGGTTCAGAAATTTCTTTGGAAATACGGAAATTAATAATTAAATTCTATTTAGAGAATAAATCATATCGTGAAATTGGCAAACTTGTAGACAGATCATGGTCTAGTGTGAAAAATATTATAATGCATTACACACAAACGGGAAAAATAGCTCCAGAACGCAGATCAGGCCGGCCTAAAATTTTAACAGAACGCCAGGAACGGATTGTGGTGTCCACAGTTGTCCAAAATCCACATACTTCGGCTGTGAAATTATGCGAGAACCTACAGGAATCTTTGACAGTGATTTAACCCCACAAACTTTTCGAAATACCCTGTGTAAGTACGGGTATCATGGTCGTGCTCCTATGCGCAAGCCTTTTATTTCTAAGGTGAACAAGAAAAATAGGCTAGAATTCGCCAAACAACACGTAAATAAGCCGGATTCATTTTGGAACACAATCATTTTTAGTGACGAGTCTAAATTTAATCTATTTGGGTCTGATGGAGCGCAAAAACCTAACAAAGAGCTTCAGGAAAATAACTTGCTCAAAACGGTTAAGCACGGTGGCGGTAATGTGATGGTTTGGGGGTGTTTTGCTGCCTCTGGAGTTGAAAATCTCGTTTTTATTGATGACACTATGGACAAAAATGTGTACAGAGACATTCTCAAAGAGAATTTAAGTCCAAGTGTTCAAAAACTGGGTTTCAGTGGCACCGGTTGGCAGTTTCAGCAAGACAATGACCCAAAACATTCGTCTTATCTTGTGCAGGAGTGGCTCATATACCATTGCAAGCAGTTCAAAACACCGCCCCAATCTCCGGATTTGAATCCTATCGAGCATGTGTGGCACCTACTGGAGCGAAAGATCCGATCTCACCACATAAGCTCAAAGGATTCTCTAAAGGAGGCCCTACGCGCTGAATGGGCCAAAATCAGCACTCACGAAAAGTCGAAACTTATAAGTGGCATGAAGAGACGTTTGCAGGCTGTTATTCAGTCAAACGGAGGGCCAACAAAATATTAGGGTGATTCAGTGACGACGGAGAACACTGATTATGCCTGATGTGCCAATACTTTTTTGACGTAAATTTGTGCCTTTATTTATATTTTAGTATAAAACAAAGGAACCAAAGCAGAAATTTAATTTTTTTTTTGTTGAATACTCTTATAATAAATCATTTTAATAAATACCGTTTATCATTTATTTATAGGTGTGTTCAAAAAAAAAGTTACAGCACATAGAAGTTTGATTTTTCAAGTGTGCCAATACTTTTTTGACTCACTGTAGATATGAATATCATAATCATAATCTGAAGAAATCAATACGATCGTTCATCTAGAAACAGAATTATTAATCATCAAGGTTTTCTCATCAAAACCCATGTGCCGCAGCAACAAAGGCAGCGAGACAGCAAGACGCTTGCAATGCTTACACACATGCATACACACATACAGGCGTACAAGCATAGATCAGAGTGTGTGTGTGTTCGTGTTTTTGCATGTATAGTTTCTTATGCGTAGAGAATCGAAACGAAGCATTCTTGGAATATGATTCGTTCGAAGAAGGGCTCAGGGGATTTCGTAGTCGAGCAGTCTCGACTACAGCTTTCTTACTTGTTTTTGTGTTAGATTCGTATATTACACACGCAGTACGAGTTTGTTTCACAAATTCGATAATTCGACAATCAGTGATAAAATGATATCTCGTTTATCTTTAGAGTTAGAGTCTCCAAGTGGATATATATATATACTAATTTAATACATAATTAATAATTTAATATTGCCAGATTTTGGATTCCGGTCCTCAATTCGATTCAAACGAATTCGATGAAGGGCGCAGGGGATTTCGTAGTCGAGCTCTCTCGACTAAAGCTTCCTTGTTACAAATAATCTAATCCATATTCGTTCGTTATCAGCTACGTTGATTAGGCTAATTTAAGTGCAGAATATGTTATTCGATAATTATGTATATATATAAGTAAACATATATGTATATATAATCTCTTGAAAACCAAATGTTAACGAGCACGAAAGAAATAAGGTCATCATAAAGCAGTCCAATCCATTTCAATGTTTCAGCTTTATTAGGATTGCGAGGTAATCGACAACTTTGGCATTCTGCGAAGGTAATAATATAATTAGTAGTGAATATAATTAAATTAATTTATTGAAAAGGAATACGATATTTTTGTCTTCATAAGACATAAAAGAAACGTAAAATATTTAAAACGTGGTCAAATTCTTGCTCTTGCTAATACGTATAATTTAAGAGAAAATTCTTCAATTTTGCCATATATAGGTATACAGAAATCTATTCTACGATTCGATATACTTATAGATATTGGATAAATGTAAATATGGCAGTGTTTTCTAAATATGTTGCCAGTATAGCGGAGAAGTACGAACAATCTGGACTGCCAAAACAGGCATTCGGTTACGCCCTAGTGGGTACTGCACTATTTGCATTGACCATTAAGGTTACTGCACCATATATACGAAATGGCCAATGCATTAAGCACAAAAAGTCGAATGCGGGTACGCTCACACCGTCTGAGATCGATGGATTGGACGAAGACCTTAAGCTTGCCGAGGCAGAGAAGCTTTTGGTTGAAAAGCAATTGAAACAGAAACAGAAAAATAATCAAATGCTTGAACCAGGCCTGAACAAGGAGTTTCTGAAGCAACTAAAAATGCTGGTTAGAATAATGATACCGCAGAAATTGTGCTATGAGACCGGTCTTTTAACAGTCCATACCTTGTGTCTCATCTCCCGGACATTCCTAAGCATTTATGTAGCAGCTTTGGAAGGAGCGATTGTAAAGTTTATCGTACGCAAGGATGTCAAACAATTTGCACTCGTTTTACTTAAATGGTTTGGAATTGCAATACCAGCAACATTCATCAATTCAATGATACGATTTCTGGAGAGTAAGCTATCGTTAGCATTTCGGTAAGTATATGTACATATATACATATACAAACTTATACAACAAAAATGTCTGCTCACGTTTAAAGTATTCACGTGTTAATGTAAAGAAAAATTGTCTTGATTGTCATAATTTGAGATGGACCCTTGTTCTGTTTTCCTGTCGTACGGATACCTGTTATTCCTTTAAGATATTCGAAAGCCGAACATAATAACATTATATAACTTACTTATGTATATATATATATATATATACACATATACTTAAACAGAACACGGTTGGTACGTCATTCTTATCGTTTGTACTTCAAGAATCAAAACTACTATCGAGTATCGAATCTGGACGGACGTATCGAAAATGCCGATCACAGGTAATATGTATAACATTTATATAATTACACGATATTGTGCTTACTTCTTGTGCTTTTATAGACTTACAGAGGATATTTCAGTATTTGCCAGTTCTGTTGCACATTTGTATAGCAGTTTGACCAAACCTTGTTTCGATCTAATGTTAATTGGCTTAGCTTTAATGCGCTCCTCCAGAAAGATGAAAGCTAATATCTTATCAGGCAATCATTTTATTTCATAGCTTCGTTTTGTTTAACTAACTTTGTTAATCTATTATATATATTTAAAGGACCCGCGTTATCAGTAAGCGTTATTGCACTTACCGCTCATATTTTGCGTACTGTTTCACCTAAATTTGGGCAGTTGGTATCAGAGGAGGCAAATCGATATGGTTATCTCAGGTATATCCATTCACGTATCATAACAAATGCAGAAGAAATCGCATTCTATAGCGGACATAAAGTAAGTCAGAAACAATACCTACACACTCTTTTTATTATACCCTGAACCCATTGAAATGGGAAATCAGGGTGTAATGGTTTTGTTAAATGTATGTAACAGGCAGAAGGAGACGTCGCAGACCCATAAAGCATATATATACTTTATCAGCATAAAAAAATAATTTGATTGAGCCCTGTCCGTCTGTCCGTCCGTCCGCCCGTCCGTCCGTCCGTATGAATGTCGAGACTTTGGAAACTACAAAAGCCAGAGAGCTGAAACTTTACATTAATACCCGTATATTAGTTACGCAGTACGAGTTTATTTTGTTTTTTTCGATAACTCATCCCATTTCCAAATTATCGATGAAAAATCGAAAATTCGTTTCAGTTTCTTACGGTTTTTGAGCATAACTTCTACACCGTTCGAGCTAGAGACTTCAAATGTATATATGTGTAGATAGATATTATGGATACGCATATTTTGTAATTTTCAGATTTGGATGCCACGTTCCTTTCGCCCACAATTTGCAAAAAAACGCATTTCAAATACTAGAGACTTGAAATTTGGCAAATAGATACATTTAGATTAATATGTTCTAAAATTACACAATGATGCTTCATATGAGAATAGAATCATTTCGTTCGAGCGCTGGCAGCGAACTGAATATCAACTACGATATTTTCGCTGCCCGAGCAGTAAATTACAGAGCCGAGCAAATGTGAAGATGATTAGGACGGCAATTCCAAATCTGATTCGTGAAAAAAGTTTGTTCTAGTTGTCCAGTCTATGGGTTGTATGGTTAGTGGTACGAGTTTGTTTCAAAAATTCGATAGCTTGTAATGCCCCATAGTTATCGATAAAACATTTATCGAGAATTAGTTATAAAATTATATCATCTTTATCTTTAGAGCGTACATATAATATCAGCGTGTGGCTGCGTGCGTGTTTTTGCTTGTATAGTTTGTTACGCGTGCAGAACCGAATCGAACAATTCTTGGAATATTTTTGGTTCTTCGGAGGGTTCAGGGGATCTCATAGTCGAGCATTCTCGACTAGAGCTAGACGGACGGACGGACAGACGGGCGGATGGATATGGCTATATCAACTTTTCTCGTCACCCTGATCAAGAATCTATATACTTTATGGGGTCTGCCACGCCTCCTTCTGCCTGTTAGATACTTTTAACAAAACCATTATACCCTGATTTCCAATTTTCAATGGGCTCAGGGTATAATAATATACATACATATGTATATATTGCTGTAAAAATATTTTTCTATCCAATTGGTGATATGTATAAGTAGACATAATTAATTTGTATTAAAATTTTTTTTTTATTATTTAACAACTAGGTGGAGCTGCAGCAGCTAAGGCAGGCCTACAATCGACTTGTTAATCAAATGAATAGCATATTTAGTCAAAAACTTTGGTTTATAATGCTAGAACAATTCTTTATGAAGTATGTATGGTCCGGCACTGGCATGGTGATGGTTTCTCTGCCAATATTAACGGGAGCAGCTGTATCAACATCATCTTCATCCAATAATAAGACTATCGAAAGAAATGATTCGAGTATTAGTGAGCGTACCCAATACTTGACGACGGCCAGAAATTTGCTTATATCGGCAGCCGATGCTATAGAGCGTTTAATGTCCTCCTACAAGGAAATTGTAGCATTGGCCGGCTATACCTATCGAGTAGCTGGCATGCTAGACGTTTTCGAAGAGACAGCTCAAGGCATTTACAGAAGAGCCACTGTAGTTGAGAATGAGGAAATAAATGGCATTATTGAGTTCTGTGACGGCAAACCAATAGCTAAGGGGCGTATTATATATATTGATGATCCTGGGAACATGTCCATTAGTCTTCGAGCAGTGCCTGTCGTAACACCCAACTGTGATATTGTTGTTCCAAGTTTGACCCTGTGTATTGAACCGGGTGTTCATTTATTAATAACTGGTCCAAATGGCTGCGGAAAGTCTAGCTTGTTTCGCATATTAAGTGGACTTTGGCCTATCTATGCCGGCGAGCTGCATATTCCCCGCCCTGTCGAAAACAAACCCTGCATGTTTTATATACCTCAACGACCATATATGTCCATTGGCAGCCTATGTGATCAGATCATATATCCAGATACTCGTGATGATATGAAACGAAAGGGGATTACCGAAAATGAGTTAATGAGCATTTTAAAACTGGTCTGTCTTGAGCATATTGCACAACGGTAAGTGTATATATTTATTTAAGTGTTATACAGTGTGTCCATTAATTGTTTGCAAAATGAAAAAAGACATACAAATGCAACTTTAACATCATACTTTACTAGGAAAGGCACTTTTTATACCCTGAACCCATTGAAAATGGGAAATAAGGGTATAATGGTTTTGTGGAAATGTATGTAACAGGCAGAAGGAGACGTTGCAGATCCTATAAAGTATATATATTCTTGATCAGCATAAAAAAATAAGTCCGTCTGTATGAACGTCCAGATTTCGAAAACTACAAAAGCTAGAGAGCTGAAATTTTACATGAATACTCGTATGTTAGCTACAGTACGCAGTACGAGTTTGTTTTGTTTTTCCAATAACTCATCTCAGTTCCAAATTTTCGATAAAAAATCGAAAATTCGTTTAAATTTTTTTGGTTTTTTGGGCGTAACTTCTACACCGTTTTAGCTAGAGACTACAAATCACTATATTTATAATACACAGATTTTGTTATTTTTAGATTTTGAATGCCACGCCCCCTTCGCCCCCAATAAAAAAAAAAGCATTTCAAATACTAGAGACTTGCAATTGGGCACATAGATGCATTTAGATACTCTTAATCTACTCTGAAAATTTCATGACGATCGTTAATACAGAAATGGACTTATAAGCGTCCAAAATTCAGCCCACCCCCAAGCCACGGCAGCAACTGCGCGGTTAGTAGAAGGCGCGCTCATAGGTGCGGAAAGAAGAAGGCTATCACTTCTTTGGCAGGGTTCAGGGTATCTCGTAGTCGAGCCGTCTCGACTAGAGCCTTGTTACTTGTTTATAAATAAAGAATATATATACTTTATGCGACGTCTCCTTCTGCCTGTTACATACATTTTCACAAAACCATTATACCTTGAACCCATTGAAAATGGGAATTATACCCTGAATTCCCATTTTCAATGGGAGAATAGCAACAGAAACATGAAAAATAATTAAAAACAGAAAAATACAGCAAATATTGGCTGTCTATTAATTCTTTGCAAAATGCAAACATTCATTCATATTGATAGATCTGTATCTTTTGAAGATCAATAGGGAATAGGCTAATATTTGGTATGGCCTCCATTAGCTTCCATTACACCTCTGAGGCATTGCGACATCGACATTATTAAGGCATTTATGTCGTAGTATTGGCATTTATGTCTCGTTTATGCAACGAATCAAGTCGACTTTTGAAGTTGGACCACGCTTTTCTTAAGTTATGCCCACAAATTCTCAATAGGAGTTAGATCAAGGCTCTGGGGTGGGGTATCGATAACTTTACTACAGTTATAAAGCGGCCAATTGCGACACAGCTGCGATTTGTGCTTCGGATCATTGCCCTACACCTTTGGAAGAAATACAACCCCACACAATGACTGAAAGCTTAACAGTTGGCACTATATTCTTGGTTTCCGCCAAACTTTCCAGGGCCATCATTATAATATAGCAGAAGGAGGCGTGGCAGACCCCATAAAGTATATATATTCTTGTTCACACTACAAAAGCTAGAGAACTCTCGTATGTTAGTTACGCAGCACGAGATTATTTTGTTTTTTTTCGATAACTCAAACCCATTTCGAAATTATCGAAAAAAAAAAACCCGAAAATTCGTTTAAATTTTTTCGGGTATAACTCCTACACCGCTTTAGCTAGAGACTTCGAATTTATATATTTAGATAGTTATTATAGATACGCAGATTTTGTAATATTCAGATTTTTGATGTCATGACCCCTTCATCCCCGATTTGAAAAAATTTCAAATACTAGAGACAATTTGGCAAATAGATGCACTTGGATGCTCTTAATATATTCCGAAAGTTTCATGAAGATCGTCCATCTAGAAATGGAGTTATAAGCGTCCAAAGTCAGCCCAACCGCGATTTTAACATAAAACCGCGCGGTAAGCAGAGCGCTCATACGTGCGTAAAGAAGAAGAGTATCACTTTTTTGCTGGATTCAGGGTATCTCGTAGTCGAGCCGTCTCGACTAGAGCTTTCTTACACGAGCCTTCTTATTTCTTACTTCTCTAGCTCAAACGGTGTAGAAGTTATACCCAAACAAGTAAGAACGTTGCAGTTAGACGCAACTAACTGCGAAATACTCTGTTCCCATAGGTGAATTTTATATATTTAATAAACATTTAATTAACGAAATATTTCGGCAATTAGCAAACGTACATGGCAAGCAACAAACGTTTTTCCTACACATACATACAGATTTACATATGTACACACTATACGAGTATACAAACAATTTTCTATGCATGCATACAAAAGTTTGCATGCCAGAATATTCTAGGAATTGTGACTGAATTCTGAATTTTTCGATCGTTACTTTAGTTTTGTTAAAAGGCGCTCTAGCAGTGCCTTAATTGGTTTTACTTAGCGGAGCTCTGACAGTGGCACTTGTGGTAAGTGATGTGCAAGCTGCACGAACATGGGTTCGATTCCCGTAGAAAACTTTTTTTTATTATTTTATTTTTAAATTTTGTTTATATTTGTATATTTATTATAAAATGATTGCTGCCAGCGCCAATTGATAATAAGATATAAACATATGCGTATGAATTGTGCATTTAAGCACTAGAAACTGCTTTTCTGATTTGCCACGCTAACGATTACATGTTATTCAAAACCCGCTGGAAACGTTTTGTTTATTAATTATTAAATTAAATTCATTAATATTTATACCCTGAACCCATTGAAAATGGGAATTCAGGGTATAATGGTTTTGTGAAAATGTATGTAACAGGCAGAAGGAGACGTCGCAGACCCCATAAAGTATATATATTCTACAAAAGCTAGAGAGCTGAAATTTCACATGAACACTCGTATGTTAGTTACGCAGTACAAGTTTATTTTGTTTTTGCGATAACTCATCCCATTTCCAAAATATCGATAAAAAATCGAAAATTCGTTTACATTTTTAAGGTTTTTTGAGCATAACTTCTACACCGTTTTAGCTAAAGACTTCAAATTTGTTTATTTAGATAGATATTATGAATACGCAGATTATGTAGTTTTCAGATTTGGGATGCCACGCTCTTCGCCCCCAATTTCGAAAAAACGCATTTCAAATACTAGAGAATTGCAATTTGGCACATAGATAGATTTAGATACTCTTAATCTACTCTGAAAATTTCATGAAGATCGTCCATCTAGAAATGGAGTTAAAGGCGTCCAAAGTTCAGCCCAACCCACCCCCAAGCCACGGCAGCAACTGCGCAGTTAGCAGAGCTCGAGCCTCTAAGTGCGTAAAGAAGAAGAGTATCACTTTTTTTGCAGGGTTCAGGGTATCTCGTAGTCGAGCCGTCTCGACTAGAGCCTTCTTACTTGTTTTATATTTATGTTAAAATGCTTTCCGCCATCTTAGCAATTACTACTTAGCTATTTGTATGCATGAATTATGCAGTTGGCCACAACAAACTTCTTTGCCGATTTGCCACGCCCCAGTGGGCGTAGACGCATAATTTTTTGCCAGTTCTTAGAAAGAACCGAGGAACATGCCTGCAAAATTTGGTTGCTTACATTCCAAAAATGCGAAAATTACAGGGTATTTTTCGATATGCCACGCCCCCAAAGAGGCTGAAAATTTATTTTTGGGTCATCGATAGACGAGGACTTTAGTAATTGAATCATCCAATTTTCAAGCTTCTAGCTCTTAAACTGTAGGAGATATGAGCTTTTGCGGTTTGCCACGCCCCCTGTGGGCGTAGATATATCTACCATAGCTTATTGATCTTGGGTTGTCAATCTGAGTATACATCTGTATACACATTCATGCATACTTATATGCATGTATGTATGTATGCATAGGAAAATGGCTTGCCCACGGCAGCGTGGCGAATCGGAAAAGCAGTTTCTAGTGCTTAAATGCACACTTCTTTATAAGCATAGGCATATGTATATAAATTATTATCAATTGGCAGCAATCATTTTATAATAAATATACAAATATTAAATATACAAATAAAAAAAAATTTAGAAATAATAATTGTTGGAAAAATGTTTTCGAACTCACGCACATAAGTGCAGCTTGCGTAGCGCTTACCACCAGCGCCACTGTCTCAATCTGAGCCTCGTAAACCAAAATCAAATGAGGCAGTGCTAGAGCGCCTTTTGACAAAACTAAAGTAACGATCGAAAAATTCAGAATTCAATCACAATTCATAGAATATTCTGGCATGCAAACTTTTGTATGCATTCATAAAAAATCGTGTGTATACTCATAGTGTGTATGTACATGTGTAAATCTGTATGTATGTATGTGTAGGAAAAACGTTTGTTGCTTGTCATGTACGTTTGCTAATTGCCGAAATATTTCGTTAATTCAATGTTTATTAAATATATAAAATTCACCTATGGGAACAGAGTATTTCGCCTAACTACAACGTTCTTACTTGTTTTATGCTGATCAAGAATATATGTATATACCTTACTTGCGACGTCTCCTTCTGCCTGTTACATACATTTTCACAAAACCATTATACCCTGAATTCCCATTTTCAATGGGTTCGGGGTATAATGGCAATTATTTAAGAAATCATTGAAATTAAAAGTTGGAAATTCCGTCGACAACCGAGAATAAAATGATTTAATAAATATATGTATGTATCTTACCGACGCTCCGACGCCTCTGCCGGCGTCGCGCGGCAAAAATTGGAAACGTGATGAGAAGCAATTTTTTCTCATTCCATATTGTCCATTTTGTGCTAAGGTACTTACATACATATGTACATATATTGCACGCGCAGTTGGTTTAAGAAATAAATAACTTCTAGCTTTTTAATGCTATCTATAAAAACATTTTGTAAACTATATTTACCTTTAAAGCTGGAGTCTTCAAATTTTTTACATATACAGTCGAGTCTCTATAATTCGTACCCGCTAAATCGAAAACCTCCATATTTCCAAAGGAAACTACTTGTCCCTTGAAAAAACTTCGTTAATTCGTAATAATCCCATACATTTTGATTAGAGGTGCCAAACTATCAATGGCACTATCGTCACCATCGATGGTAGGGCACTATCAAGCTATTGAACTATCGATGGTTAAATTGGACGATAGTCGGACGATAGAAAATGTGAACGTTTTGTTGTTTTTAAACAAAAATCTTTCGCTAGCTTTTAATAAGACTTTTGTATTTTTAGCTTTTCCCTTAAAATGTAATTTTATAAAATGTAAGCAATGTTTTTTGAACTTATAAGTTCAATATTTTGGCAGAAGAGACCCATAGCCTGTACTCTTACTCTTTTTTTTTCCAAATTGTAAATCACTCACACTTGCGAAAATATATATGTAATTGTTTTAAAGTGTTCCTTATGAATTAAAATAAAATTGAAATTATTTGTATTTTCTTACAAATTTAAATGATTTTCAATCTCTGTTTTTCTTATTGCGACTATCGACACTATCGATGATACTATCGACCACCATCGATGTTTGAAAAATCACTATCGTCCACAATCGATGGCGCCCACCATCGATAGTTTGGCACTTCTAATTTTGATCGCCTCCACTATGGCCCCGAATTTCCGGCATAAATTGTCCCTGAAGAGATAGAAACTTGAAATTTTGCATACATATTAGTATGAGTTTTCCATAATTTCGGATTTTTTTTTTCCAAAATTGAACCACGCCCACACCCCCTCTCCCTTCATCATCCATTTATTTTTTTTTTACGTTGTTTTGAGTATAACTTTTACACTGTTTTGAGCTGGGACTTCAAGTTTGTATATTTAGATAGATATTACGGATACGCAGATTTTTTAATTTTCAGATTTTGGATGCCACGCCCCCCTTTCTCACAGTTAAAAAAAATCCATTTCAAATACAGTATAGTCTTGATAATTCGTAATGGAAAGGGACCGAATTTTTTTTACGAATTACAGAGGTTTTCGATTTACCGGGGTTTCCATTTAAAGGGGTGTAAAAAATCAAAATACGAATTGAAAGGGTTTTTATATTTCACGTCGGGTCAACAATTTTAACTTATTAAAAATAAATGAAATACAATTTCAATTCAATATTATGTATTTAAAAACAAAATTAAACATAAACAAAATCATATTAATGCAAAATTAAGATTTGAAAATGCTTTTGTTTTTTTGTATTTTGTATTGTATTGTTCATGTTCTTCATAAATATTTTTTTATTTTGTTGTTTACCGAGCTTATTAAATGATATAAAAAAAACGCTTCAAATAAACAGTAGTTTAACTTCCAGCAAAATCAAGAATTACGAATTACAAGAGGTTACGAAACGAAATTACGAATTATAAGAGGTTTCGAAATGAATCATAGGAGGCAAGATCATGGCCGAGCATGCAGAAAAATTACGAATTTACGAGGGGACCAAAATGTATGGAATTTTTACGAATTAACGAAGTTTTTTCAAGGGACCAGCAGTTTCTTACGAATTATTGAATTTTTCGATTTAGCGGGGTACGATTTATCGACACTTGACTGTACTAGAGACTTGAAATTTGCAAATAGATAGATGCTTATAATATATTCTAAAAGTATATAGTCCAACCCACCCCAAATCCACAGCAGTACGCACGTTGAAGAACAGTATCACTTTTTATACCCTGAACCCATTGAAAATGGGAAATCAGGGTATAATAGTTTTGTTAAAAGTATGTAAGATCCAGAAGGAGGCGTGGCAGACCCCATAAAGTATATATATTCTTCATATGTATGAACGCGTCGATTTCCGAAGATATGAGAGCTAGAGTGTTCATTCTTTTTGTGTTAGGTTCTTATATCACACGCGCAGTACGGGTTTGTGTCAGAAATTCGATAACTCCGTTTTTTTTTTTTTTTTGCATGGTTCAGGGTATTTTGTAATTGAGCCGCCTCGACTCGAGCCTTCTTGTTATACTTTGTTCCCGAAGGGGAAAAAGTATATTGGGTTTCTGCAATGTCCGTCTTGCTGTCCATCCGTCTGTCCGTATGAACGCAAAATTTTTCGGCGCTATTAGAGCTAGAGACTTGAAATTTTAAACATATACTCATATATGTCCCCGAATTATAAAGTGTTAAAATTTTTCCGATCCGCCCACTAGGGGCGTGACAAATCGGAAAACTCTTCCGTCCATAGTCAAGTTATCATACTAGATGATGAGCTAGAAAGTTGCAATTTGAAATGTATACTCGGGGTGACAACCCAAGTTCAAAAAGCTATGGCGGATATATCTACGCTCATTGGGGGCGTGGCAAATCGGGAAAAACGTATCTTCTACACCGTTAAAGCTAGAACGCTGAAATTTTGCATGTGAGTTAATGTTATGATTCTAAGAAGATCGATCAAAAAGTTTTATGTCTACGCCCATTGGGGGCGTGACAAATCGGACCTGAATATATAGAGATTTTTCAAATTGTGCTATATTTTGAACACTATTGACACTAGAGGCTTGAAATTTTCATGTATACTCGGGTTGACGGTTGACGGTTGTATGGTGGATATATCTACGCCCACGAGGGCGTGGCAAACCGCAAAAGTTTATATCTCCTACAGTTTTAGAGCTAGAAGCTTGAAAATTGGATGGTTGAGTTACTAATGTTCTCCTCTATCGATGCCCCAAAAATAATTTTTCAGCCTCTTTGGGGGCGTGGTATATCGAAAAATACCCTGTAATTTTGCAGTCATGTTAGTGTCGGCCCTTTCTAAGAACTGGCAAAAATTATGCGTCTACGCCCACTGGGGGCGTGGCAAATCGGCAAAGAAGTTTGCTGTGGCCAACTGCATAATTCATGCATATAATAGCTCAGTAGCAATTGCTAAGATGGCAAAAAGCATTTTAACATAAATATAATAATAATAATTAATTTAAAAAATAAAATTTATAAGTTTTCGATTAATAAATAAAAAGTTTCCAGCTGGATTCGAACCTAGGTCTTTTGAAAACAACATGTAATCGTTAGCTAAACCTAAATAAATTCACAGCAAAGTGTGATTGTATTGTTTTGTTTTGTCAAAAGCTGCTGATCAGCTGAGAACCCACGCACCCAAGTATAGCTTGCATAGCGCTTACCATCGACGCCACTGACCTAATACACTAACCATACAACACATAGACTGGACAACTGGTACAAGTTAATGCTCACACTTATTTTTTGACTTTAGAACCCCCTTAACTTCGTATTTGCTCGGGTTTTTACTTTTAGGGTCGGGGGAGAAAAATTGCTGATGGCAAAATCATTCCGCTTCGAGCGCTCGACGGTGACGGTCGATTTTCCAAAAAGGCCTGACATGTGCCGCTCTTTCCCTTGCACTCTTTCTCTTTCTGCCCCATGCTTTTTACTCTCTGCTCTCTTCTCACAAAAATATATGTATGCTGGCACAAACAGCAAGCAGCTCACAAAAATTGAAATTTCTTCTCGACTCGCGATCCCATTGGTTCCCTTCTGAGCGAAGGGTATACCGAATTCTCAAACTGCTTTTCCATGCTCATGCAAAATGTTAGCGTTTTTATGATTATTTGTGGAAAGGGTATGAAAGTGTTGATGTGCATAACGAATATTATTTCCCTATGACCATACACACACACATTTACACTTCCTAGCTATATGTGTAGGCATTTATGTGCTTGTGTGCGATAGATATTCTTGCTGCCTGTAGCACTATTAAAACCCCCAGCAGTTGATGTTCGTTCGGTTAGGTAGCTGCTGTGAGCTTCCATACGCACACACATTCACATACACATTTACACTTCCTTGCTATATGTGTAAGCGATAATGTGCCTGTGTGCGATACACTTGCTGCATGTAACAATTCTAATTTTCCAGCGATTGCTGTGTGGTAGCTGTTGTGAGTCTACACACACACATATGTACATATGTGTAAGTTTGTGATGTGATAATCACAATCGCCGAGTATCACTTGTATAGGCATTTGAATGAATGCTCTGCCTGGGGCATTTGCATGTTTCGTGCATGGGTCTCGAATATTGGGCGTGTGCCTACCTCAACTTTGAAATTAAGTAAACGATTTTGGATTCGAATTGCAGGAAAGGTCAATTTTTGTATTACCTATTGATCTGTTATCATTTGTTTTTCAATATTTAGTACCTGATTTGACCCTATAGGCAAAAATGGGACATGTTATTCACATGCCTACATATACAGGTAAAATGGCACTTTTATGCAAAAAATATGCATTCGTTATATAGTCACATTTTCCACTAAATAACAAAAATATACATGTCTTATGTAAAATGTTTTATTTAATTTAATTTTCTTATTCAAAAATCATTTTCAGTTTTCTTTTACTTAAATTACCCAGCAGCTACCTAACCGAACGAACATCAACTGCTGCTGGGGGTTCTAAAAGTGCTCTACAGGCGGCAGCAAGAATATTGCACACAAGCACATAAATGCCTACACATATAGCAAGGAAGTGTAAATGTGTGTGTGTATGCAAGCTCACATCGCTACCCAACCGAACGAATATCAACTGCTGGGGGTTTTAATAGTGCTACAGGCAGCAAGAATATCTATCGCACACAAGCACATAAATGCCTACACATATAGCGAGGAAGTGTAAATGTGTGTGTGTATGGTCATAGGGAAATAATATTCGTTATGCACATCAACACTTTCATACCCTTTCCACAAATAATCATAAAAACGCTAACATTTTGCATGAGCATGGAAAAGCAGTTTGAGAATTCGGTATACCCTTCGCTCAGAAGGGAACCAATGGGATCGCGAGTCGAGAAGAAATTTCAATTTTTGTGAGCTGCTTGCTGTTTGTGCCAGCATACATATATTTTTGTGAGAAGAGAGCAGAGAGTAAAAAGCATGGGGCAGAAAGAGAAAGAGAGCAAGGGAAAGAGCGGCACATGTCAGACCTTTTTGGAAAATCGACCGTCACCGTCGAGCGCTCGAAGCGGAATGATTTTGCCATCAGCAATTTTTCTCTCCCGACCCTAAAAGTAACAAGTAAGAAGGCTCTAGTCGAGACGGCTCGACTACGAGATACCCTGAACCCTACAAAAAAGTGATACTCTTCTTCTTTACGCACTTATAAGCGCGCGGTCTGCTAACTGCGCAGTTGCTGCTTTTGCTTGGGTGTGGGTTCGGCTGAACTTTGGACGCTTATAACTCCATTTCTAGATGCATGATCTTAATGAAATTTTAAGAGTAGATTTAGAGTATCTATATCTATCTATATTGCAAGTCTTTAGTATTTGAAATGCGTTTTTGCAAATTGTGGGCGAGGGGGGCGTGGCATCAAAAATCTGAAAACTACAAAATCTGCGCATTCATAATATCTATCTAAATATATAAAGTTGAAGTCTCTAGCTGACACGGTGTAGAAGTTATACCATAAAAACCTAAAAAATGGAAACGAATTTTCGATTTTTTTTATCGATCATTTGGAAATGGGACGAGTTATCGAAAAAACAAAATAAACTCGTATTGCGTAGCTAACATACGAGTGTTCATGTGAAATTTCAGCTCTCTAGCTTCTGTAGTTTCCGAAATCTCGACGTTCATACAGACGGACAGACGGACGGACGGACGGACGGACAGACGGACAGGGCTAGATCAACTTATTTTTCGATGCTGATCAAGAATATATATACTTTATAGGGTCTGCGACGTCTCCTTCTCCCTGTTACATACATTTTCACAAAACCATTATACCCTGAATTCCCATTTTCAATGGGTTCAGGGTATAAAAACCCGAGCAAATACGAAGTTAAGGGGGTTCTAAAGTCAAAAAATAAGTGTGAACATTAACTTGTTCCAGTTGTCCAGTCTATGTGTTGTATGGTTAGTGCCTAATATCAGCTGTGTTAGCTAAAACCAAATAAGGCATTTCTAGAGCGTCTCTGACAAAACTAAAGTAACGATCGAAAGATTCCCAACTCAGTAACAATTCTTAAAATATTCTGACATGCAAACTTTTGTATGTATACATAGAAAATTGTGTATACTCGTATAGTGTATACATGTGTAAATCTGTGTGTATGTATGTGTAGGGAAAACGTTTGTTGCTTGCCATGTACGTTTGCTAATTGCCGAAATATTTCGTTAATTAAATGTTTATTAAATAAATAAGATGCACCTATGGGAACAAAGAATATCGCTGATAGTTGCGCCTAACTGCAACGTTCTTACTTGTTTTTAATTTCGCTTAATTTTAAATTTAAATGCCATCATATTTTTTTAAACGTTCTAGCAATCATTGCTCTTTTGCAAATTATACTTAATAAATTCAACAAATTGTTTAACATTTTGCTCAATTAATTTAAGTTGATCTTCCGATTTGTTGTCTTTGCTTATTTTGTGTGACAATATAATCTTTTATTGCACTATATTGTTGCATGTTGCTGTTCCACACTTCCAGCAGAATGGAATTGCTGAACTCGTGTGTTAGAGAGTTAAAGTAAAAACACTCCACATTTGCCGAATTCAAAAATTGAACTGTTTATTTCTTAAAATCCTAGTGCTTATATACCTTAAAAACTTCTTATAAATACCCTGAGTTTATTTTGTTTTTTCGGTAACTCGTCCCATTTCCAAATTATCGATAAAAAATCGAAAATTCGTTTCCATTTTTAGGTTTTTTGGGTATAACTTCTACACCCTTTTAGCTAGAGACTTCAACTTTATATATTTAGATAGATATTATGGATACGCAAATTTTGTAATTATCAGATTTTGGATGTCACGCCCCTTCTTCCCCCAAATTAAAAAAAAAAAAACGCATTTCAATTACTAGGGACTTGCAATTCGACACATAGATAGATTTAGATGCTCCATGTTCATGCTTGAACACATGTGTAGCTGCAACATTTCGATGATTTTGCAAAGGAGCAAATAAAGGCAAGAAGTCTTTTGATACCCTGAGCCCATTGAAAATGGGAAAACAGGGTATAATGGTTTTGTTAAATGTATGTAACAAGCAGCAGGAGGCGTGGCAGACCCCATAAAGTATATATATTCTTGATCAGCATAAAAAAATCTACTTGTCCAGTCTGTGTGTTGTATGGCTAGAAACGAAGAATAAGTAGCCGAGGGTTGTCTACCCGAGTGTCACACACACACACATAAGCGTTTATTATCCGCCATATATTTTTGAACTCGGGTGGCCATCACAAGTATTCATTCAAAATTGCAACTCTCAACATAAACTAAGTTGAGTGCTGGCATTTGCCATACCCCTAGTGGTAGGATCGGGAAAATTTATAAACTATACAATAAGAGAGTATACCTATAAAGTTAATATCGCCAAAAGTATTGCATTCATACGGACTGACATTGGCCAAAACCAATATAATATATCACTTCTTTAAATAATTGTATACTTATATGAGCAAGGCTCCATTGTGCGTCGGTCGTTAATAATAAATATACAATTTGAATACTTGTAGTGACAGCTTCGATGTAGTGCGTGATTGGAAAGACATTCTCTCTGGAGGTGAAAAACAACGAATGGCAGTGGCTCGTCTATTTTATCACAAGTATTAAATATATAAATACATTTTATAACAGAGTTTACTAACATAATCTCTTCGAAGGCCACGTTATGCTCTTCTTGATGAATGCACCAGTGCAGTTTCCATTGACGTGGAAAGCTCAATATATGAAATTGCCAAGAACATGGGCATCACGCTATTGACAATTACTCACAGACCGACCTTATGGTAAATCTAAATTTATAATTCTATCTATGTTTATATATTATATTAATATTTAATAAATGTTATTTATTATATAATTAATATTTAATAATTATATATCAGGAAATTTCATACTCATATTTTGGAATTTGATGGCCTTGGAAGCTGGAAGTTCAGGCAAATGGATACCAATGAAAAGCAAAAAGAAAATTTTATTCAATAATATGTATATTGAGTATTAATAAGTATACAGTGAATAAATATATATGTTTTGTTTGATTCCATTTACCAGTAATGTATTAAACTTACTGATGTTTAATCTGGCAAATAATATTTAAATGCGTATTAACGACTACAATTCTTAAAGAATATTTGAAATTGCTTTGATGTAAATTTTAATATTTAAAAGACAAATAAACGTACGATTTTTATACAAAATACGCGATGGCTTTACCTGGAAAACGTTGTGAAATAAATTAATTCAGATATACGGAGATACTTACATATGTACATCTCTGGCGAAAAAATATGATGTCTAACAATGAAGTATTTTAGAGGACGATTTAAGTCATTCGACAAAGGTTTGTATAAAAAAGAGTAAAATATTATTTTCATACAATACTTTTTTTATATTTTGAGATTCTATCAATATACAATAAGATGCACAATAACTTCTTAGGTATAATACTTTTCATATTTTATTTTTGTTTTCTGCATTTTTCAAAAACATCAACCATGCGTAGACAATTTGACACATACATACATATATATATATATATATATATATATATATATATATATATATATATATATATATATATATATATATATATATATAAATGTGTGTGTATTAGTGTGTGAATATATTTACATAAATTTAATTTATTTATATTCCTATTTATACATATACATATGTAACAAAATTAATTTGTTATTGTCCGGAACTCACAACTACTGATTTATTGTCAATTGTTTTTATATATTTTTCAAATACATATATGTTTGTGTGTATTTTTGTATGCATATAGGCTACGCTTATTAGTTACTAGCACACAATATCTATACAATAGAGCACAATAGCTTAATAACAACATTTAAAATTTCCAGAGCCAAGTGGTACATAGTTGATTAGTTCACAATTTTTAAATATTATTATATATAGGTAGTACAATTACTTTGGATAAGTTCGATATGTTAAATTGACATTTATTTGATAGATATGCATGTATATATATATATATATATATATATATATATATATATATATATATATATATTCTTTTTATTTATTTTTTTATTTATCTTTGAATTAATTTTTTCCCATAAATAAACGATAAGTCATTTATTTAATACATAACATAATGAGAATAGTAAAAGGTAGAGTAATAATTTTTATGCACTGCTTTGTTTTCAGTATTAAAACAGAATCTTTTATTTAACTGATTACTGTTCTGAACCGTCAATGGATAATGCTGGTAAACTGCATTTGTAATTTGTAATTTATAATTTGTAATTTGTGAATTGTTATTTTTTATGTTGTAATAATTTATGTCATTTAATTGATTCTTGTCAATTATATTCTGTTGAAATGTTAAACATCAGGCACAGTTAGATCATAATAGTATATATTTATAGACAAGATCTCTGTATATAACTCAAAATGTTGTTTTTTAGTTAGACAGGTCAAATAATAAAAACAATATTACTCGGTGACGTTTCCATTGATTTCTTTGTCGAACCACATTTAAATGATTATTATTATTATGTTCTAGGTTTTTACAAAACCCTATTATTTATTATAATTTTTTGTTTTTTATTTCGAGTAATTCCAGAGATACATTTATTACACTTTCTTTGGTATCTCTTGTATATTGATGATTGTTTTATATTGGAAGCATTTCATTATATCCAACTAGGAATTTTATATAGATATTAATATACACAGAGTGTGCATATATAATAATCATAGCTTTCATTCACAGCTCCCATTAAATTAAAATCAAATTTTTCGTTTCAAATATTTCGGTCCTCCACTTAAGACAGTCGTAACTCTAAGAAATATGAATAATATTTATACAGCTTTCATATATACATTTGTAAGAATTTTAAGTATATTTAAAAAAAAAAAAAAGGAGTGAAAATATGAATTAAGTCAATAGCTTACAAATCATAAATATTATATATAGTTGAACAGCATGTTCTTCGTAATATATAAATAATTTTGAAGATTTTGATTATTTTATATGACCATGGTTAAGATTTTTCACATATGTACTAAGAAAAAGTTTTACCGTTATAAATATATATTGTGACAATCGTTTTTCCTGATATAAGTATATTGCTGATATATCATTTATATTCTGTATATACATGTCCAGTTTAAATAATAATTATAATTATAGCATAAGATTGTTTAAATATCCTTTGGATTCATAATTGTCACAATATATTTTAGAACAAATAATTTAATATGCATTCGATTTTCGGGTTAATCCAACGTTATCGGCCAGATTATCATTATTGAAAAATAATAAGCCATTGGCTCTGGGCTTCGTATAATATTCGATCGAAGTTAACGGACTCAAATAGTTCTCATTGAAATCTTGTCTCAGTTCTTGAGGCTCTGATTGAGGCCCAAATTGCAATCTATTCATTATTCGAGAATTTCGTCGAAAATATTCATTCGGCGAGTACTGAAAAAAAATATATACATATATGAGTAGTTTGATAAAGACCAAATCATATTATCGATCAATTTGCAAAATCAAAAACTTGACTTTTACTTTTTAGTTTATCCATGTTCGCAACGTTTAAAAACGCAAAATGGAAGTAGTTTGGTCCAACTCTTCTTGTTTGGTTTTAAAGATTCTAATAAATGGTGATTTACCTGTTTGAAAAGTGAACGATTCCTTTCCCTAAAATGTGATTGTCGAATAGGATACGTGCGTGGTATACCGATATATAGTATCTGATCCCTTTCTTTTGAATCACCTGCATTGATTTCAGTAGCTGGTGTCCTTAAACGAGAATATGTATTCTGCTGGCCGGCGGCAACGTTACCAGTAAAATGGGATTCCTTTCGCGTTTGTCCATGGGGCACAAACTTGTATCCCATACGACGAGTCGATGCTCTAGAACCACTATTACTATGTCCAACATTTTTATTGACTGTATCAAAGTTTTGTACATTTGCGATTGAAACTCGTTCGTCGTTCAAATATTGATTACCGCTAGTATCAGGACTGCGATTCTCATCCATCAGAAGAGAATCTCCTGGATTATTAAAGGGTACCTTGTAAGATGATTGAAAGCTAAACAAAATATAAAAGATAAATTTGTTATATATTTTTATACCCTGAGCCCATTGAAAATGGGAAATAAGGGTATAATGGTTTTGTTAAAAGTATGTAACAGGCAGAAGGAGGCGTGGCAGACCCCATAAAGTATATATATTCTTGATCAGGGTGACGAGAAAAGTTGATATAGCCATGTCCGTCTGTCCGTCCGTCCGTATGTATGAACGCGTCGATTTCCGAAGATACAAAAGCTAGAGAGTTCATTTTTTTTGTGTTAGGTCCGTATATTGCACGCGCAGTACGAGTTTGTTTCAGAAATTCGATAACTTGTATATTTGCAAAGTTATCGATAAACGAAATTATCGGGGACCAGTTATAAAATTCTAGCTAATTCATCTTTAGACTTAGAGTCTCCAAGTCTTCTGCATATATATATATACTAATTTAATACAATTTCGGTTTTTGTCAGATTTTGGCTTCCGGTCCCCACTTCGCCCCACCACCCCCAATGTGAAAAAAATACATTTCATGAAACGAAGCATTCTTGGAATATGATTCGTTCGAAGAAGGGCTCAGGGGATTTCGTAGTCGAGCAGTCTCGACTACAGCTTTCTTTCTTGTTATACATGAACACATTGAAAATGGAAATGCAGGGTATAATGGTTTTGTGAAAATTTAAGTAACAGGCAGAAGGAGATATATGCCCTGCCTGTGTCCGTATGAACGTCGAGATTTCGGAAACTACACAAGCTAGAGAGCTAAAATATTACATGATTACTCGTATGTTAGTTACGCAGTACGAGTTTTTGTTTTTTTGATAACTTATCCCATTTCCAAATTATCGATAAAAATTCGAAAATTCATTTACATTTTTTAGACATAACTTCTACACCGTTTTAGTTAAAGACTCAAAATTTGTATATTTAGATGGCCCCCTTCGCCCAAATTTGAAAAAAAAAACTCATTTCAAATACTAGAGACTTGCAATTTGGCAAATAGATACATTTGGATGCTCTTTATATATTCCGAAAGTCATGAAGATCGTCCATCTAGAAATAGAGTTAAAGGCTTCTAAAGTTCACTCTAACCCACCCCAAGCACGGCAGCAACTGCGCGATTAGTAGAGCGCGAGTTATCGGTGGCGGTAATCCCCTACCCCCACCTTAACCACTGCGGCTGGGTGAGTCAACACAGAAACGCCCACGCAGCACTCGATCGCCAGCATGTAAGAATAAGAAAAGCGAAGCATGCAACGTTCGGCACACAGACGAGTCAGCAGCGTGTTAAAGCTATTATATGCTATGATAATATGACCATCCCGGTCGACCGCTGGCAGCGCAATGAATTTGTCGTTTCATATTTTGACTGCCCGAGCTCGAATTGCCGAAACCGAACAAATACGAAGTTGTGCGGCGTATCGCTCATATATTTGTGCGTGAAAAAAGTTTGTTCTACTTGTCCAGTCTATGTGTTGTATGGTTAGTGGTATAACTACTACACGTTTTAGCTAGAGACCTTAACTTTATATATTTAGATAGATATTATGAATACACAGATTTTGTTGATTTTGATTTTGGATGCCACGCCCCCTCCGCCCTCAATTAAAGAAAAAACGAATTTCAAATCCTAGAGACTTGCAATTTGGCACATAGATAGATTAAGTTACTGCTAATCTACTCTAAAATTTTCATGAAGATCGTCTGTCTAGAAATGGAGTTATAAGTGTCCAAGGTTCAGCCCAACCCACCGCCAAGCCACGGCAGCAGCTGCGCAGTTAGCAGAGCGCGCGCTTATAAATGCGTTAAGAGGAAGAGTATCACTTTTTTGCAGGGTCTCGACTAGAGCCTTCTTACTTGTTATACTCTGTTCCCAAGGGGAAAACTCGAAAATCGGAATATGTATGTATCATATTAGTTGATGAGCTAGTGCGCTGCAATTTGGAGTGCGCGCTGGCGGTGACCATCCAAGTTCAAAAAGATATGGCAGATATGACCTTTATTGTTATTTGATAACCTTGAAATGGGAATAGTTATTGATTTTTTAAAAACAAACTTGATATGCGGGTGCAATACACGGACAAAACAAAAAATTCAAGTTTCCAGCTTTTATAATTTCGGAGGTTCTGATTTTTAATTTTAATGAGGTTAGGGTATAAAAATTAACAGGACTCTCCGATGAATGAAAAAAGATCTGTAAATTAATCGCCCGATAGATATGTAGCCAAAGAAGAAAAAATCATACTTTTGACCATTAGCAATTTCCTTGAGAACAGCAGCACGAGCTGCCAATTCTTCCGCTCGACGCTGTTGTGTCAATTCTTTAGCACGTTCTGTCCAGATTAGCTCCTTTAGTTTTTGAAAGCTGCCATGTACTGCGACTGAGTTATGGTTTCCGGCCGCATTGGCCACCAAATTACTTGATACACCTACATATCTATTTTTACTGGCTCTGTGTGGAGTGGAGCCCGCTGGCCCAATTCCAGGTCCAGCTCCGGTCCCAAATCCTATTCCACTTCCAACTCCGATTCCAGACGGACGTACTTCACCACCATACAAGCGAGCTTGACTAGCTCCATTTTGGTGTTCAAATGAAATACGTTGTGGTATGACGGGCTCTCGACTTACGATACGTCCGAAAACCGGGGACCTTGTACGTTCCCGTACACCCATGCGAATTCTGCAATAACGTTAATTCATTAGCTTAATCAACACATTTCCGGATTCAAGAAACTCACGAGCCGAGCAACCGAGAGCTGGGGTAGATGGGTTCCCAAACATTATATGTGAAGGGGTCACGATATGTTGGTATCTCATTCGTTATTTCAGCTGCACGGGATTGTCTCTTGGAAAATCTATTAATTAATTAAAATTCTAGAATTATGTACATACATATATATATATATATATATACAGTTGAGTCTCGATAATTTGTATCTCGCTAATAAAAAAATCTCGATGAATCAAAAAAATTCTAAAAAAAATTCGTTAATTTGTGAAAATTGCATACACTTTGGTCCCCTCGTTAATTCGTAGTCTTTTTCGCAAATCATAGAATATTAAAACTCTTTTAATTAAATTTTGTTTTCGTAACATCTTATAATTCGCATTGCAATTTGAAACTTTTTGTCGTTAAATTGCCGTTGCATTTTGCAAAGAGCTATGCCGCCGTAATGTCGCTGTGCATGTTGAACTTGGCGCTTTTCACACTATGTTTTAGAAATGACTACGACCACTAACCAAACAACACATGGACTTGTTCTAGTTGAATAAACTTTTTTCACGAACCAGATTTTGATTTCCCGTCCAAGTTTCGCACACAGTCCCATAAATGCTCATACATGAAGCAACACACAGTAATTGTGTGTGTGCATGCTCGTCGCGAAAAAGTAACGGTTATGCACATCACGCTTTCATACCCTTCCCAAAAATAATCACGAAAACACTAAAATTTTGCATGAGCATGGCAAAGCCGTTTAAGAGTTCGGCATACTCTTACTCAGAAGGGAAGATGGGATCGTTGCGAATCGCAACTCGCGGACAAATTTCAATTTTTGTGCGCTGCTGGCTTATGCCTGCATACATATATATGTATATGAGAGGCATAGAGAGAGTGAGTGCGAGAGTGAATAAAGAAAGAATAACACACAGTGATGCTTCATATGAGAATAGAATCATTTCGTTCGAGTGCTGGCAGCGAACTGAATATCAACTACGATATTTTCGCTGCCCGAGCAGTAAATTACAGAGGCGACCAAATACGAAGGTGATTAGGACGGGAAATCAAAATCTGATTCGTGAAAAAAGTTTGTTCTAGTTGTCCAGTCTATGTGTGGTATGGTTAGTGCTACGACTTAGAAATCACTAAAAGAAAAACGTTCAATTGAATGTACTTAAATATTTTTCTAAAATTACATGATGAAATGTAAAACCCTCATTTATTTGAATTTTTAAATTTTTTTGAGCTTCGTTAATGGAAATTTCGATAATTTGAATTTCTGTTAAAAAAAAAAAAAAAAAAAAAAAAAAAAAAAAATGAAATAAATATAAAATAAAAATAAACTCTCCCCTCCATTTCGAATTACCGGGACCCGACTGTATATATGTATATAAAACTCACATCCACATAGCGCGTAGCTGTTCACATGATGGTTCCTGCGAACTCATTGGGAATGTCTTTGGAACAAAAACTTCGCCAGCGGCTCGAACGCCCCTATCATCTACTAAACCAGTATTAACATTGGATGTTGAGTCCTCGGCCTTCACTAGTTTATTTTCATCTGCACTTCTCTGCACGCCATAGTCGTGACTATGTGAATTTAAAAAATTACACTTGCCTTTTGTTAGGTAAAGTATAATTAAAAATATGTGTATGTATATGTATTTATTCTGAAAAGATTGAGCAATTTAATTAATGTATTTTAAAAGTAGTTTTTTATAATTAAATGTTATATTGAGAATTCATGCTAAAAAAAAACCGCCCGACTAATAATATTATAAAAAGTTCTAAGTTTAATATTGAACACTTGATGGGATGGGGGTTACGAAACAAGGCAACGCTAAGTTGCTCATTTAGAGTCTTCCATAGCTATCCTTGTCCCTGGTAATTCAAGTTGACACAAAGCCTCTACGAATTGTCCTGCTGGATAACGATTGGGCAGGCGATATCGTTAACTAATGTGTGCAGCAAATAACAAGGATAGAAAGATGAAACTTTTTAAAAAGAAATATTTGACCGACGTTAAAGGCGGGGTTTCTGACCTAGACGAACTACTGGATGTTTTAGGACACTACCGGAGCTCTTGGAAGAAAATCGAGGCTGAAGCAAATAAGCGGAAGTAACAGCCATTAACAGAGAGAGAGAGAGAGAGAGAGAGAGAGAGAGAGAGAGAGAGAGAGAGAGAGAGAGAGAGAGAGAGAGAGAGAGAGAGAGAGAGAGAGAGAGAGAGAGAGAGAGAGAGAGAGAGAGAGAAAGAGAGAAATAGCTCGGAATCAGTGGAAACACCCAGAATACAAAAGAGGCAGGCCTCTATCCCCCTAGAGTCAGAGTCTGGTAAAAAACTTTGCGAAAGACTACAAAATCTTTGACTAATAGTTATCAAAAAGTTGATTCGCACTAAAGAGCGGAGAAGGCTACTTCGGCATCCGGAGTGAAGCCAAAAGTAGCAGCAAAAACACAAAAGAAAAGAGAAAACAAGTAAGAAAGCTGTAGTCGAGACTGCTCGACTACGAAATCCCCTGAGCCCTTCTTCGAACGATTCATATTCCAAGAATGCTTCGTTTCGATTCTCCACGCGTAAGAAACTATGCATGCAAAAACACGAGCACACACATACGCTGATCTATGCTTGTACGCCTGTATGTGTGTAAGCATTGCAGGCGGCTTGCTGTCTCGCTGCCGTTGTTGCTGCGCCACATGGGATTTGCTGCGAAAACTTCATTGATTAATAATTCTGTTTCTAGATGGACAATCGTATTGATCTTTTCAGATTATGAATATGATATTCATATCTATATTCCAAACCAACTCTAAAGATGAATTAGCTAGAATTTTATAACTGGTTCCCGATAAATTCGTTTATCGATAACTTTGCAAATATACAAGGTATCGAATTTCTGAAACAAACTCGTACTGCGCGTGCAATATACGGACCTAACACACAAAAAATGAACTCTCTAGCTTTTGTATCTTCGGAAATCGACGCGTTCATACATACGGACGGACGGATGGACAGACGGACAGGGCTAGATCAACTTTTCTCGTCACCCTGATCAAGAATATATATACTTTATGGGGCCTGCCACGCCTCCTTCTGCCTGTTACATACATTTAACAAAACCATTATACCCTGATTTCCCATTTTCAATGGACTCAGGGTATAAAAAACTTCTCCGAATAGAAGTCCTCATAAAACCTGAAGGCGGACAAAGCTACGTAGATGTTCTTAGAAACTTGAAAATATAAAAAAAAGTACAGATGAGATGTAAATAAAATAGACCCGGGAGAATTACGCGCTGAACTAGACAGAAAAGAGCGCTAACTTCGCTGAGTACGAAGCAAGTTGTCGAAAGAAGTCTAGCAGCCATAGTAAAAGCGTGTCACTTTTCGATACCAAAAACGCACGGCAGACAGCTCTGGAGCACGATCTGATGAGACGATGGATCGCATAGTGAAAACTCTATTTCCAACGCATGAGCGGGCACCTTAAGAGATTTAAAGCTCAGCCCCTAATTTTACCGAGGAAGAATTTAAGATTGCGGCTCTCTCCCTGAAAAATAAAAAATCTCCAGGACCAGACAATATACCGGCAGACATACTGAAGGTGATAGCAAAGGCAAAGACGATCCCAACCATCGGCATACCGTCCATTGTGTATGCTAAATACAGCTGGCAAGCTGTTAGAAAAGCTCCTAAAACCAAGACTACTCGCTGCAGTAGAGGAGGACTTAGCCCCAGACACTATGGTTTATCGATGAAGTGGTTCAGGCAGCCACAGCAACGCAAAGAGGAAATGCATACTCGAGCCCAGTGGTTCTGCTAGTAACGCTTGACGTCAAAAACGCTTTCAATGGTGTTAAGTGGACGATACCGACCAAATACGAACTTGACCATCGAACATATTTTGAGCGTTGAAAAAATACCTAAAACACCACGGCTCGACTACGAGTAAATTAAGAGTATCTAAATGTATATGCCAAATTGCAAGTCTCTAGTATTTGAAATGCTTTTTTTTCGAATTGGGTGCGAAGGGGGCGTGGCATCCAAAATCTAAAAATTAAAAAATCTTTGTATCCATAATATCTATATATAAATTTGAAGTCTCTAGCTAAAACGGTGCAGAAGTTATGCCCAAAAAACATAAAAATTGGAAGCGAATTTTCGATTTTTTTCGATAATTTGGAAATGGGATGAGTTATCGAAAAAACAAAACAAACTCGTACTGCGTAACTAACATACGAGTATTCATGTATTCATGTCAGCTCTCTAGCTTTTGTAGTTTCCGAAATGTCGACATTCATACTGACGGACGGACGGTCGGATCAAGAATAAATGTATATACTTTGAGGCATCTACGACGTCTCCTTCTGCCTGTTACATACATTTTCACAAAACCATTATACCCTGAATTCCCATGTTCAATGGACTGATCTGGAAAATAAGCCAAAATGGCAGCCCTGATTGTTACATTGCGGATTTTGCTCCTCTCAAAAAATTAATCTACATTTAATTGCTACTGGTGCAAGTAGACTAAACGGTCAGGTAGAACGGGTTATGAGTGCTGTCGAAACCAGTAGGAGATCATGGCATGCGTTGGTTGAAGTGCATCTTGCAATGAATTGTGCGGTTAATCGTGTGACAAAGTGTAGCTCTTTAGAATTTTGGCTTATCGCCGATAAACGAGGATAAAAATGATGAAGTAGACAATGAAAATTTGAGAGAGAAGGCTAAAAAGAAAATATGAAAACTAAAGCAAATATAACGTAATAGATCACGCATTGTTAAGGAGTGAAGAACATCTACAAAATAATCGTGATTTGAAATTGAAAAGCCCATTGTAGTAGTTGAATGTTCTAATAAAATCATTACCGAGCATTATTAATAGTTTTTGTAAAAAGTAGAGACAGTAAGCCAACACAAATGATAAAGCTCCGAGGGGGTTAATGAGAGAAGAGACTGTCCCATAAGGAGAGTGTTATGGCGGGAGCCGATTGTAGATCTCCATAGCACCATAACAAAAGAGAAGTGTTGTGGCGTGGATCGATGTGGCACTGTTTTAAGGAAAATATGCAAGTAGTATAAGAGATAGTTATTTATTAAAATCTTTCACATGTAATCGAAGGTATAAGTCTTCTCATGAAGGTTTTAAAGCAATACCAATAACTCGATGAGTTATGTAAAGATAGAGACAACACAATATGTAGGATCAGGAGCGTTTCCTAGTCCAGCATGAGTTTCAAAGTATGGGGGTGCTATTCTACTAAACCAATGAGCCGTATATTCAGCGCATCGTAGGTGCAATGTTTATTCATGGAGTTCTTGTTATAGACTAATTACAGAAACGAATGAGCAAGCGCAGCTTGCTTAAAGAAGAGTTGAACAATGTAAAGAGAGACAAGTGGGGTGGTCCCAAATATAAGAATATAGGTATAAAATTCCATGTAAACAAATATTAGGGATTTTGACCCAACATCCCGGCCCCATTGAATGACGCAGACAGGAAGTATAGCTCGTCCAGGAATTGTAGCTGAAATGCCCACCATTATCCACTTCTGAGAAGGCATGTTGTCCTCATGCATGAGGATCATGACACCGATAGCGATACTGGGGTTTGGCCCACTTGGAAGGCACGTTCAGCTCGTTAAAGTAGTCTGCCAAATAGCGTCGCCAAATCCTCTTGAAACCAGATCAGTTGGATTGATTGTGTTGGGACGTGTCTCCAATGACAGTCCGGTCAGGCTTCTTGTATGTCAGAAACGCGGTTTCCAACAAAGGTTGATAGTGTCGCAGGATGTTGCCGTATCCAATGAAGAACTATCGACGAGGCGCTCCACAGATTGGTTGATTGTTTCAATGTGAAAATCCCAACAGTTGGGCAGCAGGGAGTTCCAATTTTGGTAGCGATAACTTACGAGTTGGCGCTACTCTGCACTTTGACGTGATCAGGTGAACTTGAACCTTGCCGTCCGCTGCAACTGTGCGTGCTTAGATGCATCCATATGCACGAATGGAAGCGTCACAATCCATGCAACTGCAATTCCTTTGTGTTCGACTGCATACAGATACGAGGAAGCGATGCTGCAAACGATTTCCAAGCCAGGCAAAGTGTTTGCGGCACAGATTCATCCCATTGCAATGTGAGTATCTACAGCTCTTGTAGGATGATCTTTACAGTCAAAATGACTGGCGCTACCAGTCCCAATGGATTAAACACTGAAGATGCAACAACAATGAAATAAATAAATAAATGGAGCACTGGGGTCGAAAGGCAAATAGCAATATGTCTTGACGTTGATTCCATGCTAAGCCCAATGTGCTTATAACTGAGTCGTCTTCTAGATTCAAATCCTTGATAGTGCTGTCGTCGACAAAGTCCGGGTGATGTGAATATCATTTTGCTAGTTCAAATTTGTCCTTGCCAAGTATCTTGATGAACTCTGCCTCGAGTTGCTGCAGGCCTTCCACCGTCATGCCCACACAGAAAGTCATCCACGTAGAATGATGAATTGATAGCTTGCTCCAAGTTTGTGAGTGTGCATGTGTAGATCGGCCTAATATGTTATACTGCGTATAGCGATAAATGGGGATGCTGCCGTACCGTATGTAACTATATTTAGTTCATACGTCTGAAGTGGGTTATCTGCCGAATCTCTCCAAAGTACTTACCTGAACATTTTCACAACATCTGCAGCGAGCGCACATTTGTATTTTCTTAAGCGTAGCAGATCGGTCTGAATGGTCGGTCCAATTTGGGGCATCAAAGACAACTCGGAGCTTCGTTGAAGTGCAACTTAGCTTAAATACGCAATCATGTGGTATGTAATTGTGTGGCTCGTCAAGCCTAGGTGAGTCTATCGAACTCATATGATTCAGATTTTCATATTCGCGCAGAAATTCCGTATATGATGCCTTTAGCTGGGGACTGCGATTTAAGCGCCGTTCCAATGACTCAAATCTCAGCTTGGCTGACTCGTATGAAGATCCTAGATATCTTGGCTCATCCTTAAATGGTAGCCGAACGATAATTCTACCATCTGTTTGTTTGCGTACAGTTTGAGTAAACATTTGTTCGCACTGCAGTTGCTCAGGTGTGAACTTGTCGTTTGGTTTGTTTAAGTCTCCAATCTGCCAAAGCTTTTCCAAATTTTGTTGATTGACTCGTCCTGTGAGAGTGAATACCAGTGTGCCTGTCGCTGCGTTCCTGTATAGCATCCATAAATAATCCATCCGAGTAACGTTTTCTGAAGCGTAGGAGGACAGAGACCCAATTTGATTTGTCCCACTGCAAAAATATCAAAACATGTTTCTGTTCCAATAAGTAAATCGATATGGCGAATTTTGTGGAACTGCTCATCCGCTAAAGGCGTATTCTTGGGTATGTTCCAAGATGAAATGTCGATGTCCGAATCCGGCTGATATGCAATGTGTGACGTCACGCAGAAATCAATGGGCATCTTGAAATCCTCCAATCGTGACTTGATTGTGGCCGAAGTGCAAAACTTGACGTATTTGTGTGAGTTCCCAATGCTACCGATTCGCATATGCCGTTTGACCTTTGGCAAGCGAAGCGACTGCGCGAACTGTTCCGAGATGAAGTTCACCTGTGAGAAGGAATCCAATAGCGCACGGCCGATCCTGTAGCTTCCAAATGCATCCTTGACCTTGACGATGGCTGTTGCCAAGATAGCTTGGTCTGTTTGATTGGTGTATCTGTGTGTGACAACATCGTTTGAATTGGAAACGATGGGCAGCGTAGATGCCGGTCTAATCGCAGCTGCCCCCCGATGTAGTAGAGGGACATTTGGATGGCTGATGGCCCTCGCCAAGACAGTTTAGGCACAGCGCATGCCGTTTTGCTGTTTCATAACACTCCCCAATTGACATCTCCAGAAGCCGACTGCAGCGTGAAACTCGATGTTCTTAACTAAGACAAAGAGGACATGAGTGAGTTGAGCCATTAAACGACAAGTCATGTCGCGTGGTTGTCTGGATTCGTTGTTTGGTAGCAGTTCGAGCCTGCCTTGATTCGGACTTACCGCATGATTCCAAACTTGGAATAATCCAATGATTCGTTCCATTTGCGCTTAGTTTCCATATCCATCTTATCCATGATAATTAACATTGCTTGCGCGATTTGTGATTCGTTGCCTAGTGATCTTAGCGAGTTGAATAATGCTGTAAAGTTGTCAATCAGACTTCGAATTTCTTGACTGTTTGACTTTGACACACTCTTGAGCTTAAACAACGATGAGATATTATTCAAAAACACTAATGTTGGATTGTCGTAGCACTGATTTAAACAATCAAGAGCCTTCCGATAGTTTTCAGGTGTGATCAGAAATGCTTTTACAGTTTCCAATGCTGGTCCTCATAAGCAGCTAATCAACTGATTAAACTTCTCGATGTTTGATTAGCTGTTCTGTTGATCCACCATTTGATTGAATAATGCACTAAAATTCTTGTAGTCTGCATAATTCCCCTCAAATGTGGGTAGCGTAAGTCTGGGCAACTTGGCAGACGATGAGAGTGTAGGTCCTGATGCCGCAGCAAAGGTTGATTCGTGCGTCTCTTCCGTAAGTTGCTCTGTTATGCAATCCTTTATGTCTACATACAGCTCCTCCAGATCGGCGCGTCCTGTGTCGGTCGGACATTAATTTTCTATTTGAGTCTGCAAAACCATTGCTTGCTTAAAGTAGGATTCCTACATTTCCAAGCGACAATTTAATTCAGCTTGACTTGGCGTAGATTTGCCTTCTCTTAGTTTGGGAGCGATTACACTATGAATGCTGCTAATACTCCGGCGAGTATTCGCGCGCTGTGTTTTATGACTCTCCAAGGACATGATTCGACCAACAACTTATATTTTCTTTATTTACATATATATTTAATAAGCGTTGATCAAATTCACTGCCACAATAAAAAACGTCAAACAAGGCAAGTGACAAATTTCACTCAATTGAGCGTGCAGAATATGAGGCGACGAGTTTCACTCAACTGATAATGCGTGTGCATAATATCAAGCGGTGAAGAGCAGCAATGCATGTGACGAATTGCACTCAACTTGTTGTTGCCTTTAAGATATGCCGCGCAGTTGGTGCGTATGTATGTAAGTGTGTTTTATGAGCACCTGCACTTATTTCTGCTTATTCGTCTATCCAAAACGTTAGAATATGAATATGATGGATGAAAGCACAACGCCGGTAACTTGCTGCTTAGATCGCGGGGAATCGTAAGGACAGCGAAGTGACGTTGAGTATAAAGATTGCAAAGCAGAAGCTGCTGTTGCTGCGAAAGAACGAAGAAACAAAAGAGATGACTCGGTGATGCGACAGCGGGGGTCACAGAGCGACAGCGAAGTCAGTCAAAGCAATGAACGGTGTCTCGGCGGTTGGGCGCCAAAATGTAGGATCAGGAGTGTTTTCCAGTCCTGCATGAGTTTTAAAGTATAGGGGTGCTATTCTACTTAACTAATGAGCCGTATATTAAATTTAGCGCATAGGTAGGTAGGTGCAACGTTTATTCATGAATTTCTCGTTATAGACTAAATTACAGAAACGTATGAGAAAGCGCAGCTTGCTTATAGTAAGGCGAATGAGTGTAATGGGGTAGTCCCAAATATAAGAATATACTATATTCCGAGGTAAAAAAGCATGCGTGCAATTGGTGACAGAAGAAAAAGTACCATTCTCTCTTTTTGATTCTGCACCGTTCAAAGCGCTGACAGAGCAAATTTTTGAGGGTTTGAACATGAACCCTATAACAACGGAATGTGATGCAGCACGTCGCCGAAAAATATAAGAGCGAAAAGTCAATTTTAAAAGAGCGACTTCAAAATAAGATGCTATCGCTCAAAATTGACGTAGCTTCTCGACACTCCAAAGGCATTCTTGGTGTAAATATACAATACTATAGAAATCATGTCATTGAAGTGAAGACGTTGGGCACAATTTAGCTACATCGACAACACACAGGCATCAACGGAAATTTAAGGAAACTCGCCAAAGACCATAGACTTAAACGTGGACATAATGAAGTATTGGGGGTACAAAAAATTCACATATCACTGCATGCTGTACCTGCCACACAGGTTTCGGTGGAAAGGCATTTTCTGCTCTTAAGCTAATAATGACAGACTTAGGATGTAACTTATCTGCAGATTCAATAAAAAAATGTTAGGAACTAACACTAAATAAATAAAATATTTCCAAACATTTGAAGTGATATAATCTATGGGAAGAAGTCAGGGAAGGTAGCGGGACATATATGTATACATATGTACATATATATGTATAGTGATTAGTATTTAATTCAATCTGTCTCTTTGAATCATTTGTGTCTACACATTACTCGCTGAATAGGAGGCCTGGGCAACTGCCTAAACAGATAACTAGATATACATAGACAAGTACATAATTACATACATACATATTATATATCATCTGAAAGGTATTGATGCGTAGATCACATATATAGTTCTATATATGATCTAGCTCCTTTGTATTCAATTTTTAAAATAAAATCGCGGCATAATTTTTATTTTTGATTTTTATAATAAAAATTGAATATAAAAGTTATGATTTGATTTTTATATAAAAATTGATTTGTCATGATTATTTTTGAATTTTATCATAAAAATCAATTATAATAATTAAAAATAATTTCATTTTAATAACGCTAAAAATAATTATTATTTCTTAATTTTTGTTATAAAAATTATAACTGTTGCGGTCCCTGGAATATAGGTATAAAATTCCATGAAAACAAACATCAGTGATATTGACCCAACACAATGGAAGATGCGTCTATTGCCCAATAGGTAAACTGAAGACCACAACACAGAAATGAAGAAGAGAAATGTTATGACGGGGGTCGCATAAGATAAGTTAAAGCCTGTGTTATAGTAACTACACATCTGAAAAGTCAAATTATGTGTTAAAGGAACTACACAAATTTGTTTGGTTTAAAAATGGAAAACAAAATCCGCTTTAAGAATATCCAATAAAAATTCTTTCTGTCCCATTATGAACATAGTTTAACCACTGTGCTTGCAAGACACAACTGCGTAATGCGTTTGATATATTGTGAAACCGTTCTTAGAATTTGACTACAGCGTAGAATATGACTGGCTCCAAAAAACGTACAAGTGAGGCGACGGCGTTGTCGTGCTGTCGTTGAGTGTAGTCCAGCTTGCGTATTTAAGAGAAGCATACATACAGTGGCTCCAACGCCAAATCGGACAAGCCTTTTAAATTATTTCAATGTGATTTTTAGTTAGCATTAAGTCACTTATATTAAGTTTTAACATTTTTCCTTAATTCTATGAAGTCTTAACTTACTGAAATATATCAATGTATATTACTGAAGTATATCAATGCATGAGAAGAAGAAATGAAGAGTCAGTCGCAAACAGACAATTACATGTGCCGATGGGAATTCACTTTATGAAATATTCAGATTTTTGACGCCACGCCCCCTTCGCCACCAATTGGAAAAAAAAACATTTGAAATACTAGGGACTTGAAATTTGGCAAATAGATACATTTAGATGCTATTAATATATTATAAATGTTTCATAAAGATAGTCCATCTAGAAATGGAGTTATAAGCGTCCAAAGTATAGCCCAATCCACCACGGTTAGCAGAGCGCGCGCTCATAAGTGCGTAAAGAAGAAGAGGATCACTTTTTGGCAGGGTTCATGGTATCTCGTAGTCGAGCCGTCTCGACTAGAGCTTTCTTACTTGTTGAACTTGGGTTATCGAGTATACATTCCAAATTGCAACTCTCTAGCTCATCAATAATAATATAATAATTGGCAATAACACCCCTATCGGAGCACAGCCTGATGCACAATTTGCCTCCACGCTTCTCTGTCCTGTGCGCAACTTCTCCAGTTGGTAACACCATTCAGGATTGCCTCCATCTGGTCCTTCCAACGGGTTCGAGGTCTACCCCTTCTTCGTTCTCCTCTAACTACCGCATCAAAAACCGAACGAGCTGGAGTGTTTTCCTCCATACGAGCAATGTGACCCAACCAACGAAGACGCTGAATGTCAATTCGCTTGCCAATGTCAACATCGCCGTATAGCTCGTACAGCTCGTCGTTCCACCTGATACGATAGGTTTCGCCAACGCAAATTGGTCCAAAGATCTTGCGAAGAATCTTTCTCTCAAAGACACCAAGTGCAACTGCATCTGACTGCGTCACGGTCCAGGCTTCCGCTCCATCAATTAAATATCATCAATTAATAATATATATTATGATTACTGGCCCCTTAGTGGGCGGATCGGGAAAACTTTTACACTATAAGTCGAGAGCATACATGAATTTCAAGTCTCTAGCTCTAATAGCGCCGAAAAAAATTGCATTCATACGGACAGACGGACAGACAGACAGACGGACAGACAGACAGACGGACGGACAGCAAGACGGACAGACGGACGGATAGCAAGGCGGACATTGCACAAAGCGAACAGAGTATAAAAGTCAATATATAATAATAGATTTAGAAGAAGGCAACGTGGTGGCCGATTGCGGGACAAAAGCCTTCGCACCACCTTCTGCAAGCAAATGAAGAAAGCAACGTGTGCCAGAGGCTGGTCTCAGGTGACACTGAGCTAGACGCCTTGGTCATCTAAAGCCCATAATCGTAGTCGATGAAGGCTTCGTATTATGTATAGCGCGACAATTCACTTAGTGGGTAGCACTGGAACTAGCCAGCAGGTCAGCAGGCATAATTTAGTCACCTTCGATGACCACATCTTATTGAATGGAACCCGTTATGTTAATAATCGGGGTATTCTGAGAAAAAAACATCACTTTCGACGTCAACTATAGTCAACATCACACTTTTCGGAGAACACCTGAGCGTCTCGTTCGTCTAGAAATGAAGTTATAAGCGTTCAAAGTATAACTACCCACCCCCAACCAAAGGTACCAACTACGCAGTTCTGCGTGCGTAAAGAAGAAAAATATTTGTTCTTTACAAGGTTCATGGTATCTTGTAGTAGAGAGTTTCGACTTGAGCCTTGATATACTTTGTTCCCGAAGGGGAAAAAGAGTATATTGGGTTTGTGCAATGTCCGTCTTGCTGTCCGCCCGTCTGTCCGTTTGTCCGTATGAACGCAATATTTTTCGGCGATATTAGCGCTAGAGACTTGAAATTTTAAACATATACTCATATATGCTTCCGAATTATAAAGTGTAAAAATTTTCCCGATCCGCCCACTAGGGGCGTGGCAAATCGGAAAACTCTTCCGCCCATAGTCAAGTTATCATACTAGATGATGAGCTAGAGAGTTGCAATTTGAAATGTATACTCGGAGTGACAACTCAAGTTCAAAAAGCTATCGCGGATATATCTACGCTCATTGGGGGCATGGCAAATCGGGAAATACGTATCTTCTACACCGTTAAAGCTAGAACGCTGAAATTTTGCATGTGAGTTAATGTTATGATTCTAAGAAGATCGATCAAAAAGTTTTATGTCTACGCCAATTGGGGGCGTGGCAAATCGGACCTGAATATATAGTGATTTTTCAAATTGTGCTATATTTTGAACACTATTGACACTAGAGACTTGAAATTTTGCATGTATACTCGGGTTGACAACCCAAGACTAATAAGCTATGGTAGATATATCTACGCCCACAGGGGGCGTGGCAAACCGCAAAAGTTTATATCTCCTACAGTTTTAGAGCTAGAAGCTTGAAGTTTGGATGGTTCAGTTACTTATGTCCTCCTCTATCGATGACCCAAAAATAATTTTTCAACCCCTTTGGGGGCGTGCCATATCGAAAATTACCCTGTAATTTTCGCATTTTTGGAATGTAAGCAACCAAACTTTGCAGTCATGTTAGTGTCGGCCCTTTCTAAGAACTGGCAAAAATTATGCGTCTACGCCCACTGGGGGCGTGGCAAATCGGCAAAGAAGTTTGTTGTGACCAACTGCATAATTCATGCATACATATACATAGCTTACTAGTAACAGCTAAGATGGCGGAAAGCATTTTCACATAAATATAAAAATATTAATGAATTTAAAAAATAAAATTTATAAGTTTTCGATTAATAAATAAAAAGTTGCCAGCGGGATTTGAACCCAGGTTTTTTGAAAATAACATATAATCGTTGGCTAAACCTAAATAAATTCACAGATCAGCTCACCAGCTGATCATCAGCTTGTGACAAAACAAAACAATACAATCGCAATTCTTGCAATATGTATACAATATGTATATATGCAATATGTATGTACACATACATACATACATACATATATGCATGCATAGAAAAAGTGCTTGCCACACAGCGTGGCAAACCGGAAAGCATAAAACAGTTTTAGTTTTTGCTTAAATGCACAATTGCACAAAGTAACGATCGAAAAATTCCCAATTCAGTCACAATTAGAATATTCTGGCATGCAAACTTTTGTATGCATACATAGAAAATTGTGTGTATACTCGTATAGTGTGTACATGTGTAAATCTGTATGTATGTGTAGGAAAAACGTTTGTTGCTTGCCGAAATATTTCGTTAATTAAATGTTTATTAAATAAATAAGATGCACCTATGGGAACAAAGTATATCGCACTTAGTTGCGCCTAACTGCAACGTTCTTACTTGTTTTTTTTTTTATACCTTGAGCCCATTGAAAATGGGAAATCAGGGTGTATAATGGTTTTGTTAAAAGTATGTAACAGGCAGAAGGAGGAGTGGCAGACTCCATAAAGTATATATATTCTTGATCAGGGTGGCGAGAAAAGTTGAAATAGCCATGTCCGTCTGTCCGTCCGACCGTCCGTCTGTCCGTCCATCCGTCCGTATGTTTCAACGCGTTGATTTCCGAAGATACAAAAGCTAGAGAGTTCCTTCTCATTCTCGCAGTATGAGTTTGTTTCAGAAATTCGATAACTCGTATATTTCCAAAGTTATCGATAAATAACTTTATCGGGAACCAGTTATAAAATTATATCTAATTCATCTGTAGAGTTAGAGTCTCCAAGTCTTCAGCATATATATATAAATATATATATATATATATATATATAATAATGTGTTTAACAACCGTCTTTATTAAAAAAATATAACTTTATTTAATTTTAACAGTTGGAGTTTATCTTATTAAAAACGTTACAGCAATGTTAAAGCCGCGGTTTAAAACTCGATTAGAACTAAAATATACAATTGTGTGTTGGCTTATTATATGCGGTTATTGGAAAGCTTCTTGAGCTTTCAGTGGTGAGCTTTTGATCGGTCGATATATTACTATATATATATATATATATATATATATATATATATATATATATATATATTTCTGTTTTTGTCAGATTTTGGATTCCGGTCCCCGATTTACCCCCACACCCCTAAATGTGTAAAAAATGCATTTCTAATACTAGAGGTTTAGCATATAGATACGAATATCATATTCATAATCTAAAGAGATGAATACGATTGGCCGTCTAGAAACAGTATTATTAATCAAACCCATGTGGCGCTGCAACAAAGGCAGCGAGACAGCATAAACAAGTAAGAAGGCTCTAGTCGAGACGGCTCGACTACGAGATACCCTGAACCCTGCAAAATAAGTGATACTCTTCTTCTTTACGCACTTAGATGCGCGCGCTCTGCTAACTGCGCAGTTGCTGCCCTAGCTTGGGGGTGGGTTGGGCTGAAATTTGGACGCTTATAACTCTATTTCTAGATGGACGATCTTCATGAAATTTTCAGAGTAGATTACGAGTATCTAAATCTATCCATGTGCCAAATTGCAGTATTTGCCAAATTGCAGTATTTTTTCAAATACTAGAGATTGCAATTGCATGATGGCACATAGATAGATTCATATATCCTTAATCTACTCTGAAAATTTCATGAAGATCGTCCATCTAGAAATGGAGTTATAAGCGTCCAAATTTCAGCCCAACCCACCCCCAAGCTAGGGCAGCAACTGCGCAGTTAGCAGAGCGCGCGCATCTAAGTGCGTAAAGAAGAAGAGTATCACTTATTTTGCAGGGTTCAGGGTATCTCGTAGTCGAGCCGTCTCGACTAGAGCCTTCTTACTTGTTTTTTTTTTTTTTTTCTGTTTAACAGAATTATTTTTAAATGAAATCATTTGTTTTATAAAACAAGAAATTGTCCTCTTTAAAAGGAAATCGAAAGTATTTCGATATCATTTATAGTTTCTGAATTACATGAAGAGAAAATTTTAAAACTGAAGTGTATCAAATTAGCTGTGAGCGACTGTACGTGCGTAAGGAAGAGTATTACTTTTTACAGTTCAGGTTCAGGGTATCTCGTAGTCGAGCAGTCTCGACTTGAGCCTTCTTAATTGTTATTTATTATTATTGTTGTTAATATTACTATTTATATGGTTGAATATGAACATATTTGAAGAGAATGTTACTAAATACTGTAAGGTGACATAAACGACATGCAAGCTAAGATAGACTTACCATATTGTTATAAAAATGCATCTCTGACAATTATCTAATTAAAATCCAAGAATGGGTATTGTGCATGTAACGTCGAGTAGATTTGTCTTTTAATATATTGATATGGTCTGTCAGTTCGAAATAAGAAAATGGATTAACACATTTATTGAGATATGTATATATTATATAAATTAATTAGTTTAAAAAACCTTGAAACATAAGATAATTGAACACATACATTTACGTTAACAATTATAATTAAAGAAAAATTAATGATTATAAATATTTTTTTAAAAAGACTTTTTAAATTTATTTGATTGCTTGCCAAATATTCCTTTACCCAAAAATGTCTCAAGAATTGTGTTTCTATTTCATGTCATTATGCATACATATGTATGTAGGCAATTCTGATATATGTATATAAGCATAGCCATATATGTACATACATATATGGATATGCTTATGTACATATATGTACGTGTTTACGTACATATATATACATACATACATACATATGCATACCCATAAATTTATGCAATATTATTTGTATACCCTGAACCCATAGAATATGGGAAATCAGGGTATAATGGTATTGTTAAATGTAATGTAGTAACCGGCAAAATGAGGCGTAGAAGACCCCATAAAGTATATGTATATATACATATATTCTTGATCAGGGGGACGAGCTGAATGGATATAGTCATGTCCGTCTATCTGTCTAACCGTATGTTTGAACGCGTCGATTTCAGAAGATATAGGAGTTACAGACTTCATTATTTTTGTGTTAGGTTCCTACATATATTGTACGAGGTGTTCTATTTTGTTTAAGAAAATCAATCACTTCTATCGTTCTAAAGTTATCGATAAAATATTTTTCAAAATTTTATTTTTGTCAATTTTGATTTTTGTCAGATTTTCGATTCCGGTCTCAAATTCACCCCCACCCAAACAAAATTATACATCAATTTAGTTCTCATAATATAACCCACGAGGCAGCAAGATGCCTACAATGTGTACATACATATGTACAACATGTACATACATATGTGTACATATACATATGTACATATATGCGTACACGCGTATATCAGCATGTGGGTGCGTGCGTGTTTGTGCATGTATAGTTTCTTACGCATGCAGAAACGAAGCGAATAATTCTTCTAATATTACAGGTTCTTTAAAGGGTTCAGGAGATCTCTTAGTCGAGCAGAACTTTCTTACTTGCTTTAAATTGAATTAAATATACACCTTGCATTTATGGAAATGAATTATTGTTTAGAATAGTTACCTATGCAGATAATAGAAAATTAAAATATAAAATTAAATATACATATACATACATACATATATAAAAGACACATACATATGTATATACATACATACATATGTATGTATGTAGACTTAGACTATTTTTTACTATTTTATATTTTGAAATTTTCTTTACAAACTATGTGGTGCAGGTGCTCGACAAAAACAAATTTTAGTGCTGTTATTTAAATCGTGAATTTAATTTAATTGAATCGTTTGTATAAATTAAGAAGAATTACTTTTTCTGTAATATATAAAAGCCTTTCCATTTATTAAGTGAAACATTTTCGTTGATAGCCTCATCCCGTGTATATAGACGTGTTTGTATCTTTGTTGCGATGATTTACCAAAAGTCACAGTCATCTTTTTTTTTTTAATTATTTAACTGCTACACTATAGAAAATATAGCATACCAATATTAAAAAATATGTACAAAACTTATACATGTGTACTTATATACCTGTGTATGCATATATTCATCTATACATATGCGTAGAATTACATACTCACACGCATTGCACAAACTCAAGTGACACTGAGGCGTGGGTGGTTTACTCCACCATAGCCATCGACGTCTTTCACTGGCATGAAAATTTAAAATTCAGACAAATATATCAATCCACTAATATAGTCACACTTTCATACAATTGATTACCTAATATTTCCCCGCTCAGATTTAATCGACTTTTACTTGAATAGTACTATATAAACTTTAAATTCAAAAAAGGTATTTTTATATTTTATATATTAACAGTCTGCAATGGATTACATGGAATTCACATATGATTTCAGTTCACCGCGGTTGCTCACACAAAATAAGTTGCAGTTTCTTTGCCTTTGTTTTTAGTATATAAAGGATACTGAATGAATTACTAAATTTTCTTACGGGCCAAATAAAATAAAAGGACTCCACAAGCAAAGGTTGGACTTGAATGGAACTCACAACATCTACAGAGTGGCTCTGAAAATCTAGATGTCCCGTTCACTAGCTTCCTTCCGATTAACGAGTTTGTTTGTATTCGATGCCGAGTCGTGCTTCGGCTGCCTGCTTCGGATAAGTATACGTGGGCGTTGGTGGTCGTTTTTCAGTTTCATATGTACATGAGTATATTTATGTCCAAATGTGCGCGCACACATTTACGCCATGAATGAAATCGTGGGCAAGAACTGTTGCTGACTTTTTTTTTCCAAACTTCAATGATTATAGAGAAGCAACTGGGGTTGAATTCACAATCTCTATGCTTTTCAGCGAACTTAGATTCCTTTTTCTCTTTAAAGGACTACAAATACATAATGGATTTTTAAAATTCGGCATACATATATAAAAATTATGAACATTTTATTATTTTTCTACCCGTCGATTGGAAGGAAATAATTTTGTAGCTTTTCGTTTAATTATTTAAGTCGTTAAAATCCTTTATTATAATAAATTCAATTTAAAAGTACACTCATATATACCTATCTAAATAGTTAGTAGACTTGGCACTGTAAATAAAATGGAAGCATATATGTATATTTGGGAATTTAATCTGTAAACAATTTAATTTAATTGAATTGCAAAGTAGATATTGTTTTTATTTGCATACTTTATTATTTGTGGCCTTTTAAAACTATTCTTTAAATAACGCTCTTTTTTCGACAGTGTGACCTTTCAAGTTAAAAAAATGTGTTGCTAAAATGAATTTAAAATTATTTATTTCATCTTTAAAACTTGTTTTTCATTTTAGAGTATAAATCTATAAAAATTTTTAAATTTCTTACCGTTTTTATGCGTTGTGTGACAAATGCGATAATAATATAAAATAAGTCTTGAAAATATATTATTGTTTAAAAAGGTATATACTCTATATGAACAATATATACAATATATATATATATACAATATATACAATATTCGATTATTAATATCGGCTCTGCATTTTATCACTAACCACACAACACATAGACTGGACAACTGGTACAAGTTAATGTTCACACTTATTTTTTGACTTTAGAACCCCCTTAACTTCGTATTTGCTCGGGTTTTTACTTTTAGGGTCGGGGGAGAAAAATTGCTGATGGCAAAATCATTCCGCTTCGAGCGCTCGACGGTGACGGTCGATTTTCCAAAAAGGCCTGGCATGTGCAAAAAATATGCATTCGTTATATAGTCACATTTTCCACTAAATAACAAAAATATACATGTATTATGTAAAATGTTTTATTTAATGTAAATTTCTTATTCAAAAATCATTTTCAGTTTTCTTTTACTTAAATTACCCAGCAGCTACCTAACCGAACGAACATCAACTGCTGCTGGGGGTTCTAAAAGTGCTCTACAGGCGGCAGCAAGAATATTGCACACAAGCACATAATTGCCTACACATATAGCAAGGAAGTGTAAATGTGTGTGTGTATGCAAGCTCACATCGCTACCCAACCGAACGAATATCAACTGCTGGGGGTTTTAATAGTGCTACAGGCAGCAAGAATATCTATCGCACACAAGCACATAAATGCCTACACATATAGCTAGGAAGTGTAAATGTGTGTGTGTATGGTCATAGGGAAATAATATTCGTTATGCACATCAACACTTTCATACCCTTTCCACAAATAATCATAAAAACGCTAACATTTTGCATGAGCATGGCAAAGCAGAAGGGAACCAATGGGATCGCGACTCGCGAGTCGAGAAGAAATTTCAATTTTTGTGAGCTGCTTGCTGTTTGTGCCAGCAGCATACATATATTTTTGTGGGAAGAGAGCAGAGAGTAAAAAGCATGGGGCAGAAAGAGAAAGAGAGCAAGGGAATGAGCGGCACATGCCAGGCCTTTTTGGAAAATCGACCGTCACCGTCGAGCGCTCGAAGCGGAATGATTTTGCCATCAGCAATTTTTCTCTCCCGACCCTAAAAGTAAAAACCCGAGCAAATACGAAGTTAAGGGGGTTCTAAAGTCAAAAAATAAGTGTGAACATTAACTTGTACCAGTTGTCCAGTCTATGTGTTGTATGGTTAGTGATTTTATGCAATCGGTCTATAAACGCTTATACTAGATTGATGGGGAAAAATACAACAGTGAGACTCGATAACTATTAGGGATTATTTAGGGTATTAGAAATCAACTGATTCTTTTCTCGGTAAACGCATAAAAAATCTCAGATAAACAATTATTATATTTCTAAAAAAAAGAAAATAAAATTGTGGCTAGCATTTCAAATGTTACTTATTAAGAAAGCCATCGATAATATTGAATCGAACAGAAAAAAGTTTAAGTGCAAATATTGATTATTGCATGGCCTGAGTGTGTGAAAAATTGAGTATTCAAATACTCTCTTAAAAATTAAACTGTAATGCTTATTAATAACATTAATTGAAAACAAAGGTGATTAGTTTTGAAGTCCATACGTGACAAATAATATATTTTAGAAACAAATTGTGAAGTCCTATCTGCATATATTAATATGTATATATCTAGTTACGTATGTGCATATATGCATAAATATGTACCTCGTAAAATGTGTATCTTACAAATTCAAGCACTATGCACACACATTCATGCATAGAGTTAAAGATGCATCTCATTTAGGATATATTTTCAAATTAAAGTTTTATGATATTTAAAATTAAGAATATTAAGTTTAACAAATATTAACTATTTGAGTGTTTCCGATAGGTATAACTACTGATGTACCTATATAATTGACATTTACCTATCATATCTTTACAGAAAATACAGAGATTGGTGAAAACATTTATTTTGGATACTTTGTTATTCATAATTCATCCAGAATTATGGAGTTGTCACAAACCATATATTTTGCTTATTTGGGCCTAATAATTATTGGTTTCCTCGGAGTTTCGGTTCATTCTGACGCTTCTACTGAAAATGAGGACGAGTATCTAATACAACGAGGTTTGTTTAAAAATATGAAATTGAAATGTATATATATATATATATATATATATATATATATATATATATATATATATATATATATATATATATATATATATATATATATATATATATATATATATATATATATATATATATATATATATATATATATATATATGCATATATATATCTGTGTATTTTAAAGTATTATTTTTTTCTTTTATTTTCATATTATTTTTATTTTTTATTTATTTATTTATTTTTATTTTTTTTTAAATTTATAAGTATAAATTATGTATGATAAAATTTATATTTTGTTACGATTTCAGAGTATATTTTAGAAAAGTCGTACCATGGATTGATTCGGGAAAATGAGACTTTGGTGGAAATAACGCCGTTAATTAATGTTGATGAAGAAAAAATTTGTAATTTTCGGATTGTAAAGAAGCCATATCATGAAATTCCATTCCAGGTGAGGAATCGCGCTACAATAGAAGACAGTATAAAAAAATTAAAAAAGCAAATTAAAACAAAAAAAAAACAATTTTTAGATTGAGTTGGTTAACAATCTTGGAATACTAAAAGCTCGCCACACACTCAATTGTGAAAAGCGTAAAAGTTACCATTTTGAGATTGTCGCAATTTACTGCGACGGAACACCATCGAACTCGGCTAACGTTCATATCACAGTGATCGACATCAATGAGTATGCTCCGACCTTCTTACAGCCATCATATGTCACCGAAGTGGAAGAGGGTAAACTTTATAAAGAAATTATTCGTGTCGAAGCAGCAGATAAAGATTGCACTCCATTGTTTGGAGATGTTTGCAAATATGAGATCTTAAATAGTGATGAGCCATTTACAATTGATAACGAGGGGTCAATCAAAAATACAGAGCCTCTCTCTCATAAGGTATCTCACAATCACATTTTATCCGTCGTGGCCTACGACTGCGCTATGAAGGAGTCCGTTCCCATTATGGTGAGCATCAAGGTGCGCCGTGTGTGCGATGCCAAGTTCTTGGGCATACCAGAGCGCATTGATTACACAGTAAGTATCTACAATATGTATATGTATTAGTAATTTTAATAATATAAATATACATAATCGAGTCTCGATAATTCGTAATGTCAAAAAATCAAAATACGAATTGAAGGGGCTTTTATATTTTTCTTCGTTTTAACAATTTTAACTTAAAAAAAAAAAAATAAAATACACATTCATTTCAATATTATATATTTAACAAGTAAGAAGGCTCTAGTCGAGACGGCTCGACTACGATATACCCTGAACCCTGCAAATAAGTGATATTCTTCTTTTTTACGCATTTATAAGCGCGCGCTCTGCTAACTGCGCAGTTGCTGCCTTGGCTGGGGGGTGGGTTGGGCTGAACTTTGGACGCCTATAACTCCATTTCTAGATCGACGATCTTGATGAAATTTTCAGAGTAGATTAGGGGTATCTTAATCTATCTATATGCCAAATTGCCAGTCTCTAGTGTTTGAAATGCGTTTTTTTTTTTTTTTTCAAATTGTGGGCGGAGGGGGCGGTGCATCCAAAATCGGAAAACTACAAAATCTGTGTATTCATAATATCTATAAAGTTGAAGTCTCTTTATTATGAATGCGCAGATTATGTAATTTTCAGATTTCAGATTCCACGCCCCCTCCGCCCCATATTCGAAAAAAACTCATTTCAAATACTAGATACTTGCAATTTGGCACATAGATAGATTTAGATACTCTTAATCTATTCTAAAAATGAAGATCGTCCATCTAGAAATGGAGTTATAAGCGTCCAAATTTCAGCCTAACCTACGCCCAAGCCAAGCCAGCAACTGCGCGGTTAGCAGCGCGCGCGCTCATAAGTGCGTAAAGAAGAAGAGTATCACTTTTTTTTCCAGGGTTCAGGGTATCTCGTAGTCGAGCCGTCTCGACTAGAGCCTCCTTACTTGTTTTATTTTATTTATTTAAAAATATTGACATAACGAGAGTCAAAATAGGCTACAAAAAATACAATTATTACAATAGTATCACCAACCCGATGGGGGTGTGTTATTTGCCAGTCCGGCCAGCTATGCCCCAATTCACAGCCAAATATGGTCAGTGATAACTATTGAAACTATGCAAAGAAAATGTTAAATGAAAATATTAAATATAGATTATACGAGATTAAATATAATTAATATAATTACAATTTAATAATTCTTAAAATTAACAAGTAAGAAGGCTCTAGTCGAGACGGCTCGACTACGAGATACCCTAAACCCTGTAAAGAAAATGATACTCTTCTTCTTTACGCACTTATAAGCGCGCGCTCTGCTAACTGCGCAGTTGCTGCCGTGGCTTGGGGGTGGGTTGGGCTGAACTTTGGACGCTTATAACTCCATTTCTAGATGCATGATCTTCATGAAATTTTAAGAGTAGATTTAGAGTATCTATATCTATCTATTTGCCAAATTGCAAGTCTTTAGTATTTGAAATGCGTTTTTTGCAAATTGTGGGCGAGGGGGGCGAGGGGGGCGTGGCATCCAAAATCAAAATCAACGAAATCTGTGTATTCATAATATCTATCTAAATATATAAAGTTGAAGTCTCTAGCTAAAACGGTGCAGAAGTTATACCCAAAAAACCCAAAAAATGGAAACGAATTTTCGATTTTTTATCGATAATTTGGAAATGGGATGAGTTATCGAAAAAACAAAATAAACTCATATTGCGTAGCTAACATATGGGTGTTCATGTGAAATTTCAGCTCTCTAGCTTTTGTAGTTTCCGAAATCTCGACGTTCATACAGACGGACAGACGGACGGACGGACAGACGGACAGACGGACGGACGGACAGACGGACAGACGGACGGACAGACGGACAGGGCTAGATCAACTTATTTTTTTATGCTGATCAAGAATATATATACTTTATGGGGTCTGCGACGTCTCCTTCTGCCTGTTACATACATTTTCACAAAACCATTATACCCTGAATTCCCATTTTCAATGGGTTCAGGGTATAAAAATTAAAAATTAAAATTAAAATTAAAATAACAATAAATAAAATAAAAATAGGTAAAGAAACAAGGAAGATATTAACAATATTAAAAGATAGATTAAAAGAAGAGCTATAATATAGAATATTTAATAGGATTGAGAAATCACTGCACTGATCTCCCTAAGGTGTGCTAAAAGAAACGATATAATTTTAGGAAGAGAGAGCTCTAAGGAAAATACGTGATAATATTTATTAAAATTAACACAAAGAACATGAAACGCACTATACAAAGAATAATGCGTAGTGCATATAGGTAAATGTAGCGGACGATAATGTCTAGTTGTTCGGGACGGAACCGAGAAATTAAGACGCATCAACAAAAAGGACGAATCAATATTACCGTTAATTACTTTGTGCAAAAAATCAATTCCTAAAATTGTTCTGCGATTCAATAACGATGGAAGATCAATGAGCTGAAGCCTACTATGGTAAGACGATAATCGTAAATTACTGTCCCAGTTAAGATCCCTTAAGGCAAAAAGAAGAAACTGTTTTTGGACTGATTCGATACGATCTTGATACAGTTTATGTTGCGGAGACCAAACAACTGAGCAATACTCTAAGATAGGACGTACAAGCGAAATAAATAATTGTTTGGTAATAAAAGGATCTTTAAAGTCCTTAGACCAACGTTTAATAAAGCCAAGCACGCTTTTGGCTTCATTTATGATGGTAGAAATATGAAGATTGAAATTAAGTTTACAGTCAAAGAGAACACCAAGATCTTTGACTGTAAAGATGCGTTGTAAGGAAATGTTACTAATTTTATAGTCAACAATATGAGGAACGGAACGACTGAAAGTCATAGTCATACACTTTGAGCAATTTAGGTGCAACTGGTTCACCACACACCAAGATTGAAATGCATTAAGGTCATCTTGAAGGTGTAGATACCCATTTGCACTGGAGTATGGAAGGCAAAGTTATACATCACCCGCATAAATAAATATGGTAGAATAAGAGATGCAACAAGGAAGGTCATTTATAAAAAGCGAAAAGAGTAATGGTCCTAAAAGGCTACCTTGAGGAACACCAGACGAAGACAAGGTATATTGGGTTTGTGCAATGTCCGTCTTGGTGTCCGTCCGTCTGTCCGTCTATCCGTATGAACGCAATATTTTACTTGAAATTTTAAACATATACTCATATATGCTCCCGAATTATAAAGTGTTAAAATTTTCCCGATATGCCCACTAGGGGCGTGGCAAATCGGAAAACTCTTCCGCCCATAGTCAAGTTATCATACTAGATGATGAGCTAGAGAGTTGCAATTTGAAATGTATACTCGGGGTGACAACCCAAGTTCAAAAAGCTATCGCGGATATATGTACGCCTATTGGGGGCGTGGCAAATCGGGAAATACGTATCTTCTACACCGTTAAAGCTAGAACGCTGAAATTTTCCATGGGAGTTAATGTTATGATTCTAAGAAGATCGATCAAAAAGTTTTAAGTCTACGCCCATTTGGGACGTGGCAAATAATATAAATAAATAATTTTTCAGCCTCTTTGGGAGCGTGGCATATCGAAAAATACCCTGTAATTTTCGCATTTTTGGAATGTAAGCAACCAAATTTTGCAGTCATGTTAGCCTCGGCCCTTTCTAAGAACTGGCAAAAAAATATGCGTCTACGCCCACTAGGGGCGTGGCAAATCGGCAAAGAAGTTAGTTGTGGCCAACTGCATAATTCATGCATATAATAGCTTAGTAGCAATTGCTATGATGGCAGAAAGCATTTTAACATAAATATAATAATATTAATGATTTTAGAAAATAAAATTTATAAGTTTTCGATTAATAAATAAAAAGTTTCCAGCGGGATTCGAACCTAGGTCTTTTGAAAACAACATGTAATCGTTAGCCAAACCTAAATAAATTCACAGCTGATCAGCTGGTCAGTTGATCAGCAGCTTGTGACAAAACAAAACAATACAATCGCACTTCTTGCAATATGTATACACACTTGGATGTGTATACACAAATACAAACATCTGTGTACAATCATACATATGCATGCATAGAAAAACTGCTTGCCAAGCAAGCAGCGTGGCAAATCGGAAAAGTTGTTTTAGTTTTAGCTTAAATGCACAATTCATATGCGTATGTTTATAAATTATTATCAATTGGCAGCAAGCATTTTATAATAAATATACAAATATAAAAAAAATTGAAAAAATTATAATTTTTGAAAAAAAAAAAAAAAGTTTTTTGCGGGATTCGAACCCACGCACCGAAGTATAGCTTGCATAGCGCTTACCATCGACGCCACTGACCTAATATCAGCTGTGTTAGCTAAAACCAAATAAGGCATTTCTAGAGCGTCTCTGACAAAACTAAAGTAACGATCGAAAAATTCCCAACTCAGTAACAATTCTTAGAATATTCTGACATGCAAACTTTTGTATGTATACATAGAAAATTGTGTATACTCGTATAGTGTATACATGTGTAAATCTGTATGTATGTATGTGTAGGGAAAACGTTTTTTGCTTGCCATGTACGTTTGCTAATTGCCGAAATATTTCGTTAATTAAATGTTTTTTAAATAAATAAAATGCACCTATGGGAACAGAGTATATCGCAGTTAGTTTCGCCTAACTGCAACGTTCTTACTTGTTTTTAATTTCAAATATTTAACAGCATCATTTCTGAAAGTGTTTTTGTTTCAATTATATTTTATTCCGTTAAGTCAACAGAAAATAATAAACAGAAAGTTTGCCCAAATAACAAAAGCACGTGACATCTGCGGTAAGAGTTTTCCTATATGTATGCACACATGTACATTCAAAACTAGCCTAGCATGGCCTATGAATTTAAACTTGCTAGATGGCGCTTTAGTAGTCAATTTATTTACTATAGCTGTTACAGCTTCGAGTGGCATTGATATACATATTTCTTTTACAATTATGAAGTGTCTGTGTTAATTAAGGGGATGCTTGTTAATCGAAGAACGTCTATTTGTTGGGTCTATTTTTAATGATATTTAATAATATAACATTTTTCGAATTTCAACTAATATAAGCGCCATCTATTATTATTATTATTTTTTTTTTTTGGCAATGCATACACACATATGTATATATACACTTATACATTCTTATGTATACTTTCTGATTTATCCATATGGGTAATTCTCCAGAAAAGTCAACTGTTTGTCACGTTCGACACGGTTTGTTGTAATTATCTTGAAAACGGATTAATTTTAATACTAATCAAGAGCAATATATTGAACTATTTGTCAAAATAAAGAAGTTTTTTGCCATTTTCAACACTAAAATTGATGCATTTTTAAGATAATTACAAAAAACCAAACCAGAGTACAGATTATTATTTTATTTTATTAAAATTGGGTTCAGGGTATTATCTAGTCGAGCACTCTCGACTAGAGTTTTCTTACTTTTTTTTTTTCTATTGTTTTTATCAAGCTTATTAAATGATCAATTGCATTATTCGGAATATTATGATATGAAAAAAAAAAACATGTTATGAGAACGTTTACTTGACACTTTTAGGAAACGTCTTCACGTAAAATTAGCAAACTAATATACATGAATCCAATGAGAGAACACCGAAATTTCCCACATGAAGCGACAAAAAGGCGCTATGCATAATAGTCTGCGAATGTAACAATAGTTTAACTTCCGCCAAAATAAAGAATCAAGAGGTTTCGAAACGAAATTACGAATTATAAGAGGTTTCGAAACGAATTATTATCGGAAAGATCATGGCCGAGTAGGCAGGCATTTTTACGAATTAACGAAGTTTTTTCAAGGGACCAGCTATTTCTTACGAAATATTGAGGTTTTCAATTTAGCGGGGTACAAATTATCGAGACTCGTCTGTATATACTTTCTGTCACGGCGATTGATACATACATTTTAACAAAACAGTTATATTTTGAATTTAAGATTATTTTGAAGTAGAAGATTAATTTACAGATCTTATACACAAAATGAAAATATACAATTAAGAATGCCTGGACTATCCCTAATAAATAATAAACCATTTTAGTTCGGTAGTAAAGAGAGTTTGCAGCTATTTCCAAATGCGCGACTGGAGTTGTGCAATATAGAATGTAGAGCTAATGGTGCCAAAATTAACGCAGCGGTTTCTCTTAAGGTAAGCATGTTTACTTCTTTGAAACAAATCTGTATTGACCCAATCAATTTGTTGATATTCTTGTAATGTGCATTAAGACTAAGCACATATCATTCGGCTGCGATCGCGATATATCAAACTGTTCAGTAAATAAAAACATAAGGGATCTTTTACCTCGTGCCGCCAACTGGACGAAGGATTTGAGCTATGATGAGGGCTCCGAGCCGATCTTTCATTTTGATGGCTCAGCAGGAGTAGTTGTACCTGATGGGTTTATTGATCATCATGATTTCTCGCTGAAGCCCTTTAGCATTGTGACCATCTTTCGTCATGGCAACCAAAGCCCAATGAACAAACATGTAAAGGAGCATATAGTTTGCAACGCGGACGATCACAAAATGAATCGCCATCATATGGCATTATTCATACGTAACTGCCGACTTATTCTACTGTTGCGCAAGAATTTCAATGACGGCGATCTAAACATATTTAGCCCGGCAGAATGGAGATGGAAAATAGCGCAGGTTTGCGACAATGAATGGCATTATTACGTAGTCAACGTATACCAGTCGTCCAAGGTAGAGCTATTTATTGATGGCGTACAGTTTGAGAGCTCCGTTGAGGACCATCATGCCAATCCGGAGGTAATAGATGATTGGCCCCTACATGCGGCACATGGAGTTAATACCACATTGGCAGTAGGAGCATGTTATCAGAGTTCAGAAAATCGTCTAAAGCATGGATTCAATGGTGACATATCGGAAGTGAAACTGTCTCTCAACGGTGTACTCTCTGTTGAGGATATCAAGTGTGGAACGAGCTGTGCCGAACATCTGCTGCCATCGACGGAATTTCAACTTGAGCAGCATTCAGAGGAAGAGTCGACAGATTTTCAAGTACAGGTCAATGCAAAAATGAACGAAATAAATATAGAGGCAGAAAGCAAGCATAATATTGAGCAATTAATGCGTCAAATTGAATACATTAATATTAAAAAGAGGCCAACAATAGGACGTAGAAATATTGAGGTTCGTACGACAATTATGTGTAAAAATCAGAGCGATATACCCTTGCCCACAATCGAGACCTATATCATGGTAAATGGCCCTATTCAGCAAGCCAGTATTCCAGAGGAAAAATTGGCCGAAGATACCGATAGTCTGTATACAGTGGGAAATCGCAAAGCTCAAATAGAGGCTGAACAGCTTACATCGCAGTCTTCACATATGGCAACAAAGATTACAATTTCCGGTAAAAAAAATACTTATGTAATATCAAATACTTTTCTAAGTGGACTATCATCATAAAACTTTTAGAACGTAATAATAGCATTAAAATGCATATTTTTGCCAAACTTCAAGTCTTTAGTGTTGGAAATACTTTCTTTTACAGGACAAAGGGGGATAGGCATCAAAGTACAAAGTACAAGTGATCGCCTCATGTCTCATACCTAAAGATATAATTTTACTTTTTAAAATGTTTTTCAAATGCTAAAGACATACAGTTTGGTTTGGCATATTCATATGGATGTCATATTCAATATCTGAAAGTTTGATTATGAAAGTCCATTTACAATAAGAATTATTCATCAAAAAATTCTCGTAACATAGCCCATATTCAGAGCAATCGAGACGCCTGCATCGTCTCGCTATATATATATATATATATATATATATATATATATGACATCCATATATATATATATATATATATATATATATAAATTTTGTTTACGAGAAAAGTTGATATAGCCATGTCCGTCTGTCCGTATGTTTGAACGCGTCGATTTCCGAAGATATAAGAGCTAGAGAGTTCATTGCTTAGTACGAGTTTGTTTCAGAAATTCGATAGCTCGTATATTCCCAAGTTATCGATAAAAGACATTATCGGGAATCAGTTATAAAATTATATCTCGTTCATCTCGTTACACGTGGAGAATCGAAACGAAGCATTCTTGGAGTATGATTTGTTCGAAAAAGGGCTCAGGGGATTTCGTAGTCGAGCAGTCTCGACTAGAGCTTTGCTACTTGTTTTTCTTTATTCTGTGATCCGTTTGGATTTGTTGGGATTCGACATAAACTAAACTTAAAAACGTCGATGAACCACTAAAGTGCTTCTTGCGGATTCAGTCGTGAAGTATTGACGCTCATATTTTGATGATCAATATTGCGTCAATACTGTTTTGTCAACTATATAGGCTCTGCAATATTTTGTAAATTGTCTAATCTTTTTAGTCAGGTTAGCATCACAACACAGTAGCAGATAGCGTATTTCTGATATATCAGAGTATATGTATATAATTGGGGGGATGGGGTATATCTATAATACTTTATGACGTCTCTATTGGGGGGAGATATTTACACTATCCAAACATTTATCAACTTATTAAACTGAGTGCCAACTAGTGCATATGAAAATTTTAAGACAAACATAATAAGTTTTTACATTTTTTTTCTTAGGAATCCAAAATAAACTCGTTTCTTATCAAGAAATTAAATTTGGCGTACATATCTTGGACAAAGTTCACATTGGTCTCTCTACCGATGCTGATAGTGAAAATGGGATCTCCAAAGAGAATATTGATTCGTGCAGTGTAATTGTATTTCCGTCATTAAATCCGGATCATGAAGAAATTCAAATAGATGGCGATGAGTCGTTGTCATCTACAATGGATATCAGAACTAATATTAATAAGGATGGCGTTGAGATGATCGGAGCCGATTCAATTCGCAGTTATCTCAGCGTATTGCATGCTTTAGTTTATAGCAATAAAAAGCCGGCATATTATCTTAATAGAGTCTTTAAGCTATCCTGTTCGCAGCTATCTGCCCAATATAAGAGTATTGAATATACACTCACATTGACCGTCCTGCATCCGAAGCAATCGCTTAAGACAACCAATGCACCACCATCATCATCCATATCCGTGACTAGCGTTGAAGGAAACGATAATTTCTTATCGAATTATCGCAATGGACTCAGTGTAAGCGAGAGAGAGAATCCAGGAGCACAAGGTAGATTATTTTATTTGAGAATTTCTCTATAGTTGATTAGATGTGTGATGATCTAATATTTTTTCTTTCAGATACAAAGTTTTTCTCAAACTCCTTACTTCATATCAATGATGTACAGGAGCCTAAGTCTCATATACACTCCATCATGCACAAAGGTTTGTAAATTGGTTTACACTTAAGCACTTGTATTATTAACAGTGCAATAATAATAAATAATAAATAATTATTTTTAAAATTTTCTCTATTAGCTGAGGCGTCACATCCAACTATGCTGATAATCTTAATATGCGTCTTTCTTGTCATCGTACTCTGTGGCATTTCTATTGCAAGGCTAAAAAGTAACCAAAAATACACAGACCGACATCAGCCTTGTCCTAAGGTAAAATAGATTGATTTTTTTCAGAAATAAGCTGATCAGAAGAAAAGTGTAGCTTGTCTTTTTGGAATAGTATAATTCAAATCTAGTGTAGCTAACATTACCACATTTGTAGGAAATCTTTTTAGATTTTGGATGCCACGCCCCAAATTAAAAAAAAAAACATTTCAAATACTAGAGACATAAAATTTGGCAAATAGATACATTTAGATGCTATAAATATATTCTCAAAGTTTCATAAAGATAGCACATCTAGAAATGGAGTTATAAAAGTCCAAAGTTCAGCCCAACCCACCCCCAAGCCCCGGCAGTAACTGCGCAGTTAGCAGAGCGCGCGCTCGTAAGTGCGTAAAGAAGAAGAATATCACTTTTTTTGCTGGGTTCAGGGTATCTCGTAGTCGAGCCGTCTCGACTAGAGCCTTCTTGTTATAAATGTAAATTGTATACCGATTGAGCTAGAGACTTCAAAAGAATTCATCTTCGACCCAAATTTGCAAAGCAATAGAAGCATATTCATATTATATATACTATACTATACTAACGATTTGAAACTTGGCAAATTGACACATTTTAATTCTGAAAAATTGACGAAGATAGGCCATCTATAAATGGGTTTATAAGCGTCAACTGCACCCTAAGTCCTTGCATCATTTACACAGTTAGCATTGCGCACGTTTATGTGTGCTTAAAGAAGAAGGACATTATGGCATACATACATTCTTATATTAGTTCATTCAAAGGCTCATCTGCTAGTCGAGCGGTCTTGTCTAAAGCACTCTTACTTTTTTATTGTTATATTACATTCATAAGTATAATGATTACCTTTAATTTTAGGTAGCAGACGAAGGTTTAATCTGGGACGATTCTGCACTAACCATTACCATTAATCCGATGCAAACCGATGCCGCATCTGAGGAAAGTTCTGATTCGGATAATACTGATTCAGAAGACGAAGACGGTACGTTTCGTACAGATATAGAAAAATACATTTTCGTCGTTTGTAGGTAATTAATTAACAATATTGGTCTTTAGTGATTAAAGATGGATTTGCCCACATCAATCAGCTTGAATGGGATAACACCAACATGTTTTCATCGGGGAACTAATATGGATATGAGTGTGTCGTTTATCAATAAAAGTTTAAAATAATTATATGTAAATGTGCTTTTAATGAATGAATGAATCCAATACTTATTCTTCTAAAGTACTACGCAAAACATCCATGCATGCATACTACAACTAAATAGATAAAAGAATATATATCTATATGTTGTCTTACCAGAGATAAGTTCGAATTATACATATGTACATGCTTATAACCTTCAGCTGTAATTAAAATATAGTACAATTATACCCCGGTATCAGTCCAGAACCAGAGTCAGCACAACCCTTATACTTAATACATTATAAGAATAACAACTAACTATATATACATTTATAGTTATAATTACCCTTGCAAATTATTTCAACATATACTTTCACATATAAGAACATACATTCACACATGCATACGCTGATACATAAGCTGTCAGAGACACATTCGTAATAAATAGGAGGTACTTCCGTCCCCATAATATAAGCCTAATCTATTATTTACGATCATATTCACTTCACCTTTGTCTGAATTTGAATTAATTTCAAAATTTTAATTTGCTTCTTTTTAATTGCTGAAATTTCTAATGCAAATAATAAATGCAATAAGTATGCAAGTATCTCAGCATAATTGTATTTCCTTGCACCAAAGTCATAATAAGAAGAAACAACATTTAAAACATCGACTTTCGGTTTATTTTAGATATATGTTAGATTCAATTAGGATTTAACAATTCTGAACGCATTTAATATTCTTTTATTTCTCATTTTTATTATACCCTGAACCCATTGAAAATGGGAAATCAGGGTATAATGGTTTTGTTAAAAGTATGTAACAGGCAGAAGGAGGCGTCATAAAATATATATATTCTTAATTAGGGTGACGAGAAAAGTCGATATAGCCATGTCCGTCTGTCCTTATGTTTGAACGCGTCGATTTCAGAAGATATAAAAGCTAGAGACTTCCATCTTTTTGCGTTGGGTCCGTATATTGCACGCGCATTACGAGTTTGTTTTCCGAGTCTCCATTTCTTCTGCATAGATATAGATACAAATTTCACACAATTACGGTTTCTGTTACATTTTGGATTCCGGACCCCGATTCACTCCCACACCATCAAATAGTTACAATATGTATTTTAAATACTTGAGACATACAATTTGGTTTGGCATATAGATATGAATGTCATAATCATAATATAAAAGTTTGATTACGATTGTCCGTCTAGAAACATAATTATTAGCAGAGCAACCGAGACTAGAGCTTTCTTACTTGTTTTCAATTAAATTGTGGACATTGTTCTACTGAAATTCGAACGCGCTTAGGTCATCTACCGAATGAAGCTTCTTTTCATCTTAATAAAAATAGAAGTGCTTTTTTTTCTTCCATTATGTCTCTGAAATATATACAAACACATCAATTGGCTGATTCAAGCTTGTTACCGTCATAGGTATTTACAGTCTAGCCATTATTGGTAAATTTATTGATATAGATTTCGTGAAATTATGAATTAGTTATGATAACTAATTGAATTCTTTATATTTCATATTTTACTCTTTTAATTTATTTGTATTATACATATTATTGACACGGATATAAATATATTTAGTCCGCTTGCAAGGGTATTTAATTATTCAGCTTGCACGTTTATTAAGTTAGCAGTTAATAATATTGGTTTCGAAGTCAGGACTGCTCATTAACTTCCTTACTAAACATACTTTGTTAAATTAATGGAGAATTAAATGAGATAATTTTATTGGAAACTTTAAGCTGTTTCTTTCTTTAAAATACTGATCTTTTAACTAAACGAACTAAGTAATATATGTCTAGAATTGTAGTTTGATTGCACATAATAATTCATCCGCGACAGTGTTATAGCCCAAAATTGGAAACATATTTAAAGATTCAGTACTTTTACGTTACAGTTATTATTTCAATAAATGAGTTAAGAACAAACGACAAAAGCTTGTTTTAATTTGTTTCAGCGGTTCAAATCTGTGCCATTCTGTTACACAAAAGAAATTTGTTGGAAAAATGGTGGTATGAAATTATCGTGGTTCAAATTCGTGCCGGTAAACAAATTTCTAAACAAGTAGTCGAAGTACACTGAATACTGAGAGAGCTGAGATTTCACATGAACACTCGTATGCAGTGTTGCCATCTTTTCGCCGAAAAAACAGGACAGTTGACGCAAAAAAGAGGACAAAAAAGGGATAAAATATTTTTGAAAAGGTCAACAAAAACGGATAACATTTTTTTCTACACTTAAAAATGGAATTTGATTTTAATTTTCCTTTAAAAGGTGTAGCACCTCATCAAAATTGACATTTTCTTTGTTGTATGTATTATTTGCGCCAATTTGGCGTACACAATTTACATGTAGCTTATAGTTTTGGCAATATTTGCCGTTCCGATGTAGTCCAAACCTAATCCAAAGATATTATATTTAATTGTATGTAATTGTTAACTAGTAAAACCAACCTAATTGCCAAAATAGAATTTAACGTATCAATATGGAGCTTGTTCCTTAATTTGGTTTTAACCAAATTGACTTGGCTGAATGAACGCCCTTTCCTCAGCAATTGACCACGGCAACGACAGCAAAGTGATAACAAATGCACCCAGGTCCGAAAAATTTTTGTTTTCTGCTGAGTCTGTGTGGTTCTGAGGTACAGTCCAGAAATATACGATACTTACTATATCTTTCCATTCTACAAGTTTTGTATTTAAACTGCACTTGCAGTATTTGCAAAATGCCTTATCAATATAATTGGGAACGCGGCTAATCCATTAATTTTTTAATGGGTCGTTTGACCGCGACACCCTAAATTTCAAAAAAACGTTAATGATCGATCGATAAATATATTTTCGACTACAGGACTACAGCGTTTGAAACAGGGATACATCGTAAAATATGTTGCAATCACTAACCATACAACACATAGACTGGACAACTAGAACAAACTTTTTCACGAACCAGATTTTGATTTGACGTCCTAATCATCTTCGTATTTGCTCGGCTCTGTCATTTGCTGCTCGGGCAGCGAAAATATCGTAGTTGATTTTCAGTTCGCTGCCAGCGCTCGAACGAAATGATTCTATTCTCATATGAAGCATCACTGTGTGCTATTCTTTCTTTATTCACTCTCTCACTCACTCTCTCTATGCCTCTCATATATATATGTATGCAGGCACAAGCCAGCAGCGCACAAAAATTGAAATTTGTCCGCGAGTTGCGATTCGCAACGATCCCGTCTGCCATTCTTAGTAAGAGTATGCCGAACTCTTAAACGGCTTTGCCATGCTCATGCAAAATTTTAGTGTTTTCGTGATTATTTTTGGGAAGGGTATGAAAGCGAGCTGTATATAAGCATTACTTTTTCGCGACGAGCATGCACACACACAATTACTGTGCCTTCATGTATGAGCATTTATGTGACTGTGTGCGAAACTTTTGCTGCCTGTAGCAATTGCAGGGCCCAACATTTGCAGTTTGTTCTCTTGCTACCTGCGCTATTCAGTAGTTTGTCTATTTTGTATATGTAGTTTGAATTGTAGAGTGACTGTCAAATGAGCCTTTACGGCTTGCAGCAGTCATTTTGACAATAATGAGTACATGGTTTATTCTATTTGTCAATGCATATGAATTTCCAGATCCACTTAAATCGTTTATAACACGTTCAAAAATGGTTTGTTACTAAATTAATTATAGTTATTTTTATTTATTAAACATGTATAAGAATGAATGCATATGTATGCATATAAACATAAATGCCATATGCATTGGGGAAGTAGATTTGACAGTCTACAAGGTCGAACAAATCTAAGACCGTTCCCACAATTCTAAGGCCGAGGTTTACAAGAATAACAAACTGCAAATGTTGGACCCTACAATTGCTACAGACAGCACACAGTCACATAAATGCTCATACATGAAGCAAGGCACAGTAATTGTGTGTGTGCATGCTCGTCGCGAAAAGTAATGCTTATATACATCACGCTTTCATACCCTTCCCAAAAATAATCACGAAAACACTAAAATTTTGCATGAGCATGGCAAAGCCGTTTAAGAGTTCGGCATACTCTTACTAAGAATGGCAGACGGGATCGTTGCGAATCGCAACTCGCGGACAAATTTCAATTTTTGTGCGCTGCTGGCTTGTGCCTGCATACATATATATATGAGAGGCATAGAGAGAGTGAGTGAGAGAGTGAATAAAGAAAGAATAGCACACAGTGATGCTTCATATGAGAATAGAATCATTTCGTTCGAGCGCTGGCAGCGAACTGAAAATCAACTACGATATTTTCGCTGCCCGAGCAGCAAATGACAGAGCCGAGCAAATACGAAGATGATTAGGACGCCAAATCAAAATCTGGTTCGTGAAAAAAGTTTGTTCTAGTTGTCCAGTCTATGTGTTGTATGGTTAGTGGTTGCAATAAAGCAATATTAAAGCAATGATATCGACTTATTTGACAAATTTTATAAACAACCTTTAACAATTAAAAAAGGATGAAAAAAGGTCAAAATAATATAAAAAAAGGCATTTTTTCCGGACAGGGGCTGTTTCTAAATTTTTGCGGCAGTTGTAATTTCAAAAAGGACAGATCTGTCCGGAAAAAGGCCAAGTTGGCAACACTGCTCGTATGTTTGTTACGCAGTACGAGTTTATTTTGTTTTTTTCGATAACTCAACCCATTTCCAAATTATCGATAAAAACTCGAATATTCGTTTACTTTTTTTTTAGTTTTTTGAGCATAACTTCTACACCGTTTTGGCTAGAGACTTCAAATTTGTTTATTTAGATAGATATTATGGATACGCAGATTTCGTATTTTTATATTTTGGATGCCACGCCCCTCTCGCCTTCAATATGCTAAAAACGCATTTCAAATACTAGAGAAATTTGAAATTTGGCATTGCTATTAATATATTCTGAACGTTTCATGAAGATGATCCATCTAGGAATGGAGTTAGAATGGAAGCGTCTAAAATATCGGGTTGACAGCCCAATTTCAATAAGCTATGATATATCTACGACCACAGGGGGCGAAAAATATTCTGCAATTTTTGCATTTTTTGAGTGTAAGCAATCGAATTTTGCAGTTCTGTTATGTGTCTACGCCAACTGGGGGCGTGGCAAATCGGCAAAGAAGTTTTTTGTGGCCATGCAGTTGGCCATGTTAAACAGCTTAGTAGTAATTACTAAGATGATAGACAGAATCTTAACATAAATATAAAAATATTAATGAATCACAAAAAAAGTTTTCGCTTATAAACAAAAAGTTTCCAGCGGGATTCGAACCCAGGTCTCTTGAAAATAACGTAATCGTTAGCTAAATCTAAATAAGTTCACTGCTATTACAGCTTGTGACAAAACAACAATTCAATCGCCATTCTTGGAATATGTGTACACACTTGGATGTGCATACACGTACAAACATCTGTATATACATACATACATATATAGAAAAATTGCTTGCCCACGGCAACGTGGCATATCGGAAAAGCAGTTTCTGGTGTCTAAATGCACAATTCATATGCGTATGTTTATAAATATCTTATTATCAATTGGTGATGGCAACCAACATTTTATAATAAATATACAAATATAAACAAAATTTAAAAATAAAATAAAAAAAAAAGTTTTCTACGGGAATCGAACCCATGTTCGTGCAGAAAAATTCAGAATTCAGTCACAATTCATAGAATATTATAGCATGCAAACTTTTGTATGCATGAATAGAAAATCGTTTGTATACTCGTATAGTGTGTACATATGTAAATCTGTATGTATGTATAGGAAAAACGTTTGTTGCTTGCCATGTACGTTTGCTATTTGCCGAAATATTTCGTTTATTAAATGATTATTAAATAAATAAAATGCACCTAGGGGAACAGAGTATCTCTCAGTTAGTTGTGCCCAACTGCAACTTTCTTCCTTTTTTTTAATGCCATATATGTATTGCTAAAATACCCAGGTTCCAATCTCGCTGGAAACTTTTTGTTTTTTAATCGAAATTTAAAATGCTTTCTGACATTTGCTATTTGTATGCATGAATTATGCAGTTGGCCACAACAAACTTCTTTGCCGATTTGCCTAGCCCTCAGTGGGCGTAGATGCATAAGTTTTGGCCAGTTCTTAGAAAGAGGCAAGGCTAACATGACTGCAAAACTTGGTTGCTTACATTCCAAAAATGCGTAAATTACAGGGTATTTTTCGATATACCACGCCCCCAAAGAGGCTGAAACATTATTTTTGGGGCATCGATAGAGGAGAACATTAGTAACTCAACCATTCAATTTTCAAGCTTCTATCTCCCCCAGCGGCATTTGAACCCAGGTCTTTTGAAAATAACATGTAATCGTTAGCTAAACCTAAATAGTTAGCTAAACCTGAATGATCAGCAGCTTGTGACAAAACAAAACAATACAATCGCAATTCTTGCAATATGTATACACACTTGGATGTGTATACACGTACAAACATCTATGTACACATACATACATACATACATACATATATGCATGCTTGCCACACAGCGTGGCAAATCGGAAAGCATAAAGCAGTTTTAGTTTTTGCTTAAATGCACAATTCATATGCGTATGTTTATAAATGATTATCAATTGGCAGCAAGCATTTTATAATAAATATACAAATATAAAAAATAAATAAAAAATATACATATAATTTTTGAAAAAAAGCTAAGTATAGCTTGCATAGCGCTTACTACCAGCGCCACTGCCCTGACCTGGGCTTCGTTAACTAAAACCAAATAAGGCATTGCTAGAGCGTCTCTGACAAAACTAAAGTAACGATTGAAAAATTCCCAATTCAGTCACAATTCTTAGAATATTCTGGCATCCAAACTTATGTATGTATTACATAGAAAATTGTGTGCATACTCGTATAGTGTGTACATGTGAAAATCTGTATGTATGTGTAGGAAAACGTTTGTTGCTTGTCATGTACGTTTGCTAATTGCCGAAATATTTCGTTAATTAAATGTTTATTAAATAAATAAAATGCACCTATAGGAACAGAGTATATCGCAGTTAGTTGCGCCTAACTGCAACGGTCTTACTTGTTATACCCTGAATCCAATGAAAATGGGATTTCAGGGTATAATGGTTTTGTGAAAATATATTTATGTAACAGGCAGAAGGAGACGTCGCAGACCCCATAAAGTATATATATTCTTGATCAACATAAAAAAAAATAAGATCTAGCCCTGTCCGTCTGTCCGTCCGTATGAATGTCGAGATTTCGGAAACTGAAGAAGCTAGAGAGCTGAAATTTTTCATAAAAACTCGTATGTTGGTTACGCAGTACGAGTTTGCTTTGTTTGTTTTGATAACTCATCTCATTTCCAAATTATCGATAAAAATAGAAAATTCGTTTCAGTTTTTTGCGTTTTTATACCATGAACCCATTGAAAATCGGAATTCAGGGTATAATGGTTTTGTGAAAATGTATGTAACAGGCAGAAGGAGAAGTCGCAGACCCCATAAAGTATATATATTCTTGATCAGCATAAAAAAATAAGTTGATCTAGCCCTGTCCGTCCGTCCGTCCGTCCGTCCATCTGTCCGTCTGTATGAACGTCGAGATTTCGGAAACTACAAAAGCTAGAGAGCTGAAATTTCACATGAACACTCGTATGTTAGCTACGCAGTACGAGTTTATTTTGTTTTTTTCGATAACTTATCCCATTTCCAAATTATCGATAAAAAATCGAAAATTCGTTTCCATTTTTTGGGTATAACTTCTGCACCGTTTTAGCTAGAGACTTCAACTTTATATATTTAGATAGATATTATGAATACGCAGATTTTGTGATTTTCGAAAAATAAAATGCCCCTTTCAAGAAGCTGTCATAGGCACAAAAGGTGAACAGCATCCATCCAGCTCCACCCATAAGGCTAAGCTGCGAGCTACAGGTCAAACTAAGCCGTCACCCAAGACTGCGCCTTCCTCTGTGTAACCAACTTCGTTTGGCAACGATCGCTTTGCTGCACTTGCAGAAGAAGCAGACAACCTCATGGAGCAAGACTTGCCTGAAACCAACTCTAATGAAGAAGAAGCACCTACTATGGATGATTTTATAAGCCAAGCCACGAAAGGCCCTCCGGCCATATGTGTGCCAAGTGTTAGCGATCCACACAGCTTACAACAGGCGTTGTACGTTAGTGCAGAGAACTGCACTATCCGCACTTCAAAATTTGGTGTCTCGCGCATATACACGTCCAACGTCAAAGCTTTCCGCAAAACAGTAGATAAGCTAACTGCACTGAAGTGCAAATTCTGGCACCTCCGGTTGGGCAGGATAAGCCTTTCACTGTGGTCATCAAGGGAATTCATGCAAATGTGCGAAAATGCAAATAAAGAAAGCAATGATTGAAAAAGGACTTGAATGTCTTAACATATATTGCCCAAGAAAGACCGATTGGCGCAATTTTGAAATAGGAGAAAATGGGGATGCTGCTTACAAAACGAGGAAGAATATATTCTTCGTCAATCTCAAACAGGGACCGAAAGTAGCGGATGCCTTGAAAATAACCCAGCTGGACAGATTCAGAGTCAAAATCGAAAAAAAACTAGTACAGTACAACAGATAGGATTGAAAAATTAAGGAAACGGAGAACCAAATCAAGGCCACCTACTGAAGGCAACTCCAACACCATTCCTAATGTATCACGTGGCTATACCCCATTCGAAACTATTAGAGGCAAGATGTCATATGCTGATCTGCAAGACCAACCGTTTCTATACAGTCCAATGTAATGGCGACTTAACATCTGACAACAGGTTCCAATCTCTGGAAAAGTTATTAGAGCCATTAAAGCCAGAATGGACCAATGCTTAAATTTGCACAAGACACTGTGGACTCAAATAAGGCATTCAGAGAACTGGTGCAGGTACTCATCACAAGGTTGAATTAATGACGCAGCCAATCATAAAAATCGGATTGTGGAACGCTCGGGGACTAGCTAGGGGCTCTCAAGAGCTCCGGCTGTTTCTGAAGACATATAACATGGATGCCTTCCATCCTAGTGGTAACTGCAGAGGTGGCGCTACAGTCATTGTGAGCTCCACTATCTGTCAGAGCCCCCAGCCTGCCATCTCCAGCGACGGCAGACAAATAGCTATTGTCCAGCTACAGACAACAGAGGGTCCAGTCGCACTCGCTGCAGTATACCTACCATCTGGTCGGGCAACTCAAGAGCCTTTCAAGGTACTGCAAGACGCCGTTGCGAATAGTCAATATCAAATCTTAGCTACAGGTGAACCGACTTTCTATTCCTACAACCCGCTGGTAGCACCTTCTGCACTGGACTTCTTTGTCATAAATGGATTCAACATGAGACGACTTATTGTGCACGCTTCACGAGCTCTCATCAGATCACAGGAAAACCTACAAGCCGTCTTGCATTCAACGGCACTGATCAAGCCATAACGGTGTTCTTTGCTGAGTCGTGGCGCTGATATAGAGATATTTAAGGCCCATAATATAAATCTATAATTGCTAATCTCATTCAACGCAAAGTTAGAAGAGAATATGCGAGAACAGGTGATGAACGAATCCTAAGGATCCCTAGTAGACTTGCAAATCGTCTTCAAAAAGTGCTTGCCCTCAGAAAGCAAACAGAAATGGATTATATTTTGGAAAACTTGGACACTGATGCTTCCACAAACTTTTCTCTCTGGCGCATAAATCGCAGGCCAGACCAAATTCGGCTTTAAGGCTTTAAGGAACCAGAGCGGAGGTTGCTGCCGTACTGCATGGGAAAAGCAGAAGTGTTTGTGAATAATCTAGAGCAACGCTTTCGTCCACATAACTTTGCTTCAGAAAGTCACAGAACAATGATTGAAGATTCCCTTGAAATACCGTTTCAAATGACGCTACCTGCTAATCCGGTCATCTTGAATGAAGTAAAGCTTCTTATATCCAAGCTGAAGCTCAAGAAGCACGGGGATCTTCTTGACAATCGCACTCTACGACTTCTCGGAGATCAAGCTTTACTCCTCCTTGTGCTGATATTTAACAGCATACTGCGAGTGGGTTATTTTCCAAAAATGTGGAAGTCGGTGAACATTGTAATGCTCCTCAAGCCCGGCAAACCCGGAGTATGCAGTCGCTGCTTTTCTAGATATAGAACAAGCCTTCGACAGAGTTTGGCACTCTGGGCTTCATTATAAAGCCAAGCACCTCCTGACACTGCAGCTGCTCGAGATTACAAAGAGTTTTCTCGAAGGGCGTGCATTCCACGTGCCGGCTGATGGATGCAGGTCCTTCGCTGAAATCATAACAGCCGGAGTCCCACAAGGCAGCGTCTTTGGTCCACCCGTTTACTCGATGTTCACTGCGGATATGCCAACTTATACTGCAATCACTGAACTTGATGAGAGAGACGCGCTAATAGCGACATACGCTGATGATACCGTTGTGCTTACCAGAAGGAGTCTCATTCTACAGGCCACGAGTGCACTCCAGCAGTATCTCCACGCATTCCACGAATGGGCCCAGAAATTAAACGTTTGCATAAATGCTGGCAAATGTGCAACTATGACATTTACTAACCGTCCGCATACCTGCCCTGGGGTCAACCTAAACAGCATTGTGCTAAATCACAAGCATGAAGCAAGACACTGTTAATGTGTGTGTGCATGCTCATAGCGAAAAAACAATTCTTATGCACATCAGCGCTTTCATACCCTTCCCAAAAAATAATCCTGAAAACACTAAAGTTTTGCATGAGCATGGCAAAGCCGTTTAAGAGTTCGGCATACTCTTACTAAGAAGGAAGAAGGAAGAAGATCGTCGCGTATCGCCACTCGCGAACAAATTTCAATTTTTGTGGGCTACTGGCTTGTGCGTGCATAGAGTGAGAGAGAGAGAGAGAGAGAGAGAGAGAGAGAGAAAATGTTGTATGGTTAGTGTTGTTCTAGTTGTCCAGTTTATATCCAGTTTATTATAGTGCTATAATCCAAAAATGTTGACATGTTAGTGTTCATTAACAAAAACGATTTAGGCTCATTGGCATATTATATGGTAACAATTTCATTGCAGATCTTAAAATGCGAGAATTTTAAAAAACCTAAGCGTCCAGAAACCGTTATCAACGGTTAAAATTGATGAAGTGACACCTATATCTATACCCTGAACCCATTGAAAATGGGAATGCAGGGTATAATGGATTTGTTAAATGTATGTAACAGGCAGAAGGAGGCGTGGCAGACCCCACAAAGTATATATATTCTTGATCAGTGTGACGAGAAAAGTTGATCTAGCCCTGTCTGTCTGCCCATCCGTTCCTCTGTTCGTCCGTCCGTATGAACGTCGAGATTTCGAAAACTATAAAAGCTAGAGAGCTGCAATTTCACATGAACACTCGTATGTTAGTTATGCAGTACGATATCTCATCCCATTTCTGGACTGTACCGACAAAACAAATGCTGTTTTGATTACCAAATACCACCCAGCTGTTTAATTTCAATAGAGCAGAGAGAATATTATCCGAGCGATAAGGAATATATCGACAATATAGTATTATTGGATAATACATTCCTTCTTGAATGAAAAAACAATGTATAAAAATCAGTTATTTCCGCTCTTTTTCCCGGAGATTCAGTTTGAGTCGATTTAGCTGTTTTCGATTTAGCTATTTTCTTGAGTCGATTTAGCTGCTTCGGCGTAACAAAAAATTACATCATTGTACCCAAGTCTAATGTACATACAAGTACACGCTGATATACGCTTATGCAGTCGGGCGTCTTTCTTGCTCAGCAAATGAGCTGTATTATCAATCTTTCAGGTTATGATCATTATATTCACATTCATACGTACATATGTATGTATATGCCAATCGGAACCGTCTCTAGTCTGCCACACCTTCTTTTGCGTGTATGCGTGTTATGCCCACAATTCCCATTTTCAATTGGTTCATGGTATAAAAATTAACATTATCCTAATACTCCTTTCTTTGCACACAAAGAATATCTGATGCATTTATACAATACAATGTTCATGTGCTTGTATATACGTTTGTATGTACCAAAAAGAAAAGAGGAAATCATTAAATATCATTTGAGAGTATCTCGTAGTCGATTCCAAGTGGAACACTCTCTTTTTTTTCTAAATTAGAAGTATGCCTATACTTAATAAAAAAGGAAATAATTTTCTGAAATTTTATTTTTATAACCATTTAGTGATACATATGTATATATATTTTTTATATAAGGTTAAGTTATTAATCGACATCAGTATTTGCTTAATATTTGTTTAAAATTAATGTCGACTAAAATTGATTTATGAAATATATATATATATATATATATATAATTTTCTTTCGAACACAATGTGGATATTTCACTATTCGCTATATATAGATATATATATATATGCCAATATATATATCTATATATATATATATATATATCTATATATATATATATATATATAAATATATATATATATATATATATATATATATATATATATATATATGATCTTACAATATTAATAAGAAACATTTATAAAATATTCGTTGTAAATACTTTAACCGCCGCTTACATTTCAAAAATATTTGTATGCGACTGAGATATACTGCAATGAATTGTAAACATTTGTTTATTTCTTCTCTTTCATTTTATATTTTTTTTTTTTGTTAATACGATAATGATTGCGCATATAAATAATTAAGGAGAATATTCAACCCATGATTAATTTATTTAATTTATCATCAAATACTAAATATATATATACGTATATATATATATATATATATATATATATATATATATATATATATATATATATATATATATATATATATATAGTAAATTAATTAATTAATCATGGGTTAAATATTCTCCTTAGGAGACAAAAATATTCCACGTGATCTATTGCTAAGCAGCTTCAAATAATATCATTTTAAAAGCTTATGTATATATACAATTATTCACATGAATAGATTTCATGCAAAGTAATCGCTTGCAAATTTTAAATAATCTTTACTTGTTGTCAATATTTATTTAATACTTAAGATGTCGTTATTAATATTAAATTTCAAATTTTTTTTGTCAGTTAATTGTATATTTGTAACAAAAATCGGTAAAATATACATTTTTATTACCATTTCATAATATAATATTTTATGTATATATGCCTTGTCGGGGATTAAATAAGTTGTCAATATTCAATATTTGTGCTTGTATTTAACTGTATTTAGTCTCACTCATATTTACGGTTCTACAATTTCGAAATAAAATCAAAATCATATTATAACAGAACGCTCTAGTCGAGACTGCTGGACTACGAGATACCCTTACCCTGTGAAAAAAAGTGATACTCTTCTTCATTACGCATGTATAAGCGCGCGGCTATATTTTATACGCTTACAACTCCATTTCTAGGTGGACGATCTTCGTAAAGTTTTTGAAATATATTATTAGCATCCAAATGTATCTATTTGCCAAATCGCACGACTTTTGTATTTGTTTTTTTTAAATTGGGGGCGAAAGGGGCGTGGCAGCAAAAATCTGAAAATTACAGAATCTTCGTATCCATAATATCTAAATATACAAATTTAAAGTCTCCAGCTCAAACGGTGTAGAAGCTATTATTAAAAAATGCAAAAATAAAGCATACGAATTTGCGAATTCTTATCGATAAAGAAACGGAATGAGTTATTGAAAAAAACAAAATAAATAAATAGGCTCGTACTAATATACAAGTATTCATGTAGTTTATGTTAAATTTCAGCTCTCTTGCTTTTATAGTTTATGAAATCTCGGCGTTCATTCGGACGGACGGACAGACGGACAGGGCTGTATCAACTTATTTTTTCGTGCTGATTAAGAATATATACATATACTTTGTGGGGCCTGCGACGTCTCCTGCATGTTACATACATTTTCACAAAACCATTTTACGCTGAGTTTTCAATGGGTTCAGAGTATAATAATATAATCAATTGTAACATTTAAGAAAGCTCTAGTCGAGATTTCTCGACATTCATATCTATATGCCATACCAAACTGTATGCTTCTACTATTTGAAATACATCATTTACACATTTGGGGGAAGTGGGTGTATCCACATTCTGACAAAAATCCAAATTGTATTAAATTAGTATCTATGTATATATAAAGCAAACTTTAAGACTCTAGTTCTAAAGATGACCGAGATATAATTTTTAACATGTTTTTATCGATAGCTTTTAAACGATAAGAATTATCGAATTTCTAAAACAAACTCGTACACCGCGTGCAATATACGAACCTAACAGAAAAAGAATTTCTCTACTCAAGGTTGCTCCGAAAACGAAGAAAAACTAGACGACTTTTCGATTAAGTTTCGATAATAAGGAAATGGGATGAGTATATAAACTCGTACTGCGTGTTTTCTTATAAAATTCCAGCTCTCTACCTTTGGTAGTTTATAAAATTTTCGCTTTCATACAGTCGGACGGACAGACGGATATAGCTATATGAAGTTTGTTTATCGGTTATGGCGTCCGTAACGTGTCCTATCTGCATAACGATAACTTTTGGATTACTGTTTGCCAATTTTCTATATGATTGGCTAATATACATATATATATAAATAAAAAAATAAATAAATAAATAAATATATATATATATATATATATATATATATATATATATATATATATATATATATATATATATATATATATATATATATATATATATATATATATATAAATATATACATTACATAAGTCTTATTATTCACAATTAAATATTATAGCTATGATATATATATATATATATATTTTTTTTTTTTTTCTATTAAGTTGTGTTATGTATGTAGGTATATTATGTATGTGTTTAATAATTTATATTATTTTGACTTCAACTTTTATATGCTCATATGCTTCACTTAATATAGTATCGCTTATTTATCAGTCAACTTAAATGTGTTTTGTAATTATAGTTTGCTTTGACGACGTGAACAAAGTTCATTTTTGTTGTATATACGTTTCACATTTCAGAATCGTAATTATATATATATATGTGCAGTATAACATTTTAAGAAGCTATATTTGTATTTTTTTGTTCATTAATAATAATTTTCTAGATTATTATAAAGTTATAAATCTAAAAATAGTTTTTTTGTTTTAAGTAGATCTTAAATAAAATCTATTAATTTACATATGCAATAGTATTCAAATGTTTTATATATTCACGTGCGTTGAAATGTGTGAATATAATTATAAATATTATGCTTCTATTTGTATATATATATATATATATATATATATGTATAAGCGAATATGCTTCAGAATTACCGAAATTTTAAATGCGATTTAATAGTTGTGAATTTGAAATAGCATTTGGAAGAATTCGCCAATTTGTTGAATATTACAAATGAAAAATGACTAGCATTTCATTGAGAGTATGTTAATCCTTAAAATGAATAATTTTTATTGTTGCCCCCTCAGTTTCCTATTTAAATTAGAATCTACATATTATAATACTTTTAGGAGTGAAAATGATCTAGTCTCCCCCATATAGTCAGACCAATATAATCTTTTATACGAACAACTATAAATTTACTTTTATCAGCCTCTCTCATTTGAAGTAATTAGTGCAGTATTCGAGACTGCTCGATTAGGAGGTCTCCTTCTTGGATACTCATTAGCGCGCTATGCTGACTCCGTACTTGATGTCGTGGATTGAGGGTGGGTTGGGCTATACTTAGGGCGCTTGTAACATTTCTAGACTTGAAATTTAAAAAAAATAGACACATTCAAATGTGATATGATTTTGGTTCGGTTTGAAAGATTCATGAAGATAGTCGATCTATAAATGGATTTAGAAGCGTCCATAATATAGCCGAATATGCACACCGAGTCACTGCATCAACTACGCAGTGAGCGCTCGCGTGCGTAAAGAAGACTTTTACTTCTATGCAGAGTTCAGGGGATCTACTAATCGAGCAGTCTTGACTTAACCACTCTTGTCTTAAACTTTGATATAGCTTCATCAATATCTACATTATACTAGATATTACTACTTTAGATTTGGCTGAAGGTTGGGTTATTATGTCATATGTTATGTTTATGTGGCTCCTATATTCCATGTAGCAAGGAACAAAATAAAATTTGTTTGCCTATTAAGTAATGGGGGTTTCTTTGTTTTAGTAAAAACTAAATTCACAATTTTGTCATTAACAATATTCTTTTCCAATTAAAAATAAATTTTTAACTTAAATGGGAATTGGCTTATAAAATGGAAAATTATATAACCAGGGCTGAAGTATAAAATCTAAAGATAAAAAACATAATTATATATACATGGAGTTTAAGCTAAAATACGCATGGCATGATAAACAATTGAGTTGCATATGGGACAAATAGATTCCATTGAAACACAAATTTGATTGGCACAGTCCATACAAAACATATTGTGTCCACAGGGAACTAGAGCGGTCGTCACTTCTCTCTCATTGCATACAAAGCATTCACGATGCATTTTATCCGACTGCACTTTATTTGAACTACTTTTCAAGGTGTTCCGCTGATGATGTAATAAGGAAGAGCTAGTTTTGGTGCATGGCTCCTTGAAGGTATTGTTGCCAGAAATTTTATGGCTTATATTTAGGCTGTGATCCCCTAGCAGTGAGTCCGTTGGGCTAATTGAGGCCGTTGGCGAGCAATGGGATGCCGTTATGGCTGTTGTGGCTGATGGAAGATTCCAAATGCTGGGAGAGTCTCCAATGCCCTCATCAACGTCAATTGAATCGTTCAAATTTTTCCATATATTCAACAGCTCTGGGGGAGTATTAACGCTGTTAGTACTATTCGCACTGTTGTTCGTGCTTTTAGTTGATGCTGTCGAGGAGGCGGATGAACATGAGCGCATTAATATGTTAGCTGAGATTGATTGGCACGGGCCTGATGAAACATTTGCAGAAAGCGGACAGAATGTCAAAGATTTGGTATTTCCGTTGGTATTAATATTGCCATTGGCATTGGAATTGGTATTTGTGTTGCGGAATAATGAATTTGTTTTTGAAACCTGCTCGTTGTGATCCTTTAGAGTGCTCGAAAGTGTCAATGCGATGTTTCTGTCCGTTGCTGTAGTTGTCGATGTTACTGTTTCATTGGGCGCGGGATCTACTAGATCGGAATTTGGAAAACATTTTGTTAAATTATGCACTGGCATGATAGAGTTGGCAGTGTTCGAATTTGGAATGTTATCAATGATTCTAAGAGATTTGGATGTGTAATTAATATTGGGTGAAATATCGCTCTTATAGATCGATGACAAAATATCTGAATTAAGATCGTCATTCAGTATCTGGCTGAGCGTATTAATCGTGTGCAGGGTAGCATATTCGCTTGACGCACCACTCTCACTACCATGATTGCTATTGCCCGTACGTAGGGCTATATGGGCCTCGATTTGTTTACGTGCGTTCTCCACATTCTCGGGCAGTCCAGTTACCTCGAATATTGGTTCCTTTTCACGAGACGGGGTGACAATGTATGTTTGTGTTTCTTGTTGTATGTGCTTAATGGTGGCACCTTTAGGTCCAACGACTAGACCCACGACTCTGTAGGGTACACGCACCTGGATTGTGATTTGACCGGGCAAACAGGGCGGTCCAGACTGCGTCCGCGCAATGATGCCCACGGCTATTGAACCTAAATTACCACTTCCACTAATAACGCTGTTCGATCCCTCTAGAGATGGTTTTCGTGAGGCTCGAATTAGGCTGAAGTGATCAGCAGCTGAAAGTATTTCTCTTTTAGCTTTGTTTACATCCTCTTTGCGTCCTGTTACAACGAATACAGGCTCCTCCCCGCGTACTGGAGTTTTGATGTAGGTATTCGTCTTTGCTCTCAAAGCTTTTATTTTGCATCCTAAATAATGATAACAAAAATAGGTTTACAGTTTGTTTCATAGAAAAGGCAATATGTAGATTGCTTACCTTGGCGTCCCACGATTTCAGCAACATGTTCAGAGCTGGGAACTGGAACACATTCGGTCATATTTTGGGACTTCTTTGATCTGTCCTCTAGATTAATGGAGGCCATTAATAGACCAGATGCTGTTGTTGGTAGTAGCGGAGGATTGTTCATTGGCCCCACATCGACCCTAGTGAATGCACCAGGCACTACATTAATGGGTCCGATGTCGTAGTCACTTTGTGAGAGTATTGGCTGAGCGTAGCTGTTATTCTGGGTACTCTCATTGAGACCCACTAAGGAAAGCTCCAATGCCAACTGCAGTGTACGTGGGTCTTCAGACAATGGAATCGTGTGCACTTTTTGCTGTTCAATCATTTGTTTGTGAATTGAGTCTGTCATGTTAATATCATTAAGTATTTGTGGCGTAATTTGTACATCAGAATTAACATTAGCAGACATTATTAACGAGCATTGGTTAGTAATGAGGGATGTAGTGGACTATCTTTGAATATACGACCTGTGTATGAAGTACAAATGCCGCCGCCGCCTACAACGACGAGGGCAATGAACTATTATAGTCCAGAATCACAATTTAACGCTCACACGATGATATTGGCGATGAATTATTATTATTGCTGTAGATGTTGCGTTGGCTATGCTATAACAATCGTGAGCAAACTCACTCCGGTATATCAGTTTTTCTCCTATGCGATTTGAGTTTGAAACATTTCATTATATTTCATATTTGCGTGTTTCTTTTTCAATTATGGTTTTATCTATGTGAAATGCTAATTTTATACGCAGCTGTAAGTTAGCGCCATCACTGATGCGTTCATGATATAAGAACAGGCTATGCATTTTATGTGTCTCAGTACTTTATATGTATGTACTTAAATTTGATATATTAATCGCGGATGATGAATGGAATTTGTCAATGATTTGGCATTGCATCCGCAGCAGTAGAATTCCCTGTTCTGCAATAGACAGAAATACTGAATTGCATTTGTTATACATACACGCCTACTCCTCAGTGTCTGTATCGGTGTGTGACTTTGTGTGTTGTGTGTATAATATAGACATGTAATTCGGACATACATACATGTACGTATATGTGATATATAGAGGCTCATTTACTGTGCCTATACTTACTACGTACTTATCTTTACATACATATATATATATATATATATATATATATATATATATATATATATGTATATATATATATATATATATATATGAATGTTTCAAGTTATGATTGTTAATTGAAATTAATAATATCAAATCCAATAGAAATACTTCCAAAAATAATAATAATTTAACTATTTGACATAAAAATCTCAACCGTTTTACTGTTTAAGCCGCGTCGCTCTCGAACATATGTATGTACATACATACATACGTGCAGAGCTTCATACAAATATATGTATATGTATGTACACACATATATATATATATAAATATGGTATGTATGTACATATATGTGTACGGCACACATATACGGCGTTCTCTTTGCTTGGAACAACCCCTAAGTAACTAACAATAGGTCTTGTGTGTCACTCACCCTATAACTGCTCTCAGAGCTCTAACTTTCGAATCCTTACTAAAATGTGTATATACATACATATGTATATGTAATATAAGCAAATATTACACCTAAGTTATGTTTTCCCAGCAACATTACAGAATATTTTGATACCGTAAGATTTGGAATGCGTATGATGATGTCTGTCACACATCTAGATTTCTTTACAGACTTGCTCACACATGCAAATGAATCGCATCTGCATATCACCACACAGTTAGGATCACAGCCACGCCTCGTCTTTTAATGCATAGGATATATGTAGATGCACAAACAAATTGGGTTGCACCACTCATAGAAGAGCATATATTAGTGTTTTCAATTAGCAACAAACCATTCCGAATTGTTCAGGCGCCGGCCATCTTTTTTAAGCGGACTTATAAGAAACTATTTTATTTTTAACTTAGCCGGCTACGGAGTAATTTTATGCCGGCTTCACAAAATAACATATAATTTGAACATGTACAGAAGTTAACAGGATGAAAGATGTACAGAGCGCACAACAGACTGTTCTCTCCTATGTAGCTACAACATGGACTAACATGTTGCTGCGCAGGCTTACTCTATTGAGACAAAATGCAGCTCCGCCGCACGTATAATACATATGTATTATATAAGCGGCATTCATACCAGTTCAATACCATTACCATTTGTACATATTTCACGAGCAACATTTAGTTGCTCGAAATTTGCTGCTCACGCCTGAATTTCTAATCAATGTATAGCCTCATCTGAATTACTTTAACACTGGTACACATTTGTTTACTTACACACACAAATCAACAACAGCAACATGATCCGGAATATAGCGATTTAGATAAGCAAGATGCCATCAAACCACTTATAACTCAATCTGTAAAATATTCAATGTTGAATCAGGGAATGATTATGATAATTATATGCTAGTCTAGTAGGTAAGGTATATTATAAATAATAATAATAATAATAACAAGGTTCGTTTAAAGTTTATTTATTTATATACATTTGAATATACTATTAGAGGGAAATATTGATAAAAAGAATTGGTTATATACAATACAACTAACATTAAGAGCTTGTTCATTACTACCCTAAATATGGAAAATGTAATATATATATAACAACAATTTGGATATGATATACAATATATATAGTTTTAAGTATGGTTCGATTTTTTAAAACTATTTCTATCGATGATAAATAACTGTTTCGTTAGCTTTATTTCTACATAGGTATTATACATTGAATATTATATATTATTAAAAAAAAAGGAAATTATACACAAATCACTATATATATTGTATATATTATACAAAATGTAGTCTGATATATATAAAACAATGATTTATGACATTTGAAACCTGTAAACCTGTAAGTAGACGCATATATTGGATAAAATTAAATTCAATATATCTACAGGTCAGAAAATCTTTAAAGGTAATCACTTTATATTTATGGTGTGGGAAATTACTACTGTTGTGGCTTATGAAGTAATTGCTGATGGTGACGGCGTTCGCGTGCACGTTCTATATGGCGTTTCTTTTCCTCCTTAGTCCAATAACGCCCGATCTTAACCTCTGATATTGTGTCATCCTCAGTTGTTGTTATTTCATTCTTGTGTATATTCTTACGAATACCCATGGTCACATTATTTCGTACTGGTCGCTTAACTATGTATCTTGTTCCATCTGGGCGTCGCTTTACTTTCCACACCATTGGAATTTCCTCGGAGACATTTTCCGTCGCTACTAAAATAGAACTTGCCTTTGGTGTTGCAACACTCTTATTTGCGACCTAGAGAAAACAGCATTAGTAAATCTATTGAAAATTCATTATTCGAAATATTTCTTAAGAAAAATGTATAAAAGCAAAGTATATATACACTTAAGACAGATCTCTTAAACTGCTTTATTTTAAATTGTTTGCATTGTTTTATTAAAAAGTCTATAGTATGAAACAGTCGATAGAGCATCAACTTTCATACTTGTTTTAATTATTTAATGTAAATACTGATTATTATTCTTTCATTTATAATTGAGTGACTGCTATTTATATATTCCTACATTATTTACTATGACTATGTATAAAAATTAAAATGAAATTAAGAAACCGATAACTGGAGATTTTTATACCCTGAACCCATTGAAAATGGGAATTCAGGGTATAATGGTTTTGTGAAAATGTATGTAACAGGCAGAAGGAGACGTCGCAGACCCCATAAAGTATATATATTCTTGATCAGCATAAAAAAATAAGTTGATCTAGCCCTGTCCGTCTGTCCGTCCGTCCGTCTGTCCGTCTGTATGAACGTCGAGATTTCGGAAACTACAAAAGCTAGAGAGCTGAAATTTCACATGAACACTCGTATGTTAGCTACGCAATACGAGTTTATTTTGTTTTTTCGATAACTCATCCCATTTCCAAATTATCGATAAAAAATCGAAAATTCGTTTACATTTTTTAGGTTTTTATGGTATAACTTCTACACCGTTCCAGCCAGAGACTTCAACTTTATATATTTAGATAGATATTATAAATACGCAGATTTTGCAGTTTTCAGATTTTTGATGCCACGCCCCCCTCGCCCACAATTTGCAAAAAACGCATTTCAAATACTAAAGACTTGCAATATAGATAGATATAGATACTCTAAATCTACTCTTAAAATTTCATTAAGATCATGCATCTAGAAATGGAGTTATAAGCGTCCAAAGTTCAGCCCAACCCACCCCCAAGCCACGGCAGCAACTGCGCAGTTAGCAGAGCGCGCGCCTCTAAGTGCGTAAAGAAGAAGAGTATAACTTTTTTTGCAGGGTTCAGGGTGTCTCGTAGTCGAGCCGTCTCGACTAGAGCCTTCTTATTTGTTAATTGATAAAAATGATAAATTGATAACATTTATCACTGGAAAAGGTAAAATACAAAACTATCGATAATTATAGGCATTACATAATTTACATCGTGTTTACCTCTTGACTGCTAACAAAATGATAGCGACTCAAGTTGGGAGCGTTAAATTGCGGGAATTGGTTTTGCTGTTCTTCGTTCGGTTTAGGTCGCACTATTTTAGCGTCTACTTTAGCAGTTGATGCGAAATGATTTAGCTCGTCGGTAGATGCCTTATTTTGTGTGATAGTTTCTAAAATATATATATATGTATAATATATATATTTATATATTATATACTTAAACAATAAAAATTAAAATTTACTTTATTGTTATTGATATTATCATTAAATATATATATATATATATCACATATATATAAAGTAAATTTTAATTGTTTAAGTAATTGAAAGTGTGTGTCTCAATTAAGTCCACAACGAACCGGAATTATATTGGGAACAAACTATGCGACCAGACTTTCCAAATGGCAGCATTGACATCGGCCCCAGTTGAAACGAGTTTTTATGATTGTTAGGAGTTGCATTTGCAGTTGTCGCAACTGAAATTGATTCGATCTCTACATGCATGGCATTCTGATGAGGCGAAGCACTGTTATTAGAGCCTCCCGTATTATAGGCACTTGAAGAATTATCCACCTCCTCTTGCTGTTGATTTATGCATTTATTTTCGTTGTCGACATTAGTTGCACAGTAGTTAGCTCCACTGCTGCTTGATCCACTTATATTTGTTATTGCACTGCGTAGCGTATACACTCTATTGGATATTCGATGTTGTTGCTTATGATATAAGTTTGGACGGCCAGCTAGCGTATGTACGGATCTCTGTGATTTAATTCCCAACCATTGGGCCACTCGTTGCGTTTGCTGTTGCATTTCTATAACATCCGTCTCAGCCATCATTGGAGATGAGCAAGATCCCATTGCGGTCATATAGTTAGAGCTTTGATATGGTGAGCAATAGAGGGGCTCTGATTCCGAGTCCTCGGGAATTGTTTCATAAATATGCTCACAATCATCATATTCATATTGTTTACTAGTTATTTTTGTTAAAAGGCTTTTGTCCATTATTGGTTTTAAGTCCGATTTCTGGCTCAATCCTCGCACATTATCAATAAACGTATTTTCTGTGACGTTAGTTTGTGTTTGTCCTTTCTTTTTTTCTGCCATCGTTTGCGAACCATTACAAGTTGGAGGTAAAACAGATTTATTGGTTTTTGCCGCCGGTTCTGCTATTACAGTTTTAGCGCTTGTGATGGTATTCCGTTGCTGCGTTAACAGAACTTTGTCCAATTTGTCTACGACATTTGTGTAATCATCAGATAGAATGCTGGTTGCATATTCAAAGTTACTAGCGATCTCTTCATCGTCTTCATCATCGTCATCATCGTCGTCATCCTCCTATTACATGAAAAACGAATATCAGCTAATGTTTATGTGTCTTTCTATGTACTTACGGCATATAGAAGTCGACTGACTAGCAACGTTATAGCCGAAGAATTTTCAGCTATTTGCATTTCGGCATGTTTCTTACTCTTGATGTCTATGCCATTAATGCGGAGAATTTGATCACCACGACGGAGCCGACCATCACGCTCGGCCACGCTATCAGGCTGTATATCACTTATGAAAACTTCATCACTGTCATCGGCATCGGCATCAGCATCCGCATCCGCATCCGCATCCGCATCATCTGTCATTAGATCTGTATTCGTATTCTCGTTGCATATCACAGGCTTTATAATACTCTCGTCGCAATCCTTGGTACTATAGAAGTTATTGCAGGAAACAGTGAGTCCAATTTGGTCGTTTGTTTTCTTCACCAGTGTCACTTCCTAAAAATGTTGTGTTATGAGATAATGTTTTTATATGTATTAAGCCTTACCTCGATGTCAATCTCTGGCTCCAAACATTGCTCAAACAGATCATGCTCTTGCTCGACAAAATGCTCGGCTATTGTTTGGCCTACATCTTCAGTATGGACAACCTTTTGTTTAGTTTTATTAAATTCAACAACCTTGTCAATTGTTTGTTGCTTCTCTGATATTAGTTCGGTTTGATCGCTGTTTTGAAATGTTCGTAAAGTTAAAATCACTTGATTTGTAGCTGACTCTGATAATAGAGGTGATGTCGGCAATGAATGAAAGTTAAAATTTCCTGAGGCACTGATTGCTCTTGCATTGGATACTTGAACACTGTTTACTTTTACACAAATATCGTCTTCCTGCAGGTTTTTGGGGTTGACGGGATTTTGTTTTCGGCATAATTCAACTACTAGGGGATCTTTAGCTTGAAGGAACATTTGAACCGCGTCATAACTAGATAATGATGTAATGTCGCTGCCATTTAGCTGTAATAAAATACTTATTTATTTATATTTATTTCCAATGTACACGCCTGCACAGTATTACATCTACATATGTAAGCATGAATGGTTGAGATCGTGCTTATATGTACATAAGTTTATCATCTTTGCGTGCAGTTCAGTTTTTCTGCAAATTAAACCAACCTTTAGCACAACATAATCTAACTCAACAACATTAACACAGATTTTAGAGCACATTTTGATAACAAGTTACATATCCCTATGCGTTTTTTTTCCGTGAAATAAATCCACACCCACACAACAGAAACTCAGACATCGTTTATCATTACTAAATTCGCCGCGACTGTGTGACCAAAGCATATTTTCCTTTAAAATCTTATTAATATCGATTATTTGAAAAACTTTTGAGCACTTTAAAAGTATTTCTTAAGTAAACTGTTAAATTTATAAAAAAAAAAAAAATTATAATGTATACTATAAAGTATTAATAAAGTTAATTGTGATCTTAATGTACGATAGTATTCTGAAATGCGGTCATAACGAATAGAGTATTTTAGCACTCATGGTGAATGGCAATTACAGACAAACACTGTTAAGACTCTGTAATACTCAATCGTGTAGACCAGTGCTGACAGAATCTCCTCAACAAAAATGGCTAGATTTTGGGAAAAATATGGTTAAAAATAGCTAACATTTTTTGTGAAAATTGCCAAAAAAAATTGCTAAACCATTAAAATTTTGATTTTTAACAAATATACATACATATATGTATTTTAAAAAACAAAAAATAAAAATGCTGTTAAAATGGCAGCACTGGTGATGACAATTGTTCACGGTAGCAAAAATATGACATTGGTAAAGATTTCCATATAAATTCCAAATCCTAAAATGTAGACTTATACAGTATTTAGTCATATAAAAAGTTTTATTAAACATTCCGTATATATATATATATATATATATATATATATATATATTGTTTTATTATATTAAACTGGATTCTTGTAAATTTTGTATATTTTATAATGCATAATTTTGTATACATGTTTGTAAGTCCGTACATTTCTATGTATGTACATATGTACGTTCATGCAATACATTTCTATGTATGTATGTATGTATGTACATACGTTCATGCAATACTCTAACATATCACTACAGGTACTTTAACGTATATGTATGTGCATACATATATGTATGTATGTATGTATAAATATGAATGCTAGTATTTATATGTATGTTTATATGTGTACATATGTATGTATGTATTCGCTTATTCTACTTTATTTATATCTAAACGATTTACATAAAATTAATCGTTCATATAATTTTTACATATTATTTTGTATGTATGTATGTATATGTATCTGTGAATTTAATTTTGAATTAATCGGCTAGGAACAGCTGCATCCCTCAACGGACATATTTGGTATTACACTCAACACAAGTTGGTGATTTTCGTCAAAATACAGTAAGCTTAAGGAACTCATTTTCGTTGGCGAACAACATGGTGACGCTGATGTAGTCAACGCTGCCAAATGCGTGTGTGGATACTGTTCCAAGTACCCAACTCTGCAGTCGCCGCTGCAAAAATATGCATCGAATGATGTAGGTGCCACAACAAAGTGCCATCCGAAGCTGGTGAAGTTAACCTTTAAAGGATATCGACAGCAGCGCATATCGTGATCATTCTCAGTGCAGTCGAGATAAACGCTACGTTTTCGTCTATGTTTTTTACGGGAACCAATCTCAATGTGCACTGTCTGTAAATAGCAATAGAAAATGTTACAGATAAATGTATAACATTGAAATTATAATAAGTTCTCTAATGCCCAGTGTTTGTTAAAAAAATAATTGAATATAAAACAAATAAAAAGCCTCTAGTCGAGACTGCTCGCTACGAAATGCCCTGAACCATGAAACAAAAAACCAATACTCTTTTCTACGCACGTACATTTGTACATATGTATAAGCGGGTGTTCTGCCAACTGCGTAGTTGGTGCAGAGACTTTGGGGTGGGTTGGGCTATACTTTGGACACTTATAGCTCCATTTCTAGACGGGCTATCTTCATAAAACTTTCAGAATATTTTAATAGCATCTAAATGTGTCTATTTGCCTAATTGTAAGAATCTCTAATATTTTTTTCCAAATTGGTGGAGAAGGGGGCGTGGCAGCCACAATCTGTAAATTACAGAATCTTTCTATCTATATTATCTAAATCTATCTATCTATCTATCTATCTAAATATACAAATTTAAGGTCTCGAGCTAACGGTGTAGCTTAAAAAACGCAAAAAAGTAAACGAATTTTCGATTTCTTTTTATCGATAATAGAGAAACGGGATGAATTATCAAAAAAAAAAAAAAAAAAAAAAAAAAACAAAACAAAACTCGTAGCGTAACTAAAATACGAGTATTCATGTGAAATTTCAGCTCTCTAGCTTTTGTAGTTTACGAAGCGGCGTTCATACAGGTGATATATATTCATATACACTTTATGGGGTCTGCGACGTCTCCTGTTACATAATTTTTCACAAAATCATTTTCAATAGGTTCAATGTATAAATAGTGCAGTGAAATATGCAGTTTTTATTACGACAAATATTTGGACGAAACAAATTGTAGATTTCATAAAAAATATGTATTTATTGAAATTCAATTAATGTATAATTCATAAAGAGAACAATAGCAATGAAGTGGTCTTCAATTGGGAAAAACTATTTTGACCCTAAAATGTATCTTAAAATTCTGTAGTACTTGTATTATAGTAAAATAAATGAAATTTCTATGGGCACAAATCTGAATTGATAGAAACTGCGACGGAATGGAGAATTGATTGATTTAAAATCTGAATATACAGAACATGTTATTTCGGAATAATATCTGTTTATTATAAATTATATAGATATGTATATATACCAATGGATTTTTTGCAGTACTGTCTGTCGTGACAACTAAGGGCCGCATCCATGGCTCGACACCTTTTATAAAAATATCCTGAGTTTGACTGGGATCTATGGCGGCTCCTGTTCCTATTAAAGGTTTCAAATCAACGTTAACCCATTGACCTGGTCCAGTAGGAATTTTGTGTCGAAACTCAAAGATTTTTGCTTTGTGTGTATAATTTGTATTATTTGCTCGACGTATGGCCCGATTCAACGCCACGACAATCTCTTTATTTTGAAAATCGGTCAATTCGTCAAGGATTTTCGGTTGATAAGCTCTAATCCATTCCAATCCTCGCAAATACAAGTGAAGTGTCACATATGAAATATCTGAGGAGCTCGAATCAAACTTGAAACGTAGAACATCTGTTTTCCGATTATGGCGCACATGAGGCTCTTAAAAAAAAATAAAAAATACGAAACAAAAATAATAATAGCAAGTAAGAACGTCGGACGATACCGACTGCAGAATACTCATTCATTGCCCCAACGCTGTCATATCTATTTTCGATTTAATTTAGAATATAATAAACCCAATATTTGGGAAATTAGCAAACGCAAGTGGCAAGCAGGCGCACATTCAGCATTTATTCTATGCATACAATAAAAAGTCTGCATTCTAGCATATAGCGATTTAATTGTGAGCTTTTCAGCCGTTACTTTAGTTTTGTCAAAATGCGCTCAAGCTGTGAAGTAATCTGGGTAACGCTGATACGTTATATGTATATCAAGGCAGTGGCGGTGCTGGTAAGTACTATGCTTGAATGGCGAGGGTTCGGTTCCCGCCGCAGAATTTTTAGAGTCGTTCACGAAGTGAGGTGAGTATATTAAAATTAAAGTTGGAGACTTGAAATTTGCACCACATACCCATGTGCATGTATACTCCCGAATTATAGTGTAAATATTTTCATGATCCCATTACAAGGTCTGCGTATCCATAATATCTAACTAAATATAGAAGTTCGAAGTCTCTAGCTCAAACGGTGTAGAAGTTATGTTCAAAAACGTATAAAAATAGGAATTTTCCATTTTTTTCATACGGACGCACGGATCAACTTATATCAACTTATTTTTTTGTGCTGATCAAGAATATATATACTTTGTGGGATCTTTTGCCTGTTACGTACATTTTCACTTCATATATATAAATATATACATATTTAAATATTATATATTAAAATTTCATTCGGAGGTTTAAGCTTTCAAAGTTCAGCCCAACCATCCCCCAAGCCACGGCAGCAACTGCGCGGTTAGAACACCGCGCGCTCATACGTAAAGAAGAATAGTATTAGCTTTCTTTTTATACTTTGTTCCCAAAGGGAAAAAAGTATATTGGGTTTGTGCAATGTCCGTCTTGCTGTCCGCCCGTCTGTCCGTATGAACGCAATATTTTTCGGCGCTATTAGAGCTAGAGACTTGAAATTTTAAACATATACTCATATATGCTCCCGAATTATTAAAGTGTAAAAATTTTCCCGATCCGCCCACTAGGGGCGTGGCAAATCGGAAAACTCTTCCGCCCATAGGCAAGTTATCATACTAGATGATAAGCTAGAGAGTTGCAATTTGAAATGTATACTCGGGGTGACAACCCAAGTTCAAAAAGCTATGGCGGATATATCTACGCGCATTGGGAGCGTGGAAAAGCGGGAAAAACGTATCTTCTACACCGTTAAAGCTAGAACGCTGAATTTTTGCATGTGAGTTAATGTTATGATTCTATGAAGATCAATCAAAAAGTTATATGTCTACGCCCATTGGGGGCGTGGCAAATCGGACCTGAATATATAGTGATTTTTCAAATTGTGCTATATTTTGAACAATATTGACACTAGAGACTTGAAATTTTGCATGTATACTCGGGTTGACAACCCAAGACTAATAACCTATGGTAGATATATCTACCTACAGGGGGCGTGGCAAAATTTTATACCTCCTACAGTTTTAGAGCTAGAAGCTTCAAAATTGGATGGTTGAGTTACTAATGTTCTCCTCTATCGATGCCCCAAAAATAAATTTTCAGCCTCTTTGGGGGCGTGGCATATCGAAAAATACCCTGTAATTTTCGCATTTTTTGAATGTAAGCAACCAAATTTTGCAGGCATGTTAGCCTCGGCTCTTTCTAAGAACTGGCAAAAAATTATTCGTCTACGCTCACTGGGGGCGTGGCAAATCGGCAAAGAAGTTAGTTGTGACCAACTGCATAATTCATGCATACATATAGCTTACTAGTAATAGCTAAGATGGCGGAAAGCATTTTAACATAAATATAATAATATTAATGAATTTAAAAAATAAAATTTATAAGTTTTCGATTAATAAATAAGAAGTTGCCAGCGGAATTTGAACCCAGGTTTTTTGAAAATAACATATAATCGTTAGCTAAACCTAAATAAATTCACAGCTGATCAGCTGACCAGCTGATCAGCAGCTTGTGACAAAACAAAACAATACAATCGCAATTCTTGCAATATGTATACACACTTGGATGTGTATACACGTACAAACTTCTATGTACACATACATACATTCATATATGCATGCATAGAAAAACTGCTTGCCAAGCAAGCAGCGTGCAAATTGGAAAAGTTGTTTTAGTTTTTGCTTAAATGCACAATTCATATGCGTATGTTTATAAATTATTATCAATTGGCAGCAAGCATTTTATAATAAATATACAAATATAGAAAAAATAAAAAATGAATAATTTTTGAAAAAAAAGTTTTCTGCGGGATTCGAACCCACGCACCTAAGTATAGCTTGCATAGCGCTTACCACCAGCGCCACTGCTCTGACCTGAGCTTCGTTAACTAAAACCAAATAAGGCATCGCTAGAGCGCCTTTTGACAAAACTAAAGTGACGATCGAAAAATTCCCAATTCAGTCACAATTCTTAGGATATTCTGGCATCCAAACTTATGTATGCATACATAGAAAATTGTGTGTATACTCGTATAATGTGTACATGTGTAAATCTGTATGTATGTGTAGGAAAAACGTTTGTTGCTTGCCATGTACGTTTGCTAATTGCAGGGCCGATATTCCCTTTGCAAATAAAATCAAAGTAATGTATTAAAAAACCGGAAAAAAAACTTATGCATGCTGATTTATATGCATATAGATATTAATTGTCGAATTCAGTTATTTACTTAATACATTACTTTGATTTTATTTGCAATAAGAATATCGGCCCAAAGAGCCGTAGCAACAAAGTCAATTGCGTTTGCTCTGCTCTCATCTCGCTCTCGTTTTTCGGCTATCGCTCTGCCGTAGCGTAGTCGTTAATTTCGTTTCGTGCTATTGCTACCGCTACAGATTTGAGCATAGCAAGCTCCGAGAGCAGAGCAGAGTTCTTACGTTTTTTCGTTCGACTATGGCTCTGCTACGGCCCCCGTCATGAACGAGAGCGGTAGCCAGAGCATAGTCATATTTTCATTGCTCTTGCTGCTACGGAGTAGTTTTTGCGAACACTGGAATTAACCATTGAATACGTTTACAATAAAAACAAGTAAGAAGGCTCTAGTTGAGACGGCTCGGCTACGAGATACCCTGAACCCTGCAAAAAAGTTATACTCTTCTTCTTTACGCACTTAGAGGCGCGAGCTCTGCTAACTGCGCAGTTGCTGCCGTGGCTTGGGGGTGGGTTTGGATGAAATTTGGACGCTTATAACTCCATTTCTAGATGAACGATCTTGATGATCTTCAGAGTAGGTTAAGAGTATCTAAATCTATCTATGTGCCAAATTGCAAGTCTCTAGTATTTGAAATGCGTTTTTTCCAAATTGGGGGCGGAGGGGGCATGACATCAAAAATCTGAAAGCTACTAAATCTGCGTATCCATAATATCTATCTAAATATATAAAGTAAAAGTCTCTAGGTGAAACGGTGTAGAAGTTATACCCAAAAAACCTAAAAAATTGAAACGAATTTTTTATCGATAATTTGGAAATGGGACGAGTTATCGAAGAAACAAAATAAACTCGTACTGCGTAGCTAACATACGAGTGTTCATGTGGAATTTCAGCTCTCTAGCTTTTGTAGTTTCCGAAATCTCGACGTTCATACGGACGGACGGACGGACAGACGGACAGGGCTCAATCAACTTATTTTTTTATGCTGATCACGAATATATATACTTTATGGGGTCTGCGACGTCTCCTTCTGCCTGTTACATACATTTTCACAAAACCATTATACCCTGAATTCCCATTTTCAATGGGTTCAGGTTCAGGTTTGCGATGTCGTCAAACATCGAACCCTTGGTCGAACGAATAACAATCCAAGAATTATTCAATTCGTTTCTGCAAGCGTTACAAACTATACATTGCTCTGCCACGTGGGAGAACTGCGAGAACTTATTTGATTAATATTCTGTTTCCAGACGGATAATCGTAATCAAACTTTCAGATTATGATCATGACTTTCATATCTATATGCCAAAGCAAACTGTATGTCTCTAGTATTTGAAATATATTTTTTAAGACTCTATTCCCAAAAAGAGAAAAAGAGTATATTGGGTTTGTGCAATATCCGTCTTGCTGTCCGTCTGTCTGTTCGTATGAACGCAAAATTTTTCGGCGTTATTAGAGCTAGAGACTTGAAATTTCGAACATATACTCATGTATGCTTTCGAATTATAAAGTGTAAAAATTTTCTCGATCCGCCCACTAGAGCGTGGCAAATCGGAAAATTCATGCGCCCATATGTAATTTGGAATGTATACTTGCGGTGACAACCCAGGTTCAAACAGCTATGGCGAATATATATACGCCCATTGGGGGCGTGGCAAATCGGGAAAATGTATCTTCTACACCTTTAAAACTAGAACGTTGAAATTTGACATGTGAGCTAATGCTATGATTCTATGAAGATCGTTTAAAAAGGTATATGTATATGTATATTTTTCAACCTTTTTGGAGGCGTGACTTATTGAAAAATACCCTGTTATTTTCGAATTTTTGGGGTATAAATTTTCGCAAATTTTGCAAATTTTGTTGGCCTCGGCTCATTCAAAGAACTGGCCAAAAATTATGCGTCTACACCCACTGGGGGCGTGACAAATCGGCAAAGAAGATTGATGTGGCCAACTGAATAATTCAAGTTAATAAATAAAAAGTTTCCAGCGGGATTCGAACCCAGGTCTTTTGAAAATAACATGTAATCGTTAGCTAAACCTAAATAAGTTCACTGCTAAGTTAAAACTAACAATTCAATCTCAATTCTTAGAATGCTATAGCATGCAGCCTTTGTATACATAGAAAATCGCTTAATTTGCGCGCACGCAGTGTGTATACTTGTATACTGTGTGTATAGGAAAAACGTTTGTTGCTTGCCATGTACACTTGCTAATTGCCGAAATATTTCATTATTAAATGTTTATTAAATAAATAAAATGCACTTACGGGAACAGAGTATCTCACATTTAGTTGCGCCTAACTGCGACTTTCTTATTTGTTATACAATTGGGGGGGTGTGGGGGTGAATTGGCTGAATTATATATATATATATATGTAGAAGACTTGGAGACTCTAACTCTATAGATGAACTTTAACTGATTCTCGATACATGTTTTTATCGATACCTCTGGAAATATAAAAGTCATCGAATTTCTGAAACAAACTCGTGCTGGGCGTGCAATATATGGATCTAACGCAAAAAGGATGAAGTATGTAGCTCTTATGCCTTCGGAAATCGACGCGACAGACGGTAGGACAACGGATATGGCTATATCAACTTTACTTCTATACTTTAGACGCTTAAAACTCCTTTGCTAGGTGGATGATCTTCATGAAACTTTCAGAATATGTTAATAGCATCCAAATGTGTGTAGTTGTCAAATTTCAAGTCTACTATTTGAAATTAGCTTTTTTTTTTTTTTTCATCCATAATCTGAAGTCTCTAGCTCAAACGGTGTAGAAGTTATGCCCAAAAAACGTAAAAAATGTTAACGAATATTCTATTTTTTGGATAATTTGGAAATAGGATGACTTATCGAAAACACAAAACAAACTCGTATTGCGTAATTAACATGCGAGTGTTCAGCTCTCTAGTTTGTAGTTTTCGAAATCTCGACGTTCATACGGACGGACAGGGCTCTATCAACTTTTTTTTTGTGCTGATCAAGCATATAAACTTTTGGGGTCTGCGACGTCTCCTTCTGCCTGTGACATACATTTTCACAAAACCATTATACTCTAAATTCCCATTTTCAATGGGTGCAGAGCATAAAAATATAGTTGCTGCCGCGGCTTGGGGGTGGGTTGGGCTATACTTTGAACGTTTATAACTCAATTTCTATATGAACTAGCTTCATGAAACTTACAGAGTATATTAATTGCACTAAAATGTGACAATTTGCCAAATTGCAAGCCTAGTATTCGAAATGAATTTTTTTTTGTGGCGAAGAGGGCGTGGCATTCAAACCTGAAGTTCTCATGCACGATGTGAAAGAGAACATTGATTTTCTACGTTCAGTTTTGCTATTGGCCCATTTGTCCACTAACGAGAAAAGGATTTTTAAATTTGCGCCAAGTAAGGGATAGGAAGGTCGGGCTCCACAATTTACTACATACTCTTTCTGGACTTTTACCAAAAAATATTCAACGGTATTATGTTGTCAGCGCAACATTATTATCTATGTAATTATTGTTTAATGAAATTAAACTAATAAAAATATAAGAATTGAAGATTATTTATATACCCTTTGAAATTCTTATATACAGTTAGTATGTAAGCAATTGTCATTACGAATAAAATTGACCAGAATGTAACATAAATAGTATTCGTACTTAACTCACGTTCTGGAAATATATAAACACTGCTTATATGAGAAAGTACACTTTCATATTCAATATCATCGTCGTTAACTGTAAAGTCTGTGGCTTTGTACTTAGGAGGCTTTAGATGGTCATCAACTTCGATATTATAGATATAGTGAAAGTCCTCAAAATTATTGGGATCGTCGCCCTGCATTTCTAATGACGCATTTCGATTAGACGAATCATAGTTAGAATGGTTATCTGAGCTCTCTTTATTCTTCTGTGTAAAATTCGCAGATTTTGTCACAGTTTCCCCTGGCATATATAGAGCCGATCTGGGTGTATCTTGAGTAAGAGGAGCAGCAGCATATGGTTTACTATTATAGCTCCACATCGAATTTAAGAGCGAGGCGTTATAGTTTTTATAAAAGTTTTCCAATATGTTTTGCGGCACAGATATTGGTTTAGTTATATTGGGTAATTTCTTCAAATTCAGTCGCATCAAAATATGCATCTTAATCGATTCCAAGCTATCTTGTTTCGCTTTTTCCCTCAACTGTCGTTGCAACACAGAGTCTCCAGTAATCAAACTATTTCTGTTCACGCTAAAGCCTTGTACACTTGCTGGAATCTGGCCTACTGGCTGATCTGGTTGTCTCAAGTTTTTCCTCTGGCTTTGACTGTGGTCTTGAGTGTGTATATCAGTTGTAAGTGTTTCATTTCGGTGGCTTTCTGTGCTGTTTGACCTGAGAAATCTATCTGTGTCTCCCGCGGCTTCTTGGGCAGATGCTAAAATAATTATTGATAAATAAATCGATAGTAAAAGTGTAGTCGCATATCGGGCGACCACCGATCGAAACTGCCAGATCCTATTGGTCCTCATAATCATCATAGCGGTGTTGCATTGGCAAGACTTTTTCATAGATATATTGAGACAATCGGAAACGGAATTGCAATTGGCTTCATCAATGCTAATAAAACAATCGATCGTTTTGTTAAATTGAGGTTGCTTTGTTCGTTTTTCGGTTAACCTTGTAGCTCCCTTGAGTGATATCATGGCTTTGTATTGATTTCCAACTTTCAATTGTAGACTTTGGCCTTGAACGAGAGAAAAATGTGTTGCTTATGAACAATATGTTAGACAATAAAATTTCAAATATAATCATTTTAATTTTCTTCACGAAATAAGTAAATTATAATTAGTTTTATGCAGCGCTCAACTCACTTTGATTAACTGAACTACGTTTTTAAAAACGTAAGCGCTCTTCTGTAGGAACTATGGTAATTTAAAACTCGAAAAGAAGGCTGGAGAATATATGTATATGTATGTACATATTTGTATATATGTATATGTAGCTGCGTACAGAAGGGTCAATCAGATTATATTACTGTTGTCGTTCTCTACAGACAGATAAATGAGAGACTGATATTTTTAACAACTTATTCTTTTTTTAAAAGTGCATGTTTTTTTTTTTTTTTTTTTTTTTTTGTATATATTCATTAATATATGATTATTTATTAATTAATACATTGTAAATACCTATAGCGATACACAATGCTTCAAGATTCTCAGTCGATTCTTAGAGCTCAGATTCTTATAGCTTTATACATGCATATATACATATGTACGTACTTACCATCTGTCTTATCCAATTGAACAATCAGCACTCACAATCACTTAAAAGTTTCAATCTCAGCATATTCTGTTATATTTTTTGTTACTTTCTGCTTTAATATTATTCATACGTCCATAAGTATGCATGAATGTACATATGTATATTTAATTTGTGTACACATGTACATATGTACTTATGAGTTTACATATGTAAATGTAAGTGGTCCGGCTTCTCTTTAGAGTTTTCAAGTCAAATGCATTGTTACGAGGAACTATTCACAAATTTACCCATTAACCGTCATAGCCGTCAGAGAAGTGTAAGTTTCTTTATTTATTGCCGAATTTAATAAATTATGTTATAATAAATCTGCATTCCGTGTGTGTGGACATATTTTATTCACACTCAGCTCGGAGCTCTTTCGTTTATGTGTAGTTTTCAGAGCTTGTTTATTCTCTTTAATGTTTACCGATGTGTTGGCTTATGTACGAACATACATATGAATGTACGTGCGCATATGTACATTTGTACATGTAAATTAATAATATGCATGTGCAAAGATACATATGTATGTGTTTATGTTCTGACATACAAATATAGATACATTTGCATTGGTTCGCCTGAGTTATTGTGTGTGCTTTGTGTATGGTGTGCACGGTGTGCATAAACGATTCATATTCAAGTGAATCTCACTGAGAAGCTCTTGATGGATCACTCTTACTCTATTGTATTCAATTAAAACCATTTATAAACACCATTATCAATTTTTGTGTTCTTGAACTTCAGTTCAGCGTTGAAAGTGCAGTTATTCCTTTTGAAGCATTCAGATTTATGTTTGCATAAGATTTATTACACACATATATATAAATAAATATATAAATATATATATATATATATATATGTATATTTATATATATAATTATTTGTAAATAATTACATACATAATTAGCTACGTATTTCAAAACACACATACATACATATGTATGTAAATATGTACGTATGCACGTACATATAAGAATCGCGATAACAAACAGTCTTATATGCATTTGTATATAGTTATATAAATTCATATGTATGTATATTTGTACTTATATATTTTTACGTACATATGTGTGAGCACACTCACATGTTTGTGGGCATGTAATCGAATTCTATTTTGAATATTTCGCGACTCTATTAATGTACTTTATACAATGTATGCCAATACATGTATACATACTTGTATATGTATGTATGCAGGCACATTCATGAAAATATGTACATAGGTATGCATGTATGTGTGCATATTTCTCATCAGACATACATATGTACATATGTACATATGAATAAATGGTTGTTGCTTGTCAATATACATAGGTATTTACTCATATGTTCGCAAAAATTTGCATTTTTCAAGCATGGTACATATGTATGTACATATGTATGAATATAGCTATACACTTGTTTGATAATAAGTATATATTAAAAGTATTTGCACATATGTTAATTATTTCACTTCCAGCGCGCACTGCTTTAAAAAAAATATATTATAAATTTATTAATAAAACAGGGATCGGCAGAAAGAAGAACGGCTGCGGCAGCGGCAGCAGCAACGACAGTGAATGCTGCGATATACAACATAGCCTGACCGTGCCATATACCTAACTGACAGATCCGCATCGACATACACATCCACAGACATAAACAAGAAGCTGTTGTGCTGAGGATGAGTGTGCGCTACATTCGGTCATAGCACCACGTCCCATTTCAGTGTGTGGGTGGGCACCATCAACGCAACGCTCTGTACATTATTCATAAAAATAATAATACATATACATACATATGTATGTATGTACGTGCATATTACAATTTGAATTTAGCACACAGTGATAATCAATAAGTTTTAGCATGAATAACTCTATATATATTTTTTTTTAACTATCATATAATATACTATATTGGACAAAATTGCAAACTGCAGTACATTACGCTTCCGATTTCGGCACTGTTCCTCGTATATCATATTCACTGCAGTGCTTCAAATGGACATGAGACATTGCGACAAATACATATCCCTTTTGAAATCCGTGGTATAATTTGTACATTTCTACTAGTTAGTTTATTATTGAATACTTTAAGCATATGAAAATACAATTTTGTACAACAATACAAATATACACTGGCAAAGAATATCTGTAAAGAATGTTTGTGAAGGGTATCTTCATGTCGACTTCATTAATTGTATGCACACTTACTTGTTCTTGCTTGCCTCGAAATACGACTAAGTTTACTGTGCCATTCAACGAAATCTGAATACTCTACTTCCGTGAATCCAAATATACAGACTTCATCTTAAAACAGATTAGTAATAAATAAAAAATTTAAAAAACTTTCATTTTTCCCATATTATTATTTGTATACTTTATAAACACGTAAGGAAATTTCAACTTCTTGTTATTTCACAAAAAACATTGGCGATACAAAGCTTATGAGAAAGTTGTGGTTCTCATTTGATCGTTAAGAGGAAATCAATTGCTGACTTTTGGCTTCCTATTATTCATTTTGCAGAACGTTAGTTTTTATTAATGTCCTAACTGGTTTCAACAACTTCTGTTTCTTCAGTTACGTTGGCCAAAGAAATATATACAATTTTCTTTCCATTAGCTTAGTTTAAGAAAAAAAACTTTGCTATGTTTTTTCAGATACCTATGTATGTACATACATATGTACATATGAATTAAATAAAATTGTCTAACACGATACTTTCTTTAAAACAGCATCCTGGGATAATGTATGTATATGTGAAGTCCCGGCAAAGTATACTAATATAATTTTAAGAAATTAGAGAACAGCACAAGATTAAATTTGATTGCTATTATTATTCAACTGCTGTGAATCTTTCAAAACATATGCGTATCCGATTTTCATCACTGTACTTACTCACTTATCGAAATTTCGTTTAGTGAGTTAAGTTCGCAGCCTTTCGTTAAGTGAGTCAATATATAAACATCGCGCAGTAAGCGAATACACGAACCTTCTCTTTGTACACTGAACCTATTGAAAATAGGAAATAATGGTTTTGTTAAATAAATGTATGTAACAGAAGCAGTGATGTCATTTTTTGTTACGCCAAAACAGCTAAATCGACTCAAGAAAACAGCAAAAAAAAAAAAAAAAAAAAAAGAGGAAAAAAGCTATTTTTTATAAAATTTTTTTTTTTTCCTTCAAGAATGAATGTATTATCTAATAATACTATATTGTCGATATCTTCCTTATCGTTCGGAGAATAGTCTCTCTGTTCTATTGAAATTAAACAGCTGGGTGGTAGTTGGTAATCAAAACAGCATTTGTTTTGTCGGTACAGTCCGTACCTAAAATTTAAGACAAATTAATTTCTATGATCAAAAAAAAAAAAAAAAAAAAAAAAAAAATAAATAAATAAATATATATATATATATATATATAAATATATATATATATATATATATATATATATATATATATATATATAAAATATATATATATATATATATATATGGACCAGTGTTGCCAATTTTTTTTTTAGCAAAAAAAGCTGTTTTTAGTGGGAACATACTTTAAAAAAAGCTAAAATTTTGGGAAAAAAATCTGACAAAAAAGCTGAAGTTTTGTTGCCTTATTTTAAGGTTTTTTTTTTTTACGAATAGTCCAGTTTTTCGTCTTTTTCGTGACAATTATTATTTTTATCGCATTCTTCCATAGTGCCAATTATATTTTAATAAATTTCACATGAATACTTCTATGTTAGTTATGCAGTACGAGTTTACTTTGTATTTTTTTTTTTTTTTTTTTTTTTTTTTTTTCATTAACTCATCCCATTTCCAAATTATTGATACAAAATTGAAAATTTGTTTACGTTACGTTTTTTGAGCATAACTTCTACACCGTTTCAGCTAGACTTCAAATTTGTATATTTAGATACATATTATGGATTGTTACGCCCCTTCGACACAATTCGAATAAAAACGCATCTAGAAATGGAGTTTCATAAGGATCGTCCATCTAGAAATGGAATTATAAGCGTCCAAAATATAGACCAACCCAACTTGGTCATAACTGTGCGGTTAGCAGAGCACGGGTTTTCTTTTGGCAACTTATAGTCACGACAGCATTCCTTCTTAATGTATATACGTTGATTCGTCAATCATAATGGTATATTTTGTTTCGCCAATATCGAAAGCAAGGTTATACAAAAAACGTTTCCAATAATGATTGAACATTTTGTTTTCTGAAACTTCACAGAACTCTCAAATCTATTACAAAAATATTTCAAGCACAAATTGGTTATGTGATCAACTGGCAGCTATACTATATTTGCAATGACTGCAATATACAAATCTATTCTTGTCTTATCATTTAAGTCTTCGCAGTCAGCATTTGAATTGTTAGCTGTTAAGTTACACATCCTGGTATTTTTGTTTATACTGAATTATTTGGTTTTAATTTTACTACAATGAACATCACTAAGTATAAAAAAAAAGCGGAAAAAAAGCAAATTATTTTCTAAAAAAGCCAGCATTCCCGCTTCCCGCTGTTTTGGAAATATTCCCGCAATTGGGTTTTCAAAAAAGCCAGATTTGACGGGAAAAAAGCTGATTTGGCAACACTGATATGGACCCTATACTTAATATAGTGTTCAACGTATCAACGTTCATCCTGTTTCGTATTTTAGATTTAACCAGATTTACTTGGCTAAAAACCCTCTCAACTTCGGCATTTCACCAACGCAGTGATTTTGTTGTCACATACAACATTTTAGCTGTTTTGCGTTTTTTCTGCAAAGAAGCTATTCCAAAATGGGTTTTTAGATCATTAGTACTGATCCAATATCGATACTTCAATCTTCAATCATCAAATGCGATAGAAACCACTCACCAAATTGAAATAATAATAAAAAGAAAAAATAAATAAAAATAAAAAAATATTAAAAAAAGATTAAATTTGCAAAAAAAAAAGCTAGAATTCCCGCTGCCCGCTGTTTTAAAATTTTTCCCGCAATCGCATTTCCAAAATAGCCAGATCTGGCTAGAAATAAGCTGAAATGACTTCACTGAACAGAAGGCGTAGCGGACTTCATATAGTAATACTATATATTGTTGATCAAGACGACTAGCTGAGCCGATTTAACCATTTCCGTCCCTCCGTTTGTTCGTAAATTAAAATTTATATAATTATTAATTAAAATAATATATATAATAAATATATTCACTAAATATGCGTCACATTAATTATAAATAATCCGTTCTGAAGGGTTTCTCAATGGAATCACCGTCTCCAGACTTCTAGAATAACTGAAAGTGACGAGAGCAACCGACATTAAAGATTGCTTATTCTCTTAGTTTTTGACAAACCACAAACCATAGTAACACCCACAACCGCAAACAGCAATCACAAGAGCAACTCATCACTGACTCACACATACACGCAAACTTTGTAGTTAAGTCTCGGTGTGCTACACTTGCACGTTGTATTTTATATAAGTTTGTATAATTTAGGAACAATAGGTGTAAACTCTTTCTCGTCCGAATATAAACTGAATAAAATAAGCTCTGCAGTTTGTGTTCTCTTCTCGAATGTCTGATAATATATATATATATATATATATATATATATATATATATATATATATATATTATAGTTTCTGAATCGATATTTAAACCATATGACCTGATGCTTTTCGTTCTTGCGATGCGATGGCTTTCCGTCAGATTGGTAACGATTTATTTTGGTCTGGACTCAATTGGAAGAGGGTTATTTGGTCAGATGAAACCAAAATATACCGTTTCCAGTCTGACGGAAAGCAATATTATTGGTATCGCAAGAACGAAAAGCATAAGGTCAAAAGGACCATGAAGCATGGTGGAGTTGGACTGGTCGTGTGGAGCTGCTTCACACGGCAGAGCATCGGCTCATTGGTTAAGATCGGTGGAATTATGAAGATGGAAGACTATCTAAATATTCAGAATCAGCCTACCAGAACTTGTTGATGATAGTGCGTATCCCAAGGAAAAAGTAATTTTTCAGAAGGAAAAGGACCCTAAGCAGAAAGCGAAAATTGTCAAAAATTTTTGATAATGCAGTGGCCTGCACAAAGTCTACACCTAAGCCCTATAGAAAATGTATGGGCTTTGCTTAAAAAACGACTCTCATAATATGGACACAGCACCGAAAACGATGAGTTGAAATTGGTGGAGAGTATGCCTAGGCGCATTGCCAATATGATCAAAACTAAGGGGAACATAATACTAAGTTAAAAACGGACAAAAATGGATACATAGCTCAATTTATATATCCAGCTCAAAAACTTTAGTTTGTAAGCAAATTTGGAAAAAAAACCTTTTCTAATGAATCAAAATCCAAGTTTTTACAGGAATTTAACGTCAACTTGGGAAACATGTATCCACATGTGCTCGCCACTATATATATATATATATATATATATATATATATATGTATATACATATATCAGGGCAATGAGCTGAGTCGATTTATGATCGCGTCGATCTCAGAAACTATAAGATCTGGAGACCTAAAAATTTGCCTTATAACTCCGTGCAGATCGATCTTGTTAATATATGTACATATATTGATAGCTGTTCCTCTTTCAGTGTTATCGATATACAAAATCATTTATATAATTTTATCTCTTATGTCTTTAGATATAAAGTCTCAAATTATTGAATTTTCATTCATGTGTATTTTATACAATTTGGATATTTTTATACTCTGAACCCATTGAAAATGGGAATTCAGGGTATAATGGTTTTGTGAAAATGTATGTAACAGGCCGAAGGAGGACCAATGGACGGACAGACGGACAGGGCTCAATCAACTTACTTTTTAAGCTGATCAAGAATATATATACTTTGTGGGGTCTGCGACGTCTCTTTCTGCCTGTTACATACATGCTGAAATCCCATTTTCAATTGGAGAGATGGGGGCCGGTTTATAAAATCTAAAAATGTACAGATTTACAGCTTACGGTAACAGTGCATATATGTATATGTATATGTATGTATGTATGTATATACATATATGAAATGAGGGAAATACAAGTTGCCTTGAGAAGTTGATTTGGCACAGCATCTGTTTATTGTGATTTGTTGTTTTGCTTTACTTTGTTTTGTTTTCTTTTTGCAGATTGAAGATTTTGATCTGTGGAACTTTCGACTGGGCACAGGAACAGTCAAAGTCACAGCATGAGGTGAAAAATCAGCGTGATCTTTGTGAAGTGATTTTCTTAGCTCAAACAAATAGTGTAGATCACCGCGACCTTTGTGATCAACAACCCTCAAAGCGACAAGACGACTATATATCGATTCTCGTGTGAAAACATGCAATTATGGTTTTACTTGTATTATTACTGATGTGCTTTAAGGGATGCCTTTTTTACTTCATTATACTTATATACACATATATATATATATATATATATATATATATATATATATATATATATATATATATATATATATATATTATTTATATATTTTTTTTTTAATTTTAATTTCTTTGAATGCTTTGTATACTAATATTAGTTGTATATATGTACATACAATGACGTAAAAAAGGTAGTCATTTTGACATTTCTTGTTAAGAAAACCAATTGGCAACTAATATGAGATTATAATAAATAACATAGTCTAATACAATAAACAAACTATAATCAGAGGTGACGAGAGGTTTGAAGATTCAGAATTGTGAAAGGTACAGGAGGAGAAGATAGGGAGAAAGAGAGAAAGAGAGAGAGAGAGAGAGAGAGAGTGAGAGAGAGAGAGAGAGAGAGAGAGAGAGTGAGAGAGAGAGAGAGAGAGAGAGAGATATTTGATGATGAGAACTACTCAACTCACAGAAATTGAGCTTTTATATTTTCCTAATCACCCAAAAATTTGTAAACAATCTATTTCTAAGGATTCTCATTCTTAGGAGCTCCCGACTCAAAGCACACATACTGGTATTTTTAGTCTGGGTTGTTGGTTGGTCTAGTACTAACACGAAATTGCCTATTTAATGCTTTCGTTCGTCGGAACTGGCAAAAATGTTGATTTTCTATTTGTTCCACTCAGTTGAGTTTTGAAACCCAACGCTTACTCCTGCCATTTCTTAAATCACAGCACTTGCAGGCCACATGCTTCCCAGACTCGGTCTCCATCCACCATTCATCATCCACCATACAGCATTTCTATTTCTATTTCCCCATTGCTTTACCATATCAGGCCGGCACATGAATCCACTTGGAAGCTGAAAAATCAAAGGGGGAATGTCCCCATTTAAGCTAGTCTTTAGTTTTATTGAGTTTATTTGTATTTCTGGAACCAATAAACGCATATTCATGTAACTTGGAATGTATAACTTAAATAAAGTTGTTTTTAAATATTGAATTTAATACATGACAGAGAAAGAAAGCGAGTAAGTAGTATGTAATAACCAATTGTTTATATATGTTAAATGCTTCCTTGATAGAAGGGTGGCAATTGTCCTTGTATCTTTAACCGTAAACAGTTCGTTGCGCACTTACAATACATTTTACATACATTTGAGAGGTATTTAAGCATTTATTTGTTTAGCTCACAAGAGGCCATTCGATACACTGTTGAAAATGTGTAATCTAACAGATAAATGCTGAAACAATTCTGCTATGTTTATGAAACTTATTATTGTTTTCCGTTATATAGCCTAATAGTAAACAAATAGATTTGTAATTTTGAGGAAGTTTTTTTTTTATTTAAGAAAGCTCTAGTCGAGACTGCTCAGTTAGATAAAATGTACTTCATTGGTGAAGATAGAGATAGAGATAGACTATACATAACTTTCGATGGACTATATACATATTTTAAGTTCCAAGAGCTATGAATGAAAGATTTATTTAAGCAGTAAATTCATACATTCCGCAAAAATGGCCATTGTTATGATGTTTGGCAGTGTCCATTTCCCCATATTTTCTGGGATGGGGATGGTAAATATCATTTATTACATAAATAATACCCGTAGATTACTACTATGAAGAATATTTTAATTTTCAGTTTGCAGTTCGCAGTTCACAGTTCACAGTTTGAAGTAACAGTAATGCAACAAATTTGATGGTTTTAGTCATCTTTACACATTGGCAGTCCGTGTCACATGCAATGAAGTAGTAGCAAACCTTGCTCTTCATTTCACATCCATGGCCTGAAATTAAATAAAATGTTGATTTGCTACAACGTTTTTAATTTTGAAAAATATTTGTCGGATGGGCGACTCAGCATGGATTCCTTTAATTACGTATGCATCCTTTACTGCCACTCAATGGGTTCCCCTTGTTCTAGAGAGCAACCACTCACGGATGGGGGTTGGGATTGGACTTCTGTTAAGTGATAATCCTTATGTGATATGTGTGGGCGGTATGGGAGATATGGTGGTGTGAGAGATACGGCCCGAAATGCTCATAATAATTGAAGCATATTCACAGTGGAAATGGGCGTTCGTGAAACTTGGCTGTTGTGCTTTGGTAAGCCCCGATGATTGATTTCCCTCTTGTTCCACTTCCTAGCTTCCTCTTTTACCGTTTCCCCTTTCCCACTTGCCAGTTTCCCACAGTGATTGCACACACCATGGTGTGTCTCTGATATGTGTTTTTGGTTGTTTGTATTTGGTTGGCTGGTCAAATGCTTGGCTGGCCATCAACAGGCCTGTCTGCCTGGCTGCTTTTCTGCCTTGTTACTAGTACTCGGTCTTTAATTGTTTAATGGCTCGTTAGTTAAATTCCCAGTGGGGAGCAACGACGACAAACCAGAAAGAGGGGCTGCATTTTCGAATGTGATAATTGTAGCGTTTTATTATGGATTAAGCAAATTTGGTGTAAATTATATATACATATGTATTATAAGAACGAAAGTGCTAAAAAGGCGTGAAAGGCTGTAAGTGCTTGCGTGTATACATAAATATTTGTGGAAAGGAAAACAACACTCCGCTTCTATTATTAATATAGTACAACGTTGTTGGTTGTAGCTCGCGAATAAAGCGATTCACGTAAATTCTCTTGTACTACTCTATCTTCGTCTGAGAGCTTCGAGCTGTCCGGACACGCACGCTGGCGAAAACAACTCTCGCATACACACCAACACACACACACAAACACTATTTAGGTGCATTAAGCGCAACAAAAACGTCTGTAATTGACGATCAGGGAAAACCCCAGAAACAGATCGTTGCAGTCTGAGTACGAGTGAGGACAGTTGCAATTTTGACTTTAAGAAATACTCAACAAATATTTGCGAACTCTGCCAACAACACATTCCCACACACATACATACATACATACATATGCATATAGTGTTATGCATTTATATTGCCGCTTATGTTTTAAGAACAAGATGATTACATTTCCCAATTTACCATGTCCCCTATACTAAATACATATGTATACATATGTACGTATGTCTATTATATGTATGTACATATTTCTATAGACCTTCAGTGATCAAAGTATAGCAGAATTTGTATAATAAACTATATAAAGGTACTGACACGGGCTCACACGGTCAGACAGACAAACGGACAGACGAATATTGGACAAATTCAAAATAACTGTTTAAATTTCGGGATTGCATATAAAAAGTAAACTTTCATAAATGAATTATAACAAGTAAGAAAGCTCTAGTCGAGACTGCTTCACTACGAGATTCCCTGAACCCGCCGAAGAACCAATACTTCAAGAAATATTCCCTTCGTTTCTGCATGCGTAACAAACTATACATACATGCATTTCACGCCTCTTGCTGTCTCGCTGTCGCACTTACTCTACCACGTGGGTTATGTTGCGAGAACTTATTTCATTAATAATTCTGTTTCTAGACGGACAATCGTAGTAAAACTTTCATATTATGATCATGGCATTCATATCTACATATGTATGTATGTATATGCATGTGTGCCAAATCAAACTGTATGTCTCTAGTATTTGAAATAAATTTTTACGCATTTGGTGGTGTAGGGGTAAACATTAAGAGAATGAAGTCTCTAGCTTTTATATTTTCGGAAATCGATGCGTTCAAACATACGGACAGACGGACGGACGGACAGGCGAGCATGGCTTTATGAACTTTTCTCGTCACCTTGATCAAGTATATACATACTTTATTGGTCTGCCTCGCCTCCTGCATGTTAAATACGTTGAATAAAACCAATGTACCCTGATTTCCCATTTTTAATGGGTTCAGGGTAAAAAAATTAAGTTTCAAATGGAGCGAGAATAAAATACTGCATTGGGCCAGACTACGTTTTCTTAGTTTATATTCAAGTTGTAATACATATATCTTTGAATGTCTCCACTTATGTTCCTTCTGCCCAATATGCAGTCACATGGCATGGTGGAAGGTTGTTATCTTATTGGCTTCAAGTTTAAGTTTGGTTTTGCCTTGCCTAGCAACGCTTGCTCTGAATAGTAAGGTAATGCGTTCTTATCGCTTACTCGCAAGACTTCACTCAGGACACAGTGAGCATATCAAACGGTCGCATGCTGCTCAGCCAATATCAACAACAAAAACCAGCGAACAACAACAATAACAATAACTGGGAGCTAAGCCCCGGTAAAGCAGCGATGCAAAATGATGTAACAATTTACGGTAATCAATTTGTAATCTTAGTCGTAATCGTATGGTTGCACGACGCTGCCCTTGCCACGTCCAAAGCTACGGCACTGAGGAAAAAATACAAAAAGACGATATAAAAAGTGTACACACAAGAAATTTCAAATTTTAACGCTCCCTCATGAATTAAAAGGAAAGGATTAATGTATGTCATGCTTTCTTATAGGTCAGCTACCCATCCGTGCATTACCTCATTCGTATTTATTTATAGACCGAAGCTTATGCCAGTTGAACTTCATATACATAGCTTACATATATAAATTCAAATATTTTTGTTTGGTTTGATAGTAGTTAATTTGATTGATTTTGGGGTCTCCCATAAGGGAAGAGTATAGCAAAGTCGGCTGTAATTCCATCTCGGTCAGATTAAAATTGTAGTTAGTGCTATGATGCAGATACAAATACGGAACCAGCACATGACATTGAAGGTAGAATGTCAACCAGCTCTAGCTCCCCGATTTGACTGCTGAGTCTAGAGCATTTAGTATTTATATGTCTTGGTACACTCATATCTAGATTCAAAGCGAAATCATTAATTTGCTTATTGGTGCGAAACAGGCGGGCAACACAACAAGCTACGGATCTGGCCTATGGCTCAGATGGAGTGCTCATCCTCCCTCAATGCGGGAAACTTTTGCATCAACGCCGTTCCACATGGCGTTCTACACGGCACGTGGCACAAGCAAGGCCAGATGATCTGCAGGACGAGCACAATTTCCTGCTGAGAGACTTACTTTCATGAGTCTTAATATGAATTGGATTCATACTTATATTGCTCCGTTGTGTGTAAGCTTCGTTTTCATTTTCTTGGTATATCTGTAAATATTCGAATGATTCCGAACGACAACCGAGGCGATATCCCAGATGTAATCGTAACAAATTAAAATTCTTACTTTCATTAAAAAGGGCTACTTGTCATGTCAAGTCAAGGCTATAGAAGAGGGGTTGAATGGGTTTTTGTGCAATTCCTTACTCTTCTGAATACGTGTTGTTATCACGTTTGATGATGATTTTGCAATAACAAATCAAGTAATATTCTTCTTGGGCACCTTCCTCAGTTGGCCAGTGTTGTCGTTATAAGCCATTTGCTAACAGATCTCTGTAATCTTTCTCTAGATAAAACGGTAGAAGTAGAAGTCACGCTCAAAAAACGTAAAAAAGTAGATTTTCGATTTTTATCGATAATAGGGGAATTGGATGAGTTATTTAAAAAAACAAAATGAGCACGTACTGCGTACCTAACATACGAGTATTCAAGACACATATTGACAGACTTCAAACTCACATACACACTCACTCATTCACGCACACGCACGCTGTCCATGTGTTTAGCAAGAGCAATACTGCTTGAGTATTTTTTCAAAGTGTCAGTGAAAGTGACTTTATCCACTGTTAAAACACTGATTGAGTATTACTCAAATAGAGGACTTTATCGGACTTTGAGAAATACTCATATATACCTCAAATACATACATACATGTTTCTTCTACATGTATAGATTAGCTATGCCCAATTCTCTAGTGTCGAATGTGACAGTTGCACACATGACAAAACACTTTTCTATTCTGACAAATTGTGGATCTTATAGCTATTTTTATCAAGTATTAATTTTCAAGATAATTACAAACAAATAAGAACATTGCAGTTAGGCGCAACTAACTGCGAAATACTTTGTTCCCATATGTGCATTATATTTATTTAATAAACATTTAATTAACGAAATATTTCGGCAATTAGCAAACGTACATGGCAAGCAACAAACGTTTTTCCTACACATACATACAGATTTACACATGTACACATTATACGAGTATACACACAATTTTCTATGTATGCATACATAAGTTTGGATGCCAGAATATCCTAAGAATTGTGACTGAATTGGGAATTTTTCGATCGTCACTTTAGTTTTGTCAAAAGGCGCTCTAGCGATGCCTTATTTGGTTTTAGTTAACGAAGCTCAGGTCAGAGCAGTGGCGCTGGTGGTAAGCGCTATGCAAGCTATACTTAGGTGCGTGGGTTCGAATCCCGCAGAAAACTTTTTTTTCAAAAATTATTCATTTTTTATTTTTTCTATATTTGTATATTTATTATAAAATGCTTGCTGCCAATTGATAATAATTTATAAACATACGCATATGAATTGTGCATTTAAGCAAAAACTAAAACAACTTTTCCAATTTGCCACGCTGCTTGCTTGGCAACCAGTTTTTCTATGCATGCATATATGTATGTATGTATGTGTACATAGAAGTTTGTACGTGTATACACATCCAGGTGTGTATACATATTGCAAGAGTTGCGATTGTATTGTTTTGTTTTGTCACAAGCTGCTGATCAGCTGGTCAGCTGATCAGCTGTGAATTTATTTAGGTTTAGCTAACGATTATATGTTATTTTCAAAAAACCTGGGTTCAAATTCCGCTGGCAACTTCTTATTTATTAATCGAAAACTTATAAATTTTATTTTTTAAATTCATTAATATTATTATATTTATGTTAAAATGCTTTCCGCCATCTTAGCTATTACTAGTAAGCTATATGTATGCATGAATTATGCAGTTGGTCACAACTAACTTCTTTGCCGATTTGCCACGCCCCCAGTGAGCGTAGACGAATAATTTTTTGCCAGTTCTTAGAAAGAGCCGAGGCTAACATGCATGCAAAATTTGGTTGTTTACATTCAAAAAATGCGAAAATTACAGGGTATTTTTCGATATGCCACGCCCCCAAAGAGGCTGAAAAATTATTTTTGGGTCATCGATAGAGAAGAACATTATTAACTCAACCATCCAATTTTGAAGCTTCTAGCTCTAAAACTGTAGGAGGTATAAACTTTTGCCACGCCCCCTGTGGGCGTAGATATATCTACCAGTCTATATCAGTCAACGGGATATACATGCAAAATTTCAATTCTCTAGTGTCAATAGTGTTCAAAATATAGCACAATTTGAAAAATCACTATATATTCAGGTCCGATTTGACACGCCCCCAATGGGCGTAGACATAAAACCTTTTGATCGATCTTCTTAGAATCATAACATTAACTCACATGCAAAATTTCAGCGTTCTAGCTTTAACAGTGTAGAATATACGTTTTCCCCGATTTGCCACGCCCCCAATGGATATATATATATCCACCATAGCATTTTGAACTTGGGTTGTCACCCCGAGTATACATTTCAAATTGCAACTCTCTAGCTCATCATCTAGTATGATAACTTGACTATGGGCGGAAGAGTTTTCCGATTTGCCACGCCCCTAGTGGGCGGATCGGGAAAATTTTTACACTTTAATAATTCGGGAACATATATGAGTATATGTTTGAAACTTCAAGTCTCTAGCTCTAATAGCGCCGAAAAATATTTCGTTCATACGGACAGACGGACGGACATTGCACAAACCCAATATACTCTTTTTCCCTTTTTTAAGGGAACAGAGTATAAAAACCAAGCGGTTCGCACGCTACAAAAAGTGGAAGTCGATTTTGAAATGAACCATTCAATCTCAGATTTTAGCGAAACCTTTATAATTAATAATTAATGATTAATAATTAATAATGGTTTTAATTTGAATCCAAAATATTTATTTTTTAGTTTTAATCAGGGTCGCACTTGACGTGTCGAACGTGACATTTTTTCCACCATACTTTTTCCTTACTATTTTTTACTCCTTATTATTTATGTATGTAACTGAACACAAATGAAATTTAATACATTCAACTTATAATTGGTATATTCATTCTAAATTAAATAAACCAAAATAATAAAATTTAAATTAATTTGACTAACTGGAATTACATGTTTAATAGTCAAATATGCAGTCGTAGCTGCTGTCAGCTGTCGGCCAAAGCAACAAAGCGCATGAAAGTCTGATGTACGTGATATGTTTTTAACGTCGTTCTATTTTTGATCCAATTCAAAACATTCGATTTGAACTGATGACCAAAAATATTGAATGCAACTACATTACTTTTACACATTCATAAAAGGAAAAGTGCATCCGGTAATATAGGGTTCGTTCGTTGGCTTTCTTTTATTGACTGCTCATATTCTATCAACGTATCCCTATCCGTGAGAGTGGCGAAAATAAATTCCATGCATCATAACTACGTCGTATTTTGTTATGAATTCATTTAAACCAGCTAAAATGTATTTATTTTTGAATTGAACGCAGCTTCTATCGGAAAATTTTATATCTTTGTGAATTCCGAATACATTTGATTATTTTGGCAAATAAGACTCAAAACAAGAATTTAAACTGTTTGTTATACTCATCTATTTATTGAATATAGATATATATATCAAATTTCATTATTCACAAAATGGGTTTCAAATCCACTTTAATGTATTCAACATTTTTTCATAACCTTATTACGGTGTCGCACGCTACACACAAACATAACGCTACTATCATAACGCTACTATATTCGTTTGAAATTTCTATACCCTGAACCCATTGAAAATGGGAATTCAGGGTATAATGGTTTTGTGAAAATGTATGTAACAGGCAGAAGGAGAAGTCGCAGACCCCACAAAATATATATATTCTTGATTAGCAGAAAAAAATAATTTGATCTACCCCTGTCCGTATGTCCGTCCGTCTGTCCGTCCGTCCGCCAGTCCGCCTGTCCGTCTGCATGAACGTCGAGATTTCGGAAACCACAAAAGCAAGAGAGCTGCAATTGCACATGAACACTTGTATATTAGTTACGCAGTATGAGTTTATTTTGTTTTTCGATAACTCATCCCATTTCCAAATTATCGATCAAAATCAAAAATCAAAAATTCGTTTACATTTTTTTGGTTTTTTTTTGGCATAACTTCTACACCGTTTTAGCTAGAGACTTCAACTTTATATATTTAGATAGATATTATGAATACACAGATTTTGTAATTAGATTTTGGATGCCACGGATGCCACGGTTCAGGTAATAAAAACAAAATATGCAACAGAAATGCTCAAAACAGAACTTCTGTACTTGTTCAGCTTTGGGTGTCAATATTTCTAGATGTGTTATAAATATATATAAAATTCTTTAAAAAATATTAAAAGAACACTCTGAAAATGTATGTAACAGGCAGAATGAGACGATATTTTGGAACCATAGAAGCTATCGACTTTTTGAAACAAACTTGATATGCGCATGGAATATACGGACTTAACACAAAAACAAGTAAGAAGGCTCTAGTCAACACGGCTAGACTACGAAATACCCTGAACCCTGTAAAAAAAAAACTAATAGTATTCTTCTTTACGATCGTATGAGTAATAAAACAAAATAAACTCGTATTGCGTAACTAACATACGACTATTCATGTGCAACTTCAGCTCTGTAGCTTTTGTAGTTTCTGATATATCGACGCTCATACGGATGGGCAAACGGACGAACAAGAATATGTATACCTTGTGGGGTCTACGACGTCTCCATTTGCCTGTTTAATACATTCAGCCAATGAAAATGGGAAATCAGGGTATAATTAGAGTTATTAGAGCATTTATAAATATTTTCAACGAGATCTCTAACAAATTCAGTCGATATTTAACTTCATTATTTAGATCCACGCATTATGTTTTCCATTCGTTGATTCGCTTTCAACCAGATAAAGATAAGTTTTATTTATATACAAAGCTATAGTTCGATCCGGCGCGAATTTATGAAGTATCCCTGTCAAATAGATAGAATAATTTTTTATTTTATATATAAGCTGCAGTTATCACTGACTTTTAATGCTATATAGAACCGCACATAACCTATTTTTGACTCATGAGAATAATTACATAGTCGAAATTAGAAAACAAATCTGTTTTCCCGCAAGAAAGTGTCAATTCAATGGGATTATAGCAACTCGTTGTAGTAGTATTAGTAATAATTTCCATAAGCATTTTATAAACATTTTGGGCAAAAATGTTAATATGCGTCCTTAACTGTTCGGTCCACATATATGTATACATGTATGACCATCTCTCTCTAGTACCGACTTTCAGGCGAGCGATGCGCAAGCCAGCGAAAGCAGGACAAACGATAACACACACTTTCGATATGCTAGTTCCCTATATAAATGTGGGTGTGTCCGTGTCCGCGTCCGTCCTTGTCTTCATTTTGAAAACAACCACGCGCCCACGCCCACGCCCAGAAACAGAAATGAAATTGGGAACAGGAACAGACTGACTGCTGAAGCTGCATGCCGCCCATTCGTTCGCATTCACATTCGTGCTGTGTTTGTGTTTGTCGAAACGGAAGTCGTGTGGGTAGTTAACGGAACAGTCTAGCGGTTATTGTATCGGAATGAAACAATTCAATTGGGCGGCAGCAGCTTACTCACCCGTTCATTCGGGTAATTCAAATAAAATTCCAGTTTCTCAACAAGCAGACATGTGTACTCATGTACATTGTTCCACACATACATGTTCATATACATATTATTTTTATTATTTATTTGTATATGCATATTACCGGCATATTATATATAAAAATACACAGATCTTAATATACGCAACGATTTTAATTGTTTAAACTTTTAGCATGCAATACTTGAAATATATATATTATCTCCACATTAACCAATGAAAGCTATTGTTGTAAAAGTTGTTGGAAGAGAAAAATTATTCAATAAATACAAATTTCTGTACCAGAAACAATAAGCCTTTGCTTGACCTTTTTTGGTTTTTGGCGCAACAAGCGTTGTAACTGTTTTCAACGCATGCAGTTATTGAGGCTCAGCCTGTGTTGCTGTACTATACACACAGCTGGCATATGCAATGCGTGATAGAGTAAGATAGCATGTGAACTGGCTTACGGCCAATCATTGAGCTGTATACGACAACATTGGAAGTGGATATTAAGTGGATGGGCTCTGCGAGCCAATCAGAAAGCCGCTATTCACCACGCTTCAAATTAGCCCAGATGACGGAGCCACACAAACAAATTGTGAAGCCTGCGATAGTCATATTGGCATTTGCATTGGCACTGTCGTTCGCGCATTTACTGTAACTACTTGTACCGGCGGCCCTCGATTATGAGCTTAATATGTGTGTATCGGTAACGGTAACGGTAACGGTTTCTCATCGCTGCGTAACCTCTGCTAGATGTATGCAGAAAGTAATTCAACAAGCGAGAATAATATAATATGTACATATATATATTTTTGTGATAAACGTGGAATATATGTGCACATATGACTGCCAAAGATGGCACCAAACAGTGAAAACGCGAGAACCTGATATTCCTGTAAAATTAAAAACAAAGCTAGAGTGCGGAAAATCAAGCGAACTGAAATATAGCGGATGCTCACATCAAAATTAAAAACAAAGGATTTGCCAGAAGTAATGCAGCCTATAATACAGAAATACATCAAAACAGAAAGTGCATCAATATACAAAAAATAATTACCATCTGCATGAATTCCTTTGAGACCAACAGAATCCCGTGGTGGTGGCCCAGTGTGAATTATTACCGCCTACAGTGAACTCTAGTACTTATATTATATGTTCATTGTTGGCACTCAAATGACGAGTATCTCGTTTACTTCATAACTGAGATTCTCCAAATAATTATGACCCATTTGCATTTGAACTTTAAAAGTTTAAATTAACATTAACAACAGAAGCAAAATCAACGAGCAATCGAATTTGACTCTAGGAATATCTACGAAAATAATAGGTATATAGAAAAATGTTTACTCTTCAATCTACGCCTGCAGCCATTGGAACAGTGCCTTGGTCAACAGGAGCACTGATTGAACGACTACCAACTTTGGATGATATGAATCATAAGGGTATGATGATATTAACAACTTATATCTAACCCATAATAAAGAACATTTCACAATCATTAGATTTCGAAGAGCTGTTTTCAGTTCTCGACAAAGAATTACCTCAAAACCATATGGGAAATCCATTTTCAGACATATGTATGTTTAAGTTTTTATATGATTATATTATACTATACTTACTTATTATATATATATATATATATATATATATATATATATATATATATATATATATATATATATATATATATATATATATGCATTTTTGGCAAATTGAGTTGTTGGGTACATGGGTACGTTATTAAAGGTCCTGTAATTATTAACATGATTTATACCAGATTATCATGCTCTTCTCTTGCGTTATCATTTTTTCAATATCAGAAAAAAAAAACTTCCTAAATTTTGAATTGATAGGAGTATTTTTAATTTTTATTGAAATGAAATATGTATTATCAGCTTGGTTTACCGTGAAACTAGGAATCTCTGCCATTAAAAGCTTTTTAAACTATGATCTGTGGCGGTGGTTGTGGTTGTGGTTTAACTAGAGGATTTCATTATTGGATTGTCCTGAACGGATGGTCCAATGTATGGAGTCACGTGCACACTATTGGCTAACAATATAATTGGTCTAATAATATGATTTTCGCAGTTTTGTACTCAGAAATCTTTACCCGATATAGTTGAATATATCTCTAAAATCACTTTAGAATTAGCAAATTATATATATATATATATATATATATATATATATATATATATATATATATATATATATATATATATATATATATATATATATATTTATATGTATATACATTTTTATTTGGCGACAGTATTGCTGCTGCAATACCGATATTTACGTTATATATTTTTATGTGAAGTGTCTACAATTGCATCGAAATAGCTTCCTTATATACGCATAGAGATAGTAAGATGATAGACAAAAATTCGGACATTTATCATTGTCAGAGGGTAAATGTGTCTACACGAATTTCATAATATTTAAAATACCACTCGGTCCTGAAGTAATTTTAAATATCATTACCTTGACAACATAAGTATTGTATATTGTGTAAGCTTGACAGTAGTTGTGATTATTTTTCATTTGATTTGGTCTTTTTTTCTTATAGACAATGTTCTTGCTATGAGAAATCTGCCCTGTTTGGCCGTGGCAAGTGGCAACGGACTAGGCGGTATTGGCGGAAAGGCTGCTGCAACAGCTGCGATGGAAGCTGCGGATGCAACGACAGCACCACAGCCACCACACTCAACATCCTCCTACTTTACCACCACCTACTACCACTTGACAGATGATGAATGTATGTTTTTAGTATCATCTAAACTTTTTCAATCAATTTTCATTTTTAAGCATAGGTTGCAAGTATCAGTTATCCGACTCACTTCTCTCGTTCTATTCAGAAAGAAAAGGATTTACACACGCTCTTATTCTGAGTAGGAGAATCATTTTGATACTGACATTCTTCTTCTTTACGATAAGTGCGCGCTTTGCTATCTGCGTAGTTAATGCCGTGGCTTGGAGGTGGGTTGGGCTATACTTTCAACTCTTAAAAGTCTATTTATATATAGATGGATGATCTTGATGATACTTTGAGAATAATAATAACAAAAAAATGGGTTTAATTGCAGGTCCCTACTATTTTTACGTTTTTCCAAATTTATGGGATGGGGCGAATTTGGGGTCGGTATCCAAAATCTAACAAATATCGAAATTGTATTATATTAGCATCTAGATATATGCTGCAGACACTAAGGATGAATGAGATATAATTTTATAACTGATTCTGGATAAATATTTTAATCGATAACTCGGAAATGGAAAAAGTTATCAATTTTCTGAAACAAAGTCATATACCGCTCATACAACTGAAGTTTCTAGATACGGATAGACGGACAGACGACAGGGCTATATCGACTCAGTTCGTAGCCCTGATCAAGAATATATAATGTGTAGTAACGCTCAAAAAACATAAAACAAGTAAACGAGTTTTAGATTTTTTGTCGTTAATTTGGAAATGGGATGAGTTATCGAAAAACAAAGCAAACTCATACTGCGTAACTAACATACGAGTATTCATGTGAACGGACGGACGGACAGGGCTTAATCAACTTTTTTGTGCTGATCAAGATCATTTTCACGAAGCCATTATACCCTGAATTCCCATTTTCAATGGGTTCGAGATATAACAAGTAAGAAAGCTCTAGTCGAAACTGCTCGACTACGAGATCCCCTGAACCCGCCGAAGAACCAATAATATTCCAAGAATTCTTCACCTCGTTCTGCAATCGTAACAAACTATACATGCATAAGCCCGCTGATATGCCATGCTGATATATGCGTATACGATATAAGATATATGAATGAAGAAGTAGAGAAGATTAATTACTTGAAAAGGGTTGCGTTCCTATGGGAAGATTTACCAAAACATGTACGGACAGTATGAGGAACATGTACAAAACAAATAAATTGATTGGAAGATTTATTTTTCGTGAATGAGTAGTATAAATATAGATTTTATATTTATCTGTCAATGTTTTGGTTGGAATGGCAAGAGATATTAAGCAAATGAGTACTGTTGTACATATTATAATTGGGTGTCGTACATAACAATATGTTGGAATTTGTTTCTTGTTTATGAAATCACTGTCGTTATACAGAATTACGCTAAGCTTGACGTCTAGATTAAGAGTACAAGTTATAAGTAGTTTTTATTTGAGAATACAGGTAGCATTGTCTTTTGAATTCTTTGTCCAAAAAAGGTATTGGTTTGGCAGAGCAACAAGAAGTTAGATTAGTTCGCTTCATTTTAAGATTTATATTCTTATTAATAAATTTATATAAAAATGAAGTACTTTTATAAATATGTTGTCGTAGAAGTACTAGAAGGTAATTAAATAGTTATAGGTAATTAAATATAGTATTGACTTATTACAAGCTGGCATTTAAAGATATCTGTTCACACATCAGCATTAAGTTTATGGGCAATTATTAAGTAGGTCAAATGTTAAATATAAAGGGACTGAATTTTTCCATTAAGAGTAAGCCCTGTCCGTCAGTCCATCCGTCCTTTGTTAGATTTTTGACACCGACCCCAAATTCGCTCCATCCGCCGAAACTTGGAAAAACGCATTTCAAATAAAAGAGACTTGAAAGATTAGAAAATGGACACATTTTAGTACTATTATTATATTCTGGAAGATTCATGAAGATCGTCCGTCTAGGAATATAGTTATAAGCGTATAAGTGCGTAAAGAAGAAGAGTGTTAGTTTTTTTTTTGAAGGGTTCAGGGTACTTGTTTTGTAAACTATTTGTATACCACACAAACAGACACACGTATATACATACATACACTCACACATTCACATAATCTTACCTAATTGAGTTAGTTTTAGTACTACCCAAAATAAGGGTACACTGATCAGTCGTTGAAACGAGTTATTGAAATGTGTCGGTTCTGGTGTGAAAATTGCGAAACATAAGTCTTCATTGAATTTTTCACCAATTGTTTGTTGGCTTTGTGCTGTGAATGACTTGGTCAATGCATGTTGAAGCAGCATAAGCTGGCAATTATAGTCACACCAAGAAGCGAGAACAAAAAACCAGAGGCAAGCTGATCAGTGCGGACAATGGCTAACGGATTTGAAGACGGGGGAGAGCGACCCCGAGTTCCAGGTCTCTTTAACGCCAAGTAAAGACGTTTATTGAGCATATAAGGGGAATCACCATCGGCAAAGAACCCATAGCCGATTGAAGCTACTGTCCCCGATCGACAAGGTTCCCTCCCCGTTTTACGACCCTTGTTTCACAGTCTCCTCATCCTCTTCCTACCTGACACTTGCAGCCCTGCTGTGCCGATAAGTACTTTTAGTTATGTCCGTGCCATTGTTTGTTTTATGAATCAATACAATCATTTTCCAGCGATATAATAAAATTGAAGAGTGTTCTATGTTCGGGACCGTTTCGTGTCATGTCGTTACAAATGAAAACAATTATCGTGACGCTGAAAGCCGAAGTCGAATGGAAAATAAACAAAAGCATCAGCATTTTGTTTTGTCTGATTAATGTGCATATTCTGCTCGTGTCGCACATCGAGTCAACTGAAACATGTTCTTCCCTCCTAATATTTATATGTAGCTATTTCCTTTGGCACACAACTATCACATTTACACATTCACATCACCCAAATGAGCCTCTTTAGCGGCACAGTCATTGTGCGATGTGATGTTATGGGTTCCTAGCGGTTGTTTCATGTCGTTGTCATCGCAGTGTTATGGCCGGCGTATTGCTCTCACTTTTGAGTCCAGGCTCAGGTCCAGGTTTGGGCCGGAGTCCAAATTGTATGCCAATTGTATTGTGTGCCAATTACAGTGTTAATTCTATTGGCAATATTTTCATATCCCCTGAAAATGGGAATTCAGTGTATAATGGTTTTAAGAAACTGTAGGTAACAGGCAGAAGGAAATGTCGCATATATATTCTTGATCAGCATACAAAAAATAAGTTGATATAGCCCTGTCTGTCTGTCCGTGCGTCCGTATGAACGTCGAGATTTCGGAAACTAAAAAACCTAGAGATCTGAAATTATATGAATACTTCTATGTTAGTTACGCAGATCGAGTTTATTTTGTTTTTTCGATAACTCGTAATTAAAAAAAAAAAAAAAAACGCATTACAAATACTAGAGAATTGTAATTTGGCAAATAGACATATTTGAGCTATTAATATTTTCCGAAAGAAAGACCGTCCATCTAGAAATGGAGTTATAAGCGTTCAAAGTATAGCCCAACGCACCCCCAAGATACGGCTGCAACTGCGCGGTTAGTAGAGCGCTGGCTCATTCGTTTGATAAGAAGAAGAAAATATAATTTTTTTTTTGCAGGGTTCAGGGTATCTCCTAGGTCAAGCCTAGACTAGAGCCTCGACTGCACTGTGGGTAAAAATCGCGAAATTTTGGCATTAATGCAAATTTTTTTTTGTTTAGTATCCGCCAACTGGTTTATTTTTCTCCTTTATAATACTCCAGTAGACATTAAAACAATTTTTATAAAATTTTCAAGACATCCATTAATGTTTTGAGCTTCGTCAAAGTTAGCTGATTCAGAGTTGCTTGGTAAATCGAAAAAAGCGCTTGATATCATTCTCGACTTTCAACGTGAATATATCTTTGTAGGCTGCAATAATGAAAATGTTTTGTTATGGAAAAATATCAGGGAGGTATTTAAATGAGATTCTTACAATTTATATTGTTGTTCTGTGATTTATTAGCCAATTGTGCAACATGTTGCTGCGTGCATTTTTAAGATCAAAATTAATATTTATATTTGCGTTTCGTCAGACATAACTTTTGACCCGTCAAATGCATTTGAAATGTTGAAATCACAAATTGTGTACTAATGTTTGCTAAATCCAATATTAAAAAGACATCTTGCCCGTTTTTGCCCCTTTATGAAATAATCGACATGTTGCAGCTACAAATGAGTTCAACAATTCCATTCTGCTGGAAGTGTGGAACAGCAACAAGCGACAATATAGTGCAATAAATGATTATATGGTCAAACAAAATAAGCGAAGACAACAAATCGGAAGATGAACTTAAATTAATTGAGCAAAAAAATACTCTTCTTCTTTACGAACGTATGACCACGCGCTATGCTAACAGCGAAGTTGCTGTGTTGGGGGTGGGTTGGACTATAATTTGGACGCTGATAACTCCATTACTAGAAGGACGATCTTCATGAAATTTTTAGAGTAGATTAAGAGTATTTAAATCTATCTATTGCTAGTCCCTAGTATTTGAAATGTGTTTTTTTTTTTTTCAAATTGGTGGCGAAGAGGGCGTGGCATCCAAAAACTGAAAATTACAGTTCAATTTTGGAAAAAAAAAATCCGAAATTATAAAATACTCATACTAATATGTATGCAAAATTTCAAGCTTCTATCTCTTCAGGGACAATTTATGCAAAAAAATCGGGCTTTTTACCCATAGTGCACTGGAGGCTCCTTACTTGTTTAATTTTTTATACCCTGAGCCCATTGAAAATGGGAAATCAGGGTATAATGGTTTTGTTAAATGTATGTAACAGGCAGAAGGAGGCGTGGCAGACCCCATAAAGTATATATATTCTTGATCAGCTTAAAAAAATAAGTTGATCTAGCCCTGTCCGTCTGTCCGTCCGTCCGTCTGTCCGTCCGTCCGTCCGTCCGTATGTATGAACGCGTTGATTTCCGAAGATACAAAAGCTAGAGAGTTCATTCTTTTTGTGTTAGGTTTGTATATTGCACGCGCAGTACGAGTTTGTTTCATAAATTCGATAACTTGTATATTTGCAAAGTTATCGATAAACGAACTTATCGGGAACCAGTTATAAAATTCTAGCTAATTCATCTTTAGAGTTAGAGTCTCCGAGTCTTCTGTGTATATATAGATACTAATTTAATACAATTTCGGTTTTTGTCAGATTTTGGATTCCGGTCCCCACTTCACCCCACCACCCCCAAATGTGGAAAAAAATTCATTTCAAATACTAGAGACATGCAGTTTGGTTTAGCATATAGATATGAATATCATAATCTTAATCTGAAGAAATCAATTCGATTGTCCATCTAGAAACAGAATTATTGGTCTATAAAGTTTTCTCATCAAAACCCATGTGGCGCAGCAAGCAAGGCAGCGAGACAGCAAGACGCTTGCAATGCTTACACACATGCATACACACATACATGCCTACAAGCGTAGATCAGCGTCTATGCGTGCAGAAACGAATCGAATAATTCTTGGAATATTATTCGTTCGAAGAAGGGCTCAGGGGATTTCGTAGTCGAGCAGTCTCGACTACAGCTTTCTTACTTGTTTTTGTTTATTTTGCTTTTATTAGGCATGTTATTTATGGTGAGTCTTTTGTAATGTGGCTCTTGTGACATGAGTGGTATATAAATTTTATGAGACTGAAAAATGCTTTCTATACCAATAGATGCAGCAAGTAATATTGTAATTTGAAGAATATTGATTTTGCTGTTGAAAGATTTTTTATATATAAATATGTAAAGGAGTCTATTACAGTAAAATATTGATTACTAAAATGACAACAAACTATTTATCGACGTATCCACATCTTCAATGATGACGCTCGCTACTAGGGCTTTTGAAATATGTAGTGTTCATTTAAATGGAATATTTGAATATTGGCCTTAGATAAGAATATGAGAAGCAGCAAAAAGTAAGCGCTGTTATCACTGTAATCTGTTTTCTATTAAATTAAATGGTAATGGTGCCTTAAGATTTATCATTTGCCTGCTCAACTGGCGCAAACGGTCGTCAAAATATAGAGTCGGGATTAGCCTTTCAAAGTCTTTGACCCTCATCTCGAGGCATTCGATAATGGGGTCAAACTTGCCGGCATGTTACCGCATCACTGGCCTCAAAAAAAAAAAAAAAAAATCAAATTGATACGCAGATTTAGGGATTATCTCACAAGCAACAATACTAGGAAATATAGTGGAAATCCGTGCCATCCATCGACTTGACGAATTTTTCTTTTTTTTTTTTCTCTTTTGGTTGACTGGTTTATTTGATTATCTATTTTTGTTATACCCTGAACCCATTGAAAATGGGAATTCAGGGTATAATGGTTTTGTAAAAATGTATGTAACAGGCAGATGGAGACGTCGCAGACCCCACAAAGTATATATATTCTTGATCAGCACAAAATGAGTTAATATAGCCCAGTCCACTTTTCCGCCCATATGAACATCGAGATTTCGGAAACTACACAATAATACTCTTATGTTAGTTACGCAGTACGAGCTTATTTTGTTTTTTTCGGTAACTCATCCCATTTCCTAATTATCGCTAAGAAATCGAAAATTCATTTACATTTTTTTAGGTTTGTCTTAGTATAACATCTACACCGTTTGAGCTAGAGAATTCAATATATGTATTTATATAGATATATTTGTATATTTAGATAGATATTATGAATACGCAGCTTTTGTAATTTTCAGATTTTGGATGCCAATTTGAAAAAAACGCATTTAAAATATTAAAGACTTGGAATTTGGAAAATAGACAGTTATTAATATATTCCGAAAGTTTCATGAAGATCGTTCATCTAGAAATGGAGTTATAAGCGACCAAAATATAGCCCACCCCACCCGCAAGCCACGGCAGCAACTGCGCAGTTAGCAGAGCGCGCTTACACGTGCGTAAAGAAAAGTATTAGTTCTTTTTTTGGAGGGTTCAGTATAACTCTCGAGCATGGTTTTGTTAAAAGTATGTAACAGGCAGAAGGAGGCGTGGCAGACCTCATAAAGTATATGTATTCTTGATCAGGGTGACGAGAAAAGTTGATATAGCCATGTCCGTCTGTCCTTCTGTCCGCCCGTCCGTCTGTCCGTCTGTTTGTCTGTCCGTATGTTTGAATGCGTCGATTTCCGAAGATACAAAAGCTAGAGAGTTCATTCTTTTTGTGTTAGGTCCGTATATTGCACACGCAGTACGAGTTTGTTTCCGAAATTCGATAACTTGTATATTGCCAGAGTTATCGATAAACGAATATATCGAGACTGAGTTATAAAATTAAATTTACTTCGGCTTTAGAATTAGAGTCTCCAAGTCTTCTGCATATATATAGATATTTTTAAATTAATTTATTAATTTATTAAAATTTCGGTTTTTGTCAGATTTTGTATTTCAATTACTAGAGACATACAGTTTGGTTTCGCATATACATATAAATGTCATGATCATAATAAGAAAGTTTGACGCCTACAATGTTACGCATGCAGAAACGAAGAGAAAAATTCTCGGAATATTATTCGTTCTTTGAAGGGATCAGTGGATCTCGCAGTCGACTAGAGGTTTCTTACTTGTGTTTATCCTTAATAGTCGAAATTTGAATTCGATTTTTATTATACTCTGAACCCGTTAAAAATGGGAATTCAGGGTATAATGGTTTTATAAAAATGTATGTAACAGTCAGAAGGAGACGTCGCAGACCCCATAAAGTATATATATTTCTTGATCAGCAGAAAAAAATAAGTTGATGTAGCCCTGTTCGTTCGTCCGTCAAATTTGTATATTTAGATAGATATTATGGATACGCAGATTTTGTAATTTTCAGATTTTGGATACCACGCTCCCTTCGCCCCCAATTTGAACAAAAAAAACTCCCTTCAAATACTAGAGCCTTGTAATTTGGCAAATATACACATTTAGATGCTATTAATATATTCATGAAGATCGTCCATCTAGAAATGTAGTTAAAAGCGTTCAAAGAAGAGGTGCCAAACTATCGATGGTGGGCGCCATCGATTGTGGTCGATAGTGTTTTTTCAAACATCGATGGCGGTCGATAATACCATCGATAGTGGTCGATAGTCGCAATAAAAAAAACAGTGATTGAAAATCATTGAAATTTGTAAGAAAAAAAAAAAAAATAATTTCAATTTTATTTTAATTCAAAAGGAACACTTTAAAACAACTATATATTTTCGCAAGTGTGAGTGATTTACATTTGGAAAAAAAGAGTAAGAGTACAGGCTATGGGTCTCTTCTGCCAAAATATTGAACTTATAAGTTCAAGGAACATTGCTTACATTTTATAGAATTACATTTTAAGGGAAAAGTTATAAATACAAAAGCCTTATAAAAGACTTAGAAGCTAAAACTTGAAAACTATAATGTGATTTATTTATTATAGGGAAAGATTTTTGTTTAAAAACAACAAAAAGTTCACATTTTCTATCGCCCAACTATCGTCCAACTTAACCATCGATAGTTCAGTGGCTCGATAGTGCCCTACCATCGATGGTGATGATAGTGCCATCGATAGTTTGGCACCTCTAGTTCAAAGTATAACCCAACCCACCCGCAAGCTACGGCAGCAACTGCGCGGTTAGCAAAGCGAGCGCTCATACGTTCGTAAAGAAGAAGAGTATTATTTTTTGTTTTTGCAGGAATCAGGGTATCTCGTAGTCGAGCCGTCTCAACTAAAGCCTTTTTGTTATGTAATTTGAATACCGATAAAGCTAGAGTTTGTAGACGGGCAATCGTAATCAGATTATGATCATTACCAAACCAATCTGTATGTCTCTAGTATTTGAAATACGGTATCCAAAATCTAACAAAAACAATTAGTATCTATATATATGCAAACGACTTGGAGACTTTAGAGCATAAGATGAACGAGATATCATTTTTTTTATCTAACTCTCGATAAATATTTTAATCGACAACTCTGAAACGGAAATAGTTATCGAGTTTCGGAATCTGAAGCCTCGGCACGTACGTAAAGAAGAAGAGTATTCGTTTTTTTTTTTTTTTTTTTTTTTTTTTTTTTTTTTTTTTTTTTTTGTTGTTGCATGGTTTAGTGTGACATGACGGTCTGTCACAATTCTAAAATTAATAGGAAATTAAAAAATTAATTAAATTTGTTTATATATTTATTTATTTTTTTTAAGGCAGCAATGAATGTCGACTACAAATATCGACTACAAATATCGCATTAATTAACAAAAATATTAGTAAAGTGCATTTTATATTCCAGGTCACAGTGGAGTTAATCAATTGGGTGGTGTTTTTGTTGGAGGAAGGCCATTACCAGACTCGACACGTCAAAAAATCGTTGAGCTCGCACATTCCGGAGCTCGACCATGTGATATTTCTCGAATCCTGCAAGTTTCCAATGGATGCGTAAGCAAAATTTTAGGCAGGTATGTTCTAAATACTCCATTTGTATAGAATATTTGTGTTTGACGTATAACGCATATTTGGAATCTGAATTTTTTTCAAGAGTGCTGATAAGAAAAATTTTACTTTAATACTGTTATTTTGATGTTACAGACTTGTATACTTTCTGTTTGCGAATAGATGAATGTTTGGTAGGAATCATTAATTCAGCTTGAGTTTGACTTACATAATTAGATGTGCTCCATTAAAAATTCCAGCTTTTAATTTTACTTAGAGTTCTCTAAATTCGACTATTTATTTGCAGCTTTCTTTTGGATTATGACTTTGTTACGATATTTTTAGCAGAATAATAGCAAAAAATGTAGCTCTATTTGTCTGCCCGTCAATGCAGCGGTAGACTTCAAATTTGTTGATAGGGGAAAATTTGAAAATGAAATTTACGATATACATATGTATGTATATAGTATGTAATGACATATGTAAATAGCAGGAGGAATGAATGTTTTTGCAAAGAATCATGTTCGCATCTCTTGCTGATAGCTGATTTGGCCGAGGAATCAGTTTGCAAATAACGTTGCTTATTGGATATAGTTATTATTACATTTACAAATACTTATATTTTAGATATTATGAAACAGGAAGTATTCGACCACGAGCGATTGGAGGCTCCAAGCCACGAGTAGCGACAGCAGAAGTCGTTAGCAAAATCTCGCAATACAAACGGGAATGTCCCAGCATATTTGCTTGGGAGATCCGAGATAGATTGTTGCAGGAGAATGTATGCACAAATGATAACATTCCAAGTGTAAGTAAACTTTAAGATATTATTATACTCTTGGTATACATATTTATATATAATGAAATACATATACATGTTATATATGTTAAGTAGGGCAACCACAGAACATATTTTACTGGTCTAATCGCAATCTTAGTCATCCCACATATTTGTGAGCTGTGTGTTTAGTCCAAGGAAAATTATACTAAATTTAATTGAAACTTAAAGCAATTTTGTGATAAATCAGAGAAACAACAACCAGGCTAGCTCTATAATATTTGCTCAAGTCAGATACATTGATCAAGTTTTCAATTATTTTATAAGCATTACATTATTATTTGCCATTTTGCTCGCTATTTGAATTTTCTTTGTAAGCTTGACGCCATTTTTCTCTTTCTGTCATTCAAATATATAGTTAACAATACAATTTTTTTATTGTTTATTAAGTATGCCAAAAAAGAAAAACAGCAAAGAAGGCAAATGAATTGTGACAACGATGCGGATAGCCTGCGTAGTACTTTGCCTCATTGACAGTTGTGTGGAAAATGTGCTCATTCGAATGGAAGGGAAAATCTTTTATGCACATTAAACGACAAAAAGGGAAATCAGTGCTAGAAAAAGTATGAAAAACGTACAATATTAAATAAATACGGCCCAGCCCGTCACCACAAAGCGTAAGGCGTTGAAATTCACGCGCGAGGGAAATCCTATTCTTCCTCTTATGTTGAATGTAGAAACAGCAACAGAAACTGAATCGACCCATTGGACGGGAGAGCTAAACCAAAAAAATCATTCAGGGGTGAAAGCGTTTGGCAGTTCGAAATTAAATCGTTGGATGTTGACCGCACGGTCTAATTTCTTTCGAGAGTCCAAGGAATTCGTTCTAGCCAAGCACTAGTGGTGGTTAATGGCAGGCGTCTGAAAATAAGTAAAAGCATATATTTAAATTTCTTCGGTGTACATATTTGTATCAATAACATATATTTAGATCTAATATTATTTTAATATCTGTTTTGATGATAAAAAACATTTCCAAATTTGAGTATATAAAGGCCTCTCGATTTAGATACCGTTACATGTGCACTTCAGACTTGAAGTAGCTCAGGACCTTCTTTTTTTTAGTGGAAACTACTTGTCTCTTAGAAACCATACCTACTAGCTACTTTGTATTATAGATTTATTTTACTTTATTTTATTTCGTAAATCAAACAAAATAAAAGTAATATAACATATAATTCTTTTCTTTATATATATATATATATATATATATATATTATCTATATACAAGTATTGTATGACATACCTGAATCGGGGATGGGGTATGCATATTAAAGGTATAATATATGGATGTGCATATATATATGCATGCATATATTGATTTGGGTTCATATGTATGTATGTGCGTAAAATGCTCTCGGGGATGGCGTTCATTTTATTTAAAAAAAAAAAAAAGTTTTTTTTTACAAGCGTTCGCTTTCGTTCCCTCGAAAGGACATGTCTGCCTAATTTTTCCACTCAACTGCACTTTTCCCTGTTGTTCTCACTCGCTCATTTATATGTTTTTCGCGTTTGTTCTTTCTTTCATTTCTTTGCTTTTGCTGTTGCCTTTTGAATTCATTTCAAAAGCGCTGTCATGCACAGGCATGGACCTAAAATAACAATAGAAAAGCAACAGCAGCAATGTCAGACTATTGGATACCCTGTATCTAAAGGATGCTGGCATAAACTCGGATCGAACCTATTTCTCAAATATCGAAGTGCTAATCAGGCCGGAAGAAGACTTTTTAGATCTTTGAATATTATGCTTATATTATTTTATGTATATATAAATATATATACATATATATATATATATATATATATATATATATATATATATATATATATATATTTTTTTTTTTTTTTTTTTTTTTTAAACCTGGAATTCAGAAACTACGAAAGCTAGAGAGCTGAAATTTTACTCGTATGTTAATTACGCAGTACGAGTTTATTTATTTATTTTTATTTTTTCGATAACTTATCCGATTTGTTATTTATCGATAAAAAAATATTGAAAATTCGCTTACTTGCCTTTACGTTTTTGAGCATAACCGTTTGAGCTAGACTTCAAATTTGTATATTTAGATAGACATTATGGATACGAAGATTTCATTTTCAGGTTTCCATTTTCAGAAGAAATTGGGAAAACAGACACATTTTAGTGCTATTATTATATTCCCAAAATATCATAAAGATTATTCATCTAGAAATGGAGTTATAGCCTATAGCTTATAGGCGTCCAAGGAATAGCCCAAGCCACGGCAGCCACTGCGTGGTAAGCAGAGCGCGCTTATGCGTGCGTAAAGAAGAGTATTAGTTTTTTTTTGCAGTGTTCAGGGTATCTCGTAGTCGAGCAGGCTTGACTGGGGCCTTTTGAATTGTTTAATATGGGCATAACCTATAAAGGCTCTGCGAAATATTATATTATCAGATTCCGATCAGTGAAGTCCAATAATTTTTGAATATGTGATGCTTATTCCTGATAATTACAGGCTCAAACAAATTTCTGACAGAAAATCAATAATAAACAAGTAAGAACGTTGCAGCTAGGCGAAACTAGCTGCGAGGGACTCTGTTTCCGTAGGTGCCGTTTATTTATTTAATAAACATTCAATAATAAACGAAATATTTCGGCAATTTCTTAATTTTTATACCCTGAACCCATTGAAAATGGGAAATCAGGGTATAATGGTTTTGTGAAAATGTATGCAACAGGCAGAAGGAGACGTCGCAGACCCCACAAAGTATATACATATATTCTTGATCAGCATAAAACAAGTAAGACGGCTCGACTACGAGATACCCTGAACCCTGCAAAAAAAGTGATACTTCTTTAACCACTTATGAGCGCGCACTCTGCTAACCGCGCAGTTGCTGCCGTGGCTTGGGGGTGCGTTGGGCTGAACTTTGAACGCTTATAACATGAGTTATGCAGTTGACCACAACAAACTTCTTTGCCGATTTGCCACCCAATGGATGTAGTGGGTGTAAACGCATAATATTTGGCCAGTTTTTAGAAAGAGTCGAGGCTAACATAACAAAAAACGCGAAAATTGCCATATGCCACGCCTCCAAAAAGGCTGAACAATTATTTTTGGGTCATCGATAGAGGGGCTATTAGTAACTGAACCATCCAATTTTTAAGCTTCTAGCTCTAAATCGTTAGCAGATATAAACTTTTGTGGTTTGCCAGGCATGATTTATGCGATGTTTCATTCTTTACTACAATTGGCCATCAATTGTTAATGTTTTTTGTCTTCTAGGTGTCATCGATAAACAGAGTTTTGAGAAACTTAGCAGCACAGAAGGAGCAGCAAAGTTCTGGAACAAGTAGCTCCAACACGAATATCAATCCTAATCCAAACACAACCCAAGGCAATGGTAACAGCAACGGCAATGGAAGCAGCAATAATAATAGCATGCGCGGTACAAGTGGAGGTGTAGGTGTAAGTGTTAGTGTTGGTGTTGGTGCTGGCGCCACAGGCACCACAAATGATTTGATACAAACAGCAACACCGTTGAACTCTTCGGAAAGTGGAGGTGCTAGCAATTCGGGAGAGGGAAGTGAACAGGAGTCTATTTATGAGAAGATACGATTGATAAATACTCATCATGTCCCGACACTCGATCCGGCCTTATCAATGCCAGCTGTGGCTCCGGTTAATCACGAACAGTTGACGACGAGTGTTCCCAGCCATTTTAGTCCGCATCCGCACTCCAGTCACTCGATTCCAATTCACTCGCATAGCCAGCACCAGCAGCAACATAACCAGCACCAGCAGCAGAGTTGGCCATCCCGTCATTATCCAACTGGGACCTGGTATGCGGCTCCTTTGAATGGCAGCGAAATGGCTTCATCTACAGGAGTTATATCTGTATCGGGTTATGGAAGTGGAGGCGCGTCAGCTGTTCCAACTTTGCTTCCAGGACATCCTTTGACTCCGCCAAGTGATCTCATCAATATTGGTGGCCCGACCGTTCGCTTGGACAATTGTTCTATTACAGTCGACGAAGTTATGCTAAAAAAGGGTAAGTTATATATGTATACCATATTATATTTCAACAAGTAAGAAAGCTCTAGTCGAGACTGCTCGACTACGAGCTCCCCTGAACCCCCCGAAGAACCAATAATATTCAAGGAATTATTGGATTTGTTTCTGCTCGCGTATCAAACTACACATGTACACACACGCACGCACCCACGCGCTGATATACGTTTGTACGCATGTACATATGTGTGTAAGGATATCGGGCGTATTGCTGTCTCGCTTTTGCGAGAACTTATTTGATTAAGAACTTATTGAATTAATATTAAAGTCGTAGCCAAACTTTTAGATTATGATCCTGACATTCAAAGCTACATATATGCCAAACCAAAGTATATTTCCAGAGTTGTCGATCAAAATAATTATCGACAGTTAGTTATAAAATTATATCGCGTTCATCTTTAGAGTTAGAGGCACCAAGTCTTTTGATTTTGGATTCTGGTCCACTATTCGCCCCCACACCCCCAAATGTAAAAAAAATGCATTTCATATACTAGAGACATGCAGTTTGGTTTGGTATATAGATGAATATCATGATCATAATCTGGAAAATTGATTACGTTTGTCCGTCTAGAAACAGAATTATTATTCAAATAAGTTCTCGCAGCAAAACTCACCTGAAACAGCTAGACAGGAAGACGCCTGCAATGCATACATACATTCATGCGTACAAGCGTACATGAGAATGTGTGTGTGCGTGCTACATGAGTGTACATGTATAGTTGTTATGCGTGCAGAAACGAAACGAAGCAATCTTGGAATATTATTCGTTCGAAGAAGGGTTCGGGGGATCTCGTAGTTGAGCAGTCTCGACTAGAGCTTTCTTACTTGTTTATTATTTATTTGATAATACAATATTTTAAAATACGTATCACAATATTTGTAGTGAAACATTAAATCTGTAAAAGCAAAAAGTTAGGCGATGCCAATCAAGTACTGTGCGCTGAGTCACGTGCCATGACTATTTATGCACGCACGGCAGCTTTATCGTCCTTATCGAATTTTCAAGGATACAGAGAAATGCACAATAGAATAAGCCATATCGGAGATAGGTACAGGTATACCTTCAAGGCTAAGCCTCCAGGAGATATTCCAAGTCAATCGTGCGTATTTTTGGCTAAATTGATTGATGACTAGTCTTGTTCTTCTAAAAACTTCTCTGAAGTATACTGAGCCCGTGTACGTTATGTCAAATAATCTATTTGTGATTGTCAGAAAACAGGCACATAAAGTATATATATTCTTGATCAGGCCGACAAGCTAAGTCGATATAGCCATGTCCGTCTGTCTGTCTGTGAAAACTCCTTATTATCGATCAAATTTATAAAAGAAACAAAGTATGAAGGCTCTGGTCGAGACTGCCACACTGCGAGATCCTTTGAACCCAGCAAAAAAAACTGATATGTATAACATGGGCTCTGCTAACTGCGTAATTGATGTCGTGGGTCGTAGACCTCATTAATTATATATATTCTTGATCAGCGCGAAAAATAAGTTGATATCGCCCTGTCCGTCACTCCGTCCTTTTAAATTTTTGTATTTATATATACATATATTATGTATGCGCAGATTCTGTAATTTTCAGATTTGGGAGTTCACGCCCGCTTCGCCCTCAATTTGAAAACAAGTGAGAACGCTGCAGTCGACCATTACCGACTGTATAAGACTCATTCACGCCCGTAACGTTGTCATATTTCGAATTTAATAAACGAAATATTTGGCGCTTTTCCTATACATACATACATATATACATACAGATGTATGTAAGAGTGCACACATTCAGCTGTGATTCCATGCACACAGGGAAAAGTCTGCATTCCAAGATATTTAAAGAATTGCGATTGAATTGTGATTTTTTCGATCGTTACTTTAGTTTTGTCAGCTACTCAAATAATACGAAAATTACAGGGTATTTTTCCATTTGTCACGCCCCCAAAGAAGATGAAAAATTATTTTTGGAAGAGTCCATTAGTAACAGAACCATTCAATGTGGAAGCTTTTAGCTCTACAACTGTGAGAGATACAAGATTTTGAGGTTTGCCACGGCCCCTGTGAACGTAGATATATCTACCATAGCTTATTGATCTTTGGTTGTCAACCCGAGTATGCATGCCAAATTTCAAGACTCTAGTGTTAAAAGTGTTCAAAATATAGCACAATTTGAGAAATCATTATATAATTAGGTCCGATATTCATGCCGAATTTCAGCGTTCTAGCCTTAAAGGTGTGAAAGATACGCTTCTCCCGATTTACCACGCCCTCAATGGGCGTAGATAAATCCGACGTAGATTTATCCGACATACCTTCAGGGTATAAAAAGTTGATATAGCTCTGTCCGTCTGTCCATCCGTCCGACCGTATGACCGTTCGTCCGTATGAATGTCGAGATTTCGGAAACTTTACACTTTATAATTCGGGGGCATACATGAGTATATGTTCCAAATTTTAAGTCTCTAGCTCTAATAGCGTTCATACGGACAGTCGGATAGATGGGCGGACGGACAGACGGACAGCAAGACGGACATTGCACAAAACCAATGGACTCTTTTTCCTTTTGTGGGAACAGAGTCTAATAACATGTAATCGTTAGCTAAACCTAAATAAGCTCACTGCTACAATTTCACAATATAAAATCGTTTGTTGCTTGCCATGTACGTTTGCTAATTGCCGAAAAATTTCGTTTATTAAATGTTTATTAAATAAATAAAATCCACCAACGGGAACAGAGTATCTCGTAGTTAGTTGCGCCTAACTGCAACGTTCTTACTTGTTTTTTGCAGGGCTCATGGTATATCGTAGTCGAGCAATCTCGACTGGAGCCTTCTTATTTGTTTTTATTTATCTTCCGAGATAATTATTGAAAAACAATGCACAATTCATTTTGACAGTAACTATTGCCGACGGCATGACAGGTAAAACATAATTTACCGCCATCCAACAAAGTTCTAATTAGTTTAACCACATACGCCCCAAAAATTTGTAAATGAAATCTGTGCTTGAAGTACGCCAGTGTATTTTCCATAACTGTTTGGGTGTGCCATGGGAAGTAACTGTAGCAGTAGCCCGTTTAATCTGCAGCCTCAGGCAACGGGAATTGCTGTCGTGCTTGACACACAGACAGGCAGGCTAACCCCTAGCCGGGAGTAGTTACTTTAATGCGATTTGCAGACTCATTTTACAGGCGATGACACTTCATTAAACGCCAAACTCATGGGGGTGGCAGCGGTGACAGCGGTTGGGGATGGGGTGATATGGTTACGAGAGTGTTGATGGGGTGCATAAATATAGAAAGCGCAAAATACATATTTATAAAATCGTATCTTTCTAACCTCATGCTCTACTCCATTTGAGGCCTATCTGCTTTGTCTCTAGTATATTTAACTGTAGAAAAAATCTCTCTGTTGGACCACCCTATTCATGCATGTACCATCCCATTGTCGCGGAGTGTTGTAGTTCCTATTGTAGTTCATGTTCGGCTATCTTTATCGTGTATCGTAGACCCCGACCCCAGCCCTACCCCTTGGCTACGTTGTTGTTTATATTCTTGTTACTGTTGTTGGCTGTCAGCACATTGCATTTTGCTAGGCAAGTGACGTGTGCTCTGGACTGGACCTAAGTCCGGACTTGCGGCATGTCCCAGAGCTATCAGCATCTATTTGCTCTGTCACATTCACTCACCTTTAATGTCAGTCACATATACACACCACACACAGACATACAGAGAGAGGAAGAGAGAGAGAGTGAGAGAGGCGGACAGACAGACAGATAGAGAGAGACAAAGCGAGACAGAGAGAGACAGAGAGAGAGAGAGGAGAGAGAGGAGAGAGAGAGAGAGAGAGAGAGAGAGAGAGAGAGAGAGAGAGAGAGAGAGAGAGAGAGAGAGAGAGAGAGAGAGAGAGAGAGAGAGAGAGAGAGAGAGAGAGAGAGAGAGAGAGAGAGAGAGAGAGAGACAGAGAGACAGAGAGAGAGAGAGAGAGAGAGAGAGATAGTGAACGATAGAGAGACGATTGTCTGTGATACATCAAAAACAGGTAAGAACGTTGCAGTTGGGTGCAACGAAATGCGTGATACTCTATTCCCGCAGATGCACATTACTTATTTAAAAAACATTTTTTAAACGAAGTATTTGGTCAATTCACAATCGTACAGGGCAAGCAACAAACGTTTTTCTTTATGTAAATACATACTATACGAGTATATGCACATTAAACGATTTCCTATGTCTGCATACAAAAGTCTGCATGTTATAATATTCTATGATCTGAGATTGAATTGTGAATTTTTCGATCGTTATATTAGTTTTGTCAGAAGGCGCTCTAGCAGTGCCTTATTTGCTTTTATTTAACAGAGCACCAGGTCTGTGGCGCTGGTGGTAAGTGCGTGGATTCAATTCCCGCAGAAATCTTTTTTTTTAACTTTTTAATTTCATTTATATTTGAATATTCATTATAAAATTTTTTAATGCCAGCTTAGCATTACGCTACGCTATTTATAAACGTACGCATATGAATTCTGGATTTAAGCACTAGAAACTGCGTTTGTGAGTGGCGTGCGTTCCAATCACGCCGAAAGCATATTTTTATACCCTGAACCCATTGAAAATGGGAATTCAGGGAATAATGGTTTGGCAGGAGGAAACGTCGCAGATCCCATAAAGTATATATATTCTTGATCAGCATAAAAAATAAAGTTGATCTAGCCCTGTCCGTCTGTCCGTCCGTATGAACGTCGAGATTTCGGAAACTACGAAAGCTAGAGAGCTGAAATTTTACATGAATACTCGTATGTTAGTTACGCAGTACGAGTTTGTTTTGTTTTTGCGTCATTCCTATTAATATATTCTGAGTTATAAGCTGTTTGTATGTATGAGTTATGCAGTTGGCCACAACAAACTTCTTTGCCGATTTGCCAAGCCCTCAGTGGTGATAGACGCTTAATTCTTAGAAGTTCTTAGAAAGAGCCGTGGCTAATATAATTGCGAAATTTTGGTTGCTACGTCAACAAAATGTGAAAATTACAGAGTATTTTTCGATATCCCCAAAGAGGCTCAGAAATTATTTTTGGGTCATCTATAGAGGAGGCCATTAGTAACTGAACCATCCAAATTTGAATTTTGAAGCTTCTAGCTCTAAAACTGTGCGAGATATCATCTTTTGCGGTTTGCCACGGTCCCTGTTGGCGTACATATGTATACCTACTATACCTTATTGATCTTGGGTTTTATTTATTATTATTAATTACGTACCTATCTCTATTCATACGGACAGACAGGCAGACGGACAGACAGCAAGACGGACATTGCACAAAACCAATATACTCTTTTTCCCATTGGGAACAGAGTATAATGACAAGCCGAGATCCGAATGCCACAGCTTGCGGCGTTTTAGATGTGGCTCTTGATGTGGTTTGCAGTCGAATTCGATGTGGCAGTAAGAATGCTCTGATTTTCTCATTCACTTCACCCCAATACTGGTTCAATATATGTGTGCTATTTTTTAACAGGTGGAATTTTCTGTGTCTGTAAACAATATATGAATTTGCATACATGCAATCGGCAGACGGTTTTCAAAAAGTACAATTAAAGATTACAACTCATTCCTATGTTCATTCATGAATGTAATATTAAAAACTGAGTCACATAATATTATATTAAAAACATAATGTTTTTATTGCTTTTTTAGAGGTCGATGGACATCAATCAGACGAAACTGGTTCCGGCGAGGGAGACAACTCAAATGGCGGCGCCTCTAATGTAGGTGCAAGCGAAGATGACCAGGCCAGATTAATATTGAAGAGAAAGCTGCAGAGAAACCGAACATCGTTTACAAATGATCAAATCGATAGTCTAGAAAAAGGTATATATGTTATATACACACTTATATACACAAGAATGCTTCGTTTCGATTCTCCACGCGTAAGAAACTATACATGCAAAATCACGCGCACACACACACACATGTGTGTAAGCATTGCAGGCGGCTTGCTGTCTGCCATAACTTTTTAATTAATAATTCTGTTTCTAATTCTGTTTCAAATGCTCAGTTTCAAATGCACAGAATTTGATCATAACATTAATATCCATATGCCAAACCAAACTGAATGTCTCTAGTATTTGAAATACATTATTTTTTACATATTTGGTGGTGTGTGTGTGGGGGTGGGAATTGGGGACCGGTTTTCAAAATCTGACAAAAACCGAAAGTGTATTAAATTAGTATCTATATACATATATGCAGAAGACTTGGAGACTCTAACTCCAAAGATGAACGAAATAGAAATTTATAACTGATTGCCGATAAAGTAGTTTATCGATTACTTTGGAAATATAAATGTATACGGACCAATATACGGACCTAACAAAAAGAATGTCTTCGGAAATCGACGCGTTCAAACATACGGACGGACGGACATGGCTATATCAACTTTTTTTTTTTTTTTTGTGATGATCAAGAATATATATACTTTATGGGGTCCGCGACGTCTCCTTCTACCTGTTATATAAATTTTCACAAAACCATTATATCCTGAATTCTTAGCTTTTTTGGGAATATTTTCTTTTTATCTAGAGACTTCAAATTTATATATTTAGATAGATATTATGGATACGCAGATTTAGTAATTTTCAGATTTTTGATGTCACGCCCCCTTCGCCACCAATTTGAAAAAAAAAAAACGCATTACTAGAGACTTGCAAAATGGCAAATAGATACATTTGGATGCTCTATAAGCGTCAAAAGTTCAGCTCAACCCATGCCACCCCCATGCCACGGCAGCAGCTTCATGTAATATTAGTTCTTGAAGAGTTCCGGGGATCTCATAAATAAAAGTTTTTTTTTTTTTCCAAAGATAAATACAAAAAATGTTATATATTTTAATTTAAAAATAATGTAATCAATTTATTTAAGAATTTGAAAGGACTCATTATCCCGACGTATTCGCGCGCGAGCGATTAGCTGGCAAAATAGGATTGCCTGAAGCTAGGATACAGGTGTGGTTTTCGAATCGACGTGCTAAGTGGCGACGTGAGGAAAAATTGCGAAGTCAGAGACGCACACCAAACTCAACTGGTACAAATGGAACTTCGTCCTCGACTTCGGCTACGACTTCGTTAACTGACAGTCCTAATAGTTTGGGTGGCTGTTCTTCCTTATTGGCTGGATCGGCGGGAAGTAAGTTCTCATAATTTTCACACTGATTCTACTCCGTTATCAGAAATAATTTGTTAGAGAGTCGAAATGAAACACTCCACATTTACCGAATTCAAAAATTGAACTCTTCTCTTTGTGAGATCAAAAATTGAACTGTTTATTCCTTAAAATCCTAGTGCTTATATACCTTAAAAATACTTCCAGGCACTGGAAGGCTACAATTAACTTCATGTACACAAGTGCACAGATGTTTGTCAAGTGTCCCTTTTCGATTGCTAAGTCGTTCTCACGTCTCGCGTTACATTTTAATACCATGAACCCATTGAAAATGGGAATTCAGGGTATAATGGTTTTGTGAAAATGTATGTAACAGGCAGAAGGAGACGTCGTAGACCCTATAAAGTATATATATTCTAGATCAGCATAAAAAAATAAGTTGATCTAGCTCTGTCCGTCTGTCCGTCCGTCTGTCCGTCTGTCCGTCCGTCCGTCTGTCCGTCTGTCCGTCCGTCCGTCTGTCCGTCTGTCCGCCTGTCCGTCCATCCGTCTGTCCGTCTGTATGAACGTCGAGATTTCGGAAACTACAAAAGCTAGAGAGCTGAAATTTCACATGAATACTCGTATATTAGCTACGAGTATTAGCAGTACGAGTTCATTTTGTTTTTTCGATAACTCATTCCATTTCCAAGTTATCGATAATAAATCGAAAATTCGTTTACATTTTTTAGGTTTTTTGTGTATAATTTCTACACCGTTTTAGTTAGAGACTTCAACTTTATATATTTAGATAGATATTATGAATATGCAGATTTCGTTGTTTTCAGATTTTGGATGCCACGCCCCCTCCGCCCCTAATTTGAAAAAAAAAAAACGCATTTCAAATACTAGAGACATGCAATTTGGCACATAGATAGATTTAGATACTCTTAATCTACTCTGATTTCATGAAGATCGTCCATCTAGAAATGGAGTTATAAGCGTCCAAAGTTCAGCCCAACGCACCCCCAAGACACGGCAGCAACTGCGCAGTTAGCAGAGCGCGCGGTTATAAGTGCGTAAATAAGAAGAGTATCACTTTTTTTGCAGGGTTCAGAGTATCTCGTAGTCGAGCCGTCTCGACTAGAGCCTTCTTACTTGTTATACCCTGAACCCATTGAAAATGGGAATTCAGGGTATAATGGTTTTGTGAAAATGTATGTAACAGGCAGAAGGAGACGTCGCAGACCCTCTAAAGTATATATATTCTTGATCAGCATAAAAAAATAAGTTGATTGAGCCCTGTCCGTCTGTTGTTAAGTTAAGTTGTCCTCTTTGGACTTTAGTTGCTCTATTTAGACTTAAAGTTGCCCGTTCCCTTTATATTTTTAGGAATACGGATTTACTGGCACAATAGCACAAATCTGCTTTGATTTGTGCCACATGTTCACGCTTGAACATAATTTCATACCCATTTTAAGTAAATTAAAAATTAAGGTAGCTTAGAAATTACATCCTTTATTGTATACCCTGAATCCATTGAAAATAGTTATTCAGGGTGTAATGGTTTTATGAAAATGCATGTGACAGGCAGAAGGAGACGTCGTAGACCCCATTAAGTATATATATTCTTGATCAGCACAAAAAATAAGTTGATGCAGCCCTGTCCGTGCGTCCGTATGAACGTCGAGAGTTCCGAAAACTCCAAAAGCTAGAGAGATGAATACTCCTATGTTAGTTACACAGTACAAGTTTCTTTTGTTTTTTTTTGATAACTCATCCCATTTCCAAATTATCGATAAAAAATTTACTTATTTTTAGGTTTTTTGAGCATACCTTACACCGTTTTAGCTAGATACTAGAAATTTGTTTATTTTGATAGATATTATGGATAAGCAGATTATGTAATTTTCAGGTTTTGGATACCATGCCCCACGCATTTCAAATACTAGACTCTTGAAATTTGGCAAACAGATACATTTGGATGCTAATATTACGTTCCGAAAGTTTCATGACGATTCTCAGTCGGGGATCAGAGTATCTCGTAGTCGAGCAGTCTAGTCTAACTAGAGCCCTCTTACTTGTTCTAATAGAAGTCGTTAATTATGAGGACCAATTTAATGTATGTGTGTACTTACATAAGTACTTATGCAAAGATTTTACTTTCTAATTTGTAGGTGGGCTAAACGGCTTGTCATCACCCAACCCCATATCCACGCCCACCGGTGGCCTTGAGACATCTGAGGCACATCACCCAGCTGGTAGAGGAGGAAACTCTCTAATTCGAAGTGGAACTCATGATATTGGTAATGAATGTATGCCTCCACTAGGGATTACGGATCATCGGCATCAGCATCATCATCATGTTCCTCATGCTCTTGTACCGTCCATTTCTCCGCGGCTAAACTTCAATAGTGGCTTTAGCAGCTCAATGAGTGCCATGTACTCGAATATGCATCATAATGCGTTATCGATGAGTGAGGGTTATGGGTAAGTTGATTTAAAACTATACTGCTTGCAATTAATTTTTAAACTTGCATTTCACTAGTGCGGTTTCGTCGATGCCAAGCCTTAGTCATTCAACAGTTAGTTCGGCAATCGGTCAACAAAGAGATTTGACCCCGCCTTCAATGTATCCGTGTCATATGCCACTACGGCATCCGCCCCTTGGGTCTCATCCGCTAGTCTGCGTTGGAGCTGCCACAAACGAAAGCACTAGCGTCAGCAGCAGTCCGACAGTCAACATTGCCAATCCAGCTAGTAGCAATTCAACTGGATACGAGTCCCTATCTGCTTATGGCTTGCCGCCCCCGCCACCAACTCCAGCTTCGTCATTGGGAACACCTACTGTAGCAAATACTGCAATTGCTGCTGCCCATCATCAGAGCATGGACGCTCATCCATCCACGGGCAGTCCAAGTCAAATGGGTCAGGGGTCGACATTTGGGAGCGAGAGTATTTCACCGGCTATGCCTTCTTACGCACACATGAGTTACAACTACGCAAACAGTGTAGCGTCCTCTAGCGGAACAAATCCATCAGGCGCTCTTAATTCGCATGGGTCGGGAAAGCAGCAGTTTTTTGCATCTTGCTTCTACTCACCTTGGGCCTAAGTGCAGGATTAGTGCAAATTACAATTAAATAATAAATCGCTTTAAATTTAAAACAGCTTTCATACTATCAAACAATCTACTGAAGTATTTTCGATGTCATGTCTTTCATATCAAGGTCACCCTTTGGAAACTCACAAAATTTAACTAACATATCTTTCAATGGACACTTTAACTACCATTTAAGCATGTATATTGTAGAATAATGCATTTGTGTATTTCCGCCCAAGGATGCCACTAATCATTACAATAATTGGAATGATTAGAAAATATAACTTTGAGGAAAAAACCTAAAAGCTTTTTTATTTAATGTCCGAAATCGTAGATTGCAGGTCTTAAGCTTAAAAGAAGCAGAAACAAGTAAGAAGGCTCTAGTCGAGACGGCTCGACTACGAGATACCCTGAACCCTGCAAAAAAATGGATACTCTTCCTCTTTACGCACTTATGAGCGCGCGCTCTGCTAACTGCGCAGTTGCTGCCTTAGCTTGGGGGTGGGTTGGGCTATACTTTGGACTCTTTTAACTCCATTTCTAGATAGACTATCTTTATGAAACTTTTATAACATATTAATAGCATATAAATGTATCTATTTTCCAAATGTCAAGCCTCTAGTATTTTACAAAACTACAAAATCTGCGTATGCATAATATCTATCTAAATATATGAAGTTTAAGTCTCTAGCTAAAACGGTGTAGAAGTTATACCTAAAAAACCTGAAAAATGGAAACGAATTTTCGATTTTGTATCGATAATTTGGAAATGGGACGAGTTATCGAAAAAACAAAATAAACTCGTATTGCGTAGCTAACATACGAGTATTCATGTGAATAGCTCTAGCTTTTGTAGTTTCCGAAATCTCGACGTTCATACAGACGGACAGACGGACAGACGGACGGACGGACGGACGGACAGACGGACGGACAGACGGACGGACAGGGGACAGGGCTCAATCAACTTATTTTTTATGCTGATCAGGAATATATATACTTTGTGGGGTCTGCGACGTCTCCTTCTGCCTGTTACATACATTTTCACAAAACCATTATACCCTGAATTCCCATTTTCTATGGGTTCAGGGTATAACAAGTAAGAAAGCTGTAGTCGAGACTGCTCGACTACGAAATCCCCTGAGCCCTTCTTCGAACGAATAAGATTCCAAGAATGCTTCGTTTCGATTCTCCACGCGTAAGAAACTATACATTCAAAAACACGAACACACACACGCTTGTAAGCATGTATGTGTGTGAGCAATGCAGGCGGCTTGCTGTCTCGCTGCCTTTGTTGCTGCGCCACATGGGTTTTGATGGGAAAACTTTGATGATTAATAATTTTGTTTCTAGATGGACAATCGTATTGATATCTTGAGATTATGATTATGATATTCATATCTATATGCTAAACCAAACTGCATGTCTCTAGTATTTGAAATGCATTTTTTTCACATTTGGGGGTGGTGGGGCGAAGTGGGGACCGGAATCTGACAAAAACCGAAATTGTATTAAATTAGTATCTATATATATGCAGAAGACTTGGAGACTCCAACTCAAAAGATGAATTAGCTAGAATTTTATAACTGGTCCCCGATAATTTCGTTTATCGATAACTTTGCAAATATAGTTATCGAACTTCTGAAACAAACTCGTACTGCGCGTGCAATATACGGACCTAACACAAAAAGAATGTATCTTCGTATCTTTTGTATCTTCGGAAATCGACGCGTTCATACATACGGACGGACGGACGGACGGACAGACGGACATGGCTATATCAACTTTTCTCGTCACCCTGATCAAGAATATATATATACTTTATAGGGTCTGCCACGCCTCCTTCTGCCTGTTACATACATTTAACAAAACCATTCTACCCTGATTTCCCATTTTCAATGGGCTCAGGGTATAAAAATAAAGTTCATAACAATCTTGCAATATTACATGTACATACATATATGTATAAATATATAAGTTATGCGGTTCCACACAACGTGAGTAGCGATTAGGCGCGCTCAGTTAAATTCAATGAAATAGCGTATTTTATATTATTTTATATAATTTAAGGACAATAGATCTAAACTCTCTCTCGTCCAAATATAAACTGGATAGAATCAGATCCGTCGGTTGGGTTCTCACCTCGAATGTCTGATAGCAGAATCCATCTTTAACTTCTTCCCATTCAAAAATCTGCGCCCTGCTGATCAGATTGCGTTTGTTCACGTACCAAACGATTTGAAGACAACTCGTTATAAAGCATTGTGATGATGAGAGTTTTCTATAATAACGGATTATAAGTTATAAAGAATTATGTTTATGATAGTTTTTCGTAGTTTTGTGGTTCCTTATCAAGCACAATAAAGGTTTCCAATTTTATTGTTCCATAGAGTAGCACAATGAGAATCATCGATTCCAAGTTGATTCACAGCATTCAACTCCAAGCATTCAATCGATTCGATTTCATGGTATCGTCCAATATATTTCTTTGTTCCTGTGTCAACTTTCGTCCAAACGCATGATTTTATTTCCGATGTCCTCGAAATACTTCTTGGGGGCCAAAGATTTTATGTTTGAACGCGTCTATTTCTAAAAATAAAAGAGCTGGAGACTTCATTCTTTTTGTGTATAATAATTCTTGGAATATTCGTTCAAATATAATGTAATGTAATAATTTTGTGAATTTTTGTGCGTACCAGGCAGAAGGGACGTCGCAGGCCCCACAAAGTATAGATATTTTTGATCAGCACAAAAAAAAAGTTGATATCCTATCCGTCTGTCCGCTCGTCCATCGTATGAACGTCGAGATTTCAAAAACTGCAAAAGCTAGAGAGCTGAAATTCTACATGAATACTCGTATCTATGTATGTACGAGTTTATTTTAAAAATTCGTTTACTTTGTATACGTTTTTTCAGCGTAACTTCTACACCGTTTGAGCTAGAGATTTCAAATTTGTATATTTAGATAGATATTATGGATACAAAGATTCAGTAATTCAGATTTTGGATGCCCCAATTTTAAAAAGAAATTTCAAATACTAGATACTTGATTTTGGCCAATAAACACATTTATATACTTTTAATATATTCTAAAAGTTTCATGTAGATCGTCCACCTAGAAATTGAGTTAATGGCGTTCAAAGCATAGCCCAATCCACCCGCATGCCGCGGTAGCAAATGTGCAGTTAGCAGAGCGCACGCTTATACGTGCGTACAGAAGAAAAAAATTAGTTTTTATACTCTGATCCCAAAGGGAAAAAGAGTATATTGGGTTTGTGCAATGTCCGTCTTGCTGTCCGTCCGTCTGTCCGTCTGTCCGCATGAACGCAATATTTTTCGGCGCTATTAGAGCTAGAGACTTGAAATTTCAAACATATACTCATATTTGCTCCCAAATTATAATGTGTATCCGCCCACTAGGGGCGTGGCAAATCGGAAAACTCTTCCGCCCATAGACCAGTAATCATACTAGATGATGAGCTAGAGAGTTGCAATTTGAAATGTATACTCGGGGTGACAACCCAAGTTCAAAAAGCTATAGCGGATATATCTACGCCTATTGGGAGCGTGGAAAAGCGGGAAAAACGTATCTTCTACACCGTTAAAGCTAGAACGCTGAAATTTTGCATGTGAGTTAATGTTATGATTCAATGAAGATCAATCAAAAAGTTATATGTCTACGCCCATTGGAGGCGTGGCAAATCGGACCTGAATATATAGTGATTTTTCAAATTGTGCTATATTTTGAACACTATTGACATTAGAGACTTGAAATTTTGCATGTTATCTCGGATTGACAACCCAAGATCAATAAGCTATGGTAGATATATCTACGACCACAGGAGGCGTGGCAAACCGCATATCTCATATCTCCTACAGTTTCAGAGCTAGAAGGTTGAAAATTGGATGATTCAGTTACTATTGTCCTCCTCTATCGATGTAATTTTCGCATTTTTGGAATGTAAGCAACCAAATTTTGCAGTCATGTTAGCCTCGGTTCTTTCTGAGAACTAGCCAAATATTATGCCTACGCCCACTGGGGCGTGGCAAATCGGCAAAGAAGTTTGTTGTGACCAACTGCATAATTCATGCATACAAATAGCTTAGTAGTAATTGCTAAGATGGCGGAAAGCATTTTAATATAAATATAAAAATATTAATGAATTTAATAAATAAAATTTATAAGTTTTCAATTAATTGGAATTGGAACCCACGCAGCTAAGTATAGCTTGCATAGCGCTTACCACCAGCTCCACTACCCTGATGTGAGCTTTGTAAACTAAAACCAAATAAGACATTGCTAGAGCGCCTTCTGCCAAAACTAAAGTAACGATCGAAAAATGCACAGTTCAGTCACAATTCTTAGAATATTCTGGCATGCAAACTTTTGTAAATAAGGAAATTATATTTTTTTTATTGAAATAAATACTTTAAAACAAATACGCATTTAAATTTTACAAAAATCTCTATTCGTTTCGAAGTTATTGTTGAAATTGAATTGAATTATTCAATTCAAGCCTATTCAGGCTGTGGGTCAAATAAGCTGTGAGCTATTTTCTCGCAAGTGAAAAATTGTATACAACTTTCAATTTTCAATTCGGTCGTATGCAAAAGGGTCCTTGTCAAAGTTAAGTTCAGTAAATATATTAATGAACTTGACTATGGTTGGGAAGGGGCTATCAAGATATATTTAATTTAAGACTTAACTCAATGGATCATTGGAGAGCAAATAATATTACGAAGTGGTTGCTAAGAGCGCGGCCCTCGAAGTATACACAGGGTTAAATCGTTCGCGCAAATTATATGCCCGTATGCGAATGCGTATTCGTGCTCGTATTCATATATGCATGCCTGGATTATAACCCCTGTTTTGTTTGTAGAAATAACAGTGTTCTTGAACATAACAGTATTATTATAGCTAAACATGCAGCAATTTATTAATCCGACCTTCTGTTCTTATAAAACTATACAAAATAGTGAAAACGTTTACATTTAAATAATACGCATTTTGGAATATTATTTTTAAAAGGCTCTCGCAAGAAGCTTTTAGAGTTTCATCTGTAGAATACTAGCAAACCCATCAGTTTCGGCACCAGATGGATTCAATTAGATGGATTTTGTTATATTTCGTTTGGGGAATAAAATATGAAGAAAAATTATTTTTTTTATATACCCTGAACCCATTGAAAATGGGAATTCAGGGTATGATGGTTTGTACAAGTTTGTAACTCATCCCATTTCCAAATTATCGATATAAAATCAAAAATTCGTTTCCAATTTTTACGTTTTTTGGGCATAACTTCTACACCGTTTTAGCCAGTGACTTAATCGATAATTACTATATTTATATAGATATTATGGATACACAGTAATTTTTAGATTTTGGATGCCACGCCCCCTTCGTCCACAATTTGAAAAAAAAGTAAAGTGCGTAAAGAATAAGGGTATCACTTTTTTGCAGGGTTCAGGGTATCTCGTAGTCGAGCCGTCTCGACTGGAGCCTTCTTACTTGTTTTTTTTTTTAATGCCATACATGTTTATTTAACCGGGCTCAAATCCCGCTGTAAACTTTTTATTTATTAATCGAAAACGTATAAACTTTATTTGGGTTGTCAACCCAACTATACATGCCAAATTTTAAGTCTTTAGTGCCAATAGTGTTCAAAATATAGCACAATTTGAAAAATCACGATATATTCAGGGTCGACTTGCCACGCCCATGCAATGGGCGTAGACATGTAACTTTTTGATCGATCTTCATAGAATCATAAAACTAATTCACATGCCGAATTTCAGCGTTCTAGCTTTAAAGCGTCTTTCCCGATTCGCCACGCTCCAATGGAATTAGATATATCCACCATAGCTTTTTCAACTTGGGTTGTCACCACGAGTTTACATTTCAAATTGCAACTCTCTAGCTCGTCAGACAGCAAGACGACATTGCACAAAACCAATATACTCTTTCTCCCTTTGGTAACAGAGTATAATAATTGTGATACTTAGAATATGCACGCATGGCAACATAGAAAACAGCATAAGAAAGTTGTTTTTCGTTGCTCAACAAAAGACCAATACTAGTCACAAACAAAATTGCTAAAATAATTTTTATAGGTAATATGCTCAAATGAAACAAGAACCAACCACTTTGTGTCAGACTCACAACTGTGCTATTGGTCTAGAGATCCCGTAATCCAGTTAAATGTAGTGGAATTGATCGATGGAATAATGTGTAAGAGGCAATACCTGTGCAATATACTACAGAATTTTGTTGAAGTCGGTGAAAATAGTGATCCATTATTAAAAAAAAAATATATATATATATATATATATTTGCTGAAAAATTAGTCGCAGTGCAAAACTGTAACATTTGACTATTTTCACATTTTTTATTTGCATTTTTCTTCCAGCCAACCGAATGAGTTAAAATTTTTAGAAAATTGAGCTAAAATACTGTACTCACAAAACAAGATTAAGATCGTAATCATCAATAAGTAGATGCGAAAATACAGACCTTTGAAGTTACTACATGGAATTCATGTTACAGTTTTGCTCGTCAGTGTACGAATGTACAAACATATGTTCTATGTAAGCATTGCAGGCGTCTTGCTGTCTCGCTTGCTCTGCGACGTGGGTTACGTTGCGACAACTTATTATACCCTGAGCTCACTGAAAATGGATATAATTTTTTTTTTATAACTGATTCCGCATAAAGTGCTTTATCAATAACTTTGGAAATATAAAAGTTATTACAAACTCGTACTGCGCGTGCAATATACGAACCAAACACTAAAAGAATGAACTCTCTAGCTCTTATATCTTCGGAAATCGACGCGTTCAAACGTAAGGACGGGCGGACGGACGGTCGGGCGGACGGACAGACAGACAGACGGACATGGCTATATCGACTCAGCTCGTCACCCTGATCAGGAATATATGTACTGCCACGCCTCCTTCTACCTGCTACATACTTTTAACAAAACCAATAATTTTAATCAGGGTGATTTCCCATTTTTAATGGGCTCAGGGTATAAAAACATCATGTATATAAATACAATATTAAAAAAAAGGCCGGCAATTTACAAGTACTTATAAATATGTTCGATATTTTTATGTATGAAACATATTTATAAATAACGTGCTGTTCGATAAGAGGAAGCAGGCTGAAGTAGAAAAATTGGTTAGTACTTTGGAATTAAATGTTTATTCCCTTACCAGCAAAAATGTCACTTGAATTCCACTACTACAATGAGAATTAACTAAAATCTGACTGTAAAGACATCGAAATAAAAGAGAGGAAGAGAGAGAAGCAGAGAGGGAGACACAGAAAGAGAGCGAGAGAGAGAGAGAGAGAGAGAGAGGGAGAAAAAGGCAAGAAGTGATCGAGAGCTGCACTCGCTAGATAATGCTAGATCTCAGTGAGAAAAGAAATAGTAATAGATCAACACTCGTGAAGTTCGCTTCGTTTCCGCAAAAGGATTTTTTCTTGTTGTGGGCTGCTCTGTGTTTTCTGTAGTCTAGTTGTATGTATATATGTATATATATATTATATTATATTATATATATATATATATATCAATTTTATCTTTAAAAAAAAAAATGGTGTAGTTTGTGCTGTATTGAGTAAAAGTGATTTTCATTCTGTAATTTTCAAAAATATCAGACAAATATAAGTGTGTAATATATATATATATATATATATATATATATATATATATATATATATATATATATATATATATATATATATATATATATATATATATTAAAATTTACATATATAAATCAATGTGTATTCATTCAAAATGTCAAAAATGCAATGAAAAATCTCAATTATTAATTGAAAAAGTTTTTTCAAAACTTAAAAATAAATTCAAATGTATATATCTAAATTTAAGTGTGTATATATGTTTCTACATGCCTGCTAAATACTTATATAGCTGCGTCTATTTCTGAAATTGTGTAACGGTTGTCGAGTATATAAATAGAATTCATTTGAAAAAAAAAAAAAATATCACATAAGAAGTGAACTGCAAAATTACATTATGATTTCAATGCTTATAAATTTTAAATATTACTATTCGCTGTATGTATGCAACTACCATTAATATATTTTTTTACATCCCCACGCACATATAGGCATACTTTTAAATAGTGCTTTATGCTGCAATAGAAAAATAATAATAATAAAAAAAAAAAAAATTTATATATATATATATATATATATATATATATATATATATATATATATATATATATATATATATATATATATATATATATATATATATATATATATATATATATGTATATATATATATATATAAATAAAATATATATATATTGGAATATATCTACTTTTGATATGCATAAATGTATATTTCCCAGTTAGGGAAAGGAATCTACATACAATAAAATAGAGATTTCCTACATGCATATATATTGGTGATTCGATAACTATGCTATATATATATATATATATATATATATATATATATTCAAACATACTTAAAGGTATACTTGTGTTTATATGCTTATGTATGTACATCTTGTGTGTATATATACATACAAATACATATAAAAAAAAAAGAAGCAAACGGTGACTACTAAAGACTAAAAATAAATGAGAAACACATTCAATATTCGCTTCTGTGGGATTTTTCTTCCAATAATACGTTAGTGCAGACCGAGCGGAAGGTGATCAAATTTCCATCTTCCAAAATATCGATGAGTCGTGTGCACCACTGAACTGTCGATATTTATACATACATATGTGTATGTACATACCCACGAATGAGTAACAGAGCCTTTTAATAGTGGTACATACCAATATTATGGATTTATCTAGAAGCTGCATACTCTTCTGCTATTATTATACCCTGAACCCATTGATAATGGTTATTCAGGGTATAATGGTTTTGCGAAAATGTTAGATACGTAGTATAAGTTTATTATATTTTCGATAACACATCCCATTTCCAAATTTTCGATAATAAATGGAAAATTAGTTTTTAAACGTTTTTTTACCGTAACATCTACACCGTTTGAGCTAGATGCCACGCCCTCTTCGTCCCCATTTTGCACAAAAATACATTTCAAATTTGGCAAATAGACACATTTTGATGCTATTGATATATTCTGAAAGTTTTATGAAGATCATCCATCTATAAATGGAGTTATAAGCGTTCGAATTTCAGCCCACCCACCCCCAAGCCACGGTACAAACTGCGCGGTTAGCAGAGCGCATAAAATAGAAGAAGAGTATTAGTTTTTAGACTCTGTTCTCTTAAAAAGGGGAAAAAGAGTCTATTGGGTTTGCGCAATGTCCATCCGTCTGTCCGTATCAACGCAATATTTTTCGGCGCTATTAGAGCTAGAGACTTGAAATTTTAAACATACACTAGGGGCGTGGCAAATCGGAAAACTCTTGCGCTAATAGACCAGTAATCATACTAGCTGATGAGCTAGAGAGTTGCAATTGGAATGTATACTCGGGGTGACAACACAAGATCAAAAAGCTATAGCGGATATATCTACGGATATATACACCATAGAATGCTGAAATTTTGCATGTGAGTTAATGTTATGATTCTATGAAGATCGATCAAAAAGTTATATGTCTACGCCCATTGGCCTACGTGGCAAATCTATTTATATTTTGACCACAATTGACACTAGAGACTGAAATTTTGCATGTATACTCGGGTTGACAACCCAAGATCATTAAGCTATGGTAGATATATCTACGCCCACAGCGGGCGTGGCAAACCGCAAAAGTTTATATCTCTTACAGTTATAGAGCTAGAAGCTTGAAAATTGGATTGTCCTCCTCTATCGATGACCCAAAAATGATTTTTCAGCCTCTTTGGGGGCGTGGCATATCGAAAAATACCCTGTATTTTTCGCATTTTTGGAATGTAAGCAACTAAATTTTGGGGTCATGTTAGCCTCGCCTTCACAATTCAATCACAATTCATATAAATTTTAGCATGCAAACTTTTGTATGTATGCATAGAAAATCGTTTGTATACTCGTATAGTGTGTACATATGTAAATCTGAATGTATGTATGTATAGGAAAACGTTTGTTGCTTGCCATGTACGTTTGCTAATGGCTGAAATATTTCGTTTATTAAATGTTTATTAAATAAATAAACTCCACCTACTGGCACAGAGTCTCTCGTAGTTAGTTGCGCCTAACTGCAGCGTTCTTACTTGTTTTTTAAGGGTTCAGGGCATCTCGTAGTCGAGCTGTCTCGAGTAGAGCCTTCTTAATTGTTATCTGTGTAGTACTAATTGCTATGTGATTAAGCAAGTAATAATGCTTTCGTCAGGAGTTTACTCTGAACTCAATTGAAAACGGGAAAATGGTTAGTTGAATCGGTATATGAGCCCTCAGATTTCTTAAGCAAAAGGTAGAGATTTTTAATTATACATGAATATCCTCTACTAATGTTCGCTAGAGAACTGTAATTTGGTAAATATGAACATTCGAATATTTTGAATATTTTGCATATATATATATATATATATATATATATATATATATATATATTGTTGCACTGATTATCTAGCTATAATTAAAATAAAATATTTACGCGCGATTTGCTGAAGATCATGTTATTGTTGCAGGGCGCAAGGTCCTATTGCCGAGCCGTTGAAGACGAAAAACGATAACCCTCAGCATGGGGGTGGCTGAAGATTGCGCTCCCAGCTTTGTGAAGAAGCCACAACTGTATCAAGAAGATGATGGTAATCGATTGATATTTGAATGTCAGCTTCTGTCGTCTCCGAAGCCAGATATAGAGTGGTTTCGAAGTGACAATAAACTAACTGAGGATGTCAGAACCAAATTTAAAATTCAACCCATCGGGGATAACAAGTTTACGGTAGTATTGGAGCTGGACGATGTTGTTGAAACGGATGCTGGACTTTACAAAGTGAAAGCCAAGAACAAATCGGGCGAGGTCTCCGCGTCAATCAATTTGAATTTCACACGTAAGTATATTGTAACTAAAGCATATCCTGCAACTGCCAAATAAATCAATGAATCCAAATAAATATCAATAGAAAATAGAAATTGAATTAGCAGAAATAATAACAGGCGAAAAGATTTTACACAATATAATTACCAATTATAATTTTAAAAAAGTCACTTGATCTCTTTTCTTAAATTTTACACAATATGATAACTATATAAAATAATATATTCAAATATATTTTAAATGCTTTTACATTATTTTGATTAGCTGCTGACGAACCCAAAGAAAAGTAAGCTCAATATTTTTTTAAATTTACCTTACTATTATATTTAATTTGCACTCTAACTGATGCTTACGCTAAATATTTTTAATGTAAACGAACTTTAGCTGAAATATTTTTTTACGGAGTCTTAGCTAAAAATAATCAACTAAATTATTTTATTAATGAAGTGGATACTAAGCTATTAAATTACTTTATTATTAAAACATGTTATACTAATGAAATGATTTTTATTAACAAGTTGACAAGTTTTCGCTGATCGAAGACATAAGGTGAGTTAATTGAGCTTCTCGACTCCCTCTATGTTGATTGTGTCTGACTAAATTGACTATTCAGTCCTCGTTCAATTTAAATGTGTTAAGATCACACCATACCACATCATTTATAGATCTATCTATAATTCACTTACAAATTTCTATCTGATCTCAAAGACAGATGAATAGAGCCTCAATAGAGCCTCAATGGAGCCTCAATAGAGCCAATAGGCTCAATAAAAACAGTCAACATCAATTCAACTATCCGTTTTAACTTTTCCGTCAGATGAACGCTTTCTATACTTTGTTCCCAAAGGGAAAGGGACAGTATAATGGTTTTGTGCAATGTCCGTCTTGCTGTCCGTCCCTAAGTTTGTCCGTCTGTCCGTATGAATGCAATATTTTTTGGCGATATTAAAGCTAGAGACTTGAAATTTTGACTACATATTCATATATGCTCTCGAATTATAAAGTGTACACATTTTTCCGATCCATCCCCTGAGGATGGAAAGGAAAATGGATTTCCGGTATGCCAGTAATCATAATATATATTATTAGTTGATCAGCTAGAGAGTTTCAATTTGGAATGTAGACTCGCGGTGACGACCCAAGTTCAAAAAGATATGGCGGATATTTTTACGCCCCTTGGGGGCGTGGCAAATCGGGAAAAAAACGGATCTTCTACTATTCTATTAAGTGTTCTACGCCTACTTGTGTCGAATCGGCAAATAAGTTTGTTGTGGTCAACTGCATATTTCATGCATACAAATAGCTTAGTAGTAATTGCTAAGATGGCAGAAAGCATTTTAACATAAATATAAAAATATTAATGAATTAAAAAAAAAGTTAAGCTTTCGATTAATAAATAAAAAGTTTCCAGCGGGTTTCGAACCCAGGCCATTTTAAAATAACATGTGTGATAATCAAAACTTCTTCGGTGGGCATCAAACCTGCGCCACTCGCACTACTTCCATAACACTTCCATCCAATGCCACTGTACAGTGCACTGTCCTGATTTTGATCGTGATAGCTAAAACTAAATAAGTTCACTGTTATATCGCCTTCTAACAAAACTAAAGTAAGGGTTTAAAAATTCACAACTCAATCGCAATTCTTAGAATACGTGTACACACTTGGATGTGAATGGATGCGTACACACGTACAAACATTTGTATGTATGTATGCATGTATAGGAAAAACGCTTGCCCACAGGAGGTGTGGCAACTCCGAATCGAAGTTTCTAGTAAATGCGTATGCATATAAAAAGCTTATTATCAATTGGTAAGCTGGCGGCAGCAAGCATTTTATAATAAATATAAAAATATACATAAATGAAATTAAAAAGTTGTAAATTTCACCCACGTTCTTACTTGTTATTATTATGAATCATAACAACAGCCCGGTTAAGTGTTGTTTATTTTGTTATTAATACATACGAATTTTTACTTGAGCCATTTATACTAAGTGTCTAATAATTTACAGACAAATCGACGGTTTCGCGCCGACATTCGCGAAAAAACCTGCCATACGACAAGAAGAAGACGGTAAACGACTAATGTTCGAGTGTCGTGTTAATGCTGACCCTTTACCCACCATAACTTGGTTTCATAATGGTACTCCTGTTAAGGAGTCTTCCAGACATAAGGTAAATATATAGATCTGTATCAAACATAAATCAAGATAATTAGTTAGTTTTACTGTACATTATCCGTCCCTTACGAAATTACGAAATTAACTTACTATTTGGAAATGGGCATAGCTGACAACACTCCTTCTTGAATTATATACATACATACGTATGTTACAACTTTTTGTTGTCGTGTTTTGCAGCTCTCCATCGATAAGGATGTTCATTCATATTTTGCAACACTTGAAATACAAAATGTTACAGTTGAGGATGCTGGCAAATACAAAGTGAATGCGAAAAACGAGCTGGGCGAAAGTAATGCAACCATTAGCCTCAACTTTGATAGTAAGTTCAAAACATTTTATTAATATTATTAATAATCTTTTAGTTTTTGTCTTAAATGAAATTTACAATTCTAATTTTGAAATATGCAAATATTGTTTTATCACATATACATGCATACCAGCGATTAAGCAAACTGTTAATATGGAACAAATATTTAGAAATATATATCATGTTTATGATATCTAGAATAGATCAATTTGAACTTAAAGTAAACATAATTAAAATGTACAAAAAGAAGAAAAAATGCTGCAATCGGACAACAACTCTTTTACTTCATGAACAAGTATAAATATCTATAAGGATTAGAAGACATATGAATATAAATATAAGCCTACTATTATATAAGCAAATTATAATAAAATATATATTCCCTTATATAAGTTTTAATAATAAATATTTTTTTTTTTTTTTGTGTATAGATAGCCTACAAATATAATTATAAGTGGTCAATGTGCTCTCTATGTAACATTATGCTTATGTGACTATAACACTCTATTCAAGATATAATTTAACATTGTGCTGTAATCATGAAATCATTGTATATACATGCATATTCAAATAACACTTGTCAACACATACACATCCACCATTTAATTTTAATTGAAACACTTTAAAGTTTCATTTTAATAGTGGGTGAATGCATTATTCTGTATAGCACGTAAGTCATACTTGGATAATTGCATAATTGTGTAACATAGAAACTTAAAATTCATAGGCGACGAGGCTCCCGTTCCCGAGAGTACAGACGGAATTAAGCCTACATTTACCGAACGTCCCGTTATTCGACAGAGTGAAGATGGTGGAAATGTAACATTTGAATGTAGATGCGTCGGAGATCCCACACCAACGGTGACATGGTACGAAAATCCATACTTAAATTCTAGATATTGAAAGAAAATGCCGAACTGTCCTCAAAACTATAACAAAGGCGAGATATGCCGATAATCCAAAAGTACAGTATATGCAACTGTATATTTAAAGTTTCGAATCAGCTCTTTTCTGGAGGATCATATTTGAAGACTTTAAACAAATATGCATGCATTAAGAAACAAAAAATATATAAATATAAAATTGCTCTAAAGTATAATATAACGATTTCCCTTTGTGTACAATTACATTGCAAAGGTCGCACGGCGAGACAGTGCTAAGTGAGGGCAAGCGCTATAAAATGTCACTGACACTGGATCAGAAACTATACCATATGGCGCGCCTAGAGATAAGCAGCGTAGTCTCCACTGATCAGGGCGAGTATAAAGCCCTAGCGAAAAATAAGCATGGCTCGGGCGTGGCAACGATTAATTTAAATTTCGAAAATGGATCGAAAAAGTAAGGCTACACTATGATTTGTGTGTGTATGTTATATATATGTGTATGTATTTATTGTACGTACGAGCATACTCATATACATACATATATATATATATATATATATATATATATATGTATGTATATATATATATATATATATATATATATATATATATATATAAATATATATATATATATATATAAAGAATCTACTTCTACTCAACTCAACTCCACTTCCGTTTACACGCAGAATTCCCGATGGGAAATCACCGCGATTCCCCAAAAAACCGACAATACGCCAAGAGGAGGATATTTTGATAATGGAATGCATCTTGGAAGCACATCCAATACCGGATATAACATGGTATTGCTCAGATAAGCAAATCTCTGACAGCCTGAGAACCAAAATGACCCGCACGGCAATTACAAAAGATAGCTATGTTCTAACACTCGAGATACAAAATCCCACAAAATCTGATGGCGGCAATTACCGTTGTAATGCGATAAATATGTATGGTGAAAGCAATGCAAATATAGCGCTTAATTTTCAAGGTATAATTATTCCATTTTTCCAAGCACTATTCAGAACCTTAAAAATAAACGTGGAACATAAACGAACCTAAATGCACCACAATCTTTACCCTCTATAAATTGAAAGTAACCTTATGCACCACAATCTTTATCCTCTATAAACTATATTTATTTATTATATTTATTATTATTATATTACGATTGTCCGCCTAGAAGCAGAATTATTAATCAAATAAGTTCTTGCAGAGCAAGCGAGACAGTAATACGCTTGCAATGCTACACACATACAGACCTAGAAGCGTATAGTAGCGTGTGGCTGTGTGCGTGTATGTGCATGTATATTTTGTCACGAGTGCAGAAACGAATCGCGAATTGCTTGGAATATTACTTACTTGTTTCTATTTATATATGTACATATGTATGTATGTACATCGATTCTAATTTAATACAATTTCTATTTTCGTCGGATTTTGGATACCTGCCCCCAATTCACCCCCACCCCCCAAAAGGTTAAACAATTTATTTCAAATACTAGAGACATACAGTTTGGTTTGGAATGTAGATATGAATATCATGATCATAATCTGATGCGTACATACATATGTATGTCCATATGCATATGCGTGTAAGGGTATATCAGCGAACGTGTGTACATATGTATATAGCTTGTTACGCATGCAGAAACGAAGCGAACCATTCTTGGATCATTATTGGCTCATCGAAGGGTTCAGGGGATCTCGTAGTTAAGCAGTCTCGACTAGAGACTAGAGCTTCTTACCTCTTTCAGGCATTTGTATTAGATTTAGTATATTTGTGAAGTATCTTCAAGTCGTTTTACTTGTTGTATACTTTGTATATGTATGTAGAAAAATTAGTAATTGATTTAAGTTATTTAATGAATTAACTATTGTTACAATAATAATAATATATATATATGTATATTATATTTATACAATTCTGTAGGCGCTAATGACGCAACTGGTTTTGCTCCATCTTTTATTGAGAAGCCGAGGATCATTCCAAATGAGACTGGCACTTTGATAACCATGAAATGCAAATGCAAAGCAAAGCCGGAACCTACTGTCACATGGTACAGAGGACAAGATTTAGTAGAAAAGGGCAAAAAAATCAAAATAAACTGCAATGTCATCACAGAAGACACCTATGAACTGACGTTGGAAATAAAGGTGAGAAACGAAAAATTTGCAGATCTCGAGCTGTTTTATAAAAGCTAGCGATTTTAAATATGTATAACATATGTACTTGTATGTACGCAGTACGAGCTCATTTTATTTTCTTTTCAAAACCCCGTCGCATTTCCTTTTGTACCCTGAACCTATTGATAATGAATACAGGGTATAAGGAATTCAGGCTATAATAATTTCCAATGTATGTAATAGACACAAGGAGGTGGGTCAGACCCAATAAAGTACATATAAATGTTCTTGATCACTGCGACGAACAGAGACGATTTAGTTTGAGAGAAGAATATCAGTTCCTTGCAGGGTTCAGGGGATCTTCTCAAGCAAAATCGACTAGAGCTATCTTACTTGTTTATACGGGAAAAATAATTATTCAGTAGTTTTGAGCCGCATTCAATAGAAGCAAACAATTTAATATTTCCTCTATACAGTATAGAAATATAGTTATATAATATATGTATAACAATATTGGATAATGCTCATCTAACGGCCTGTAGAAGTGAATCTAATGAGCTATTGAAACTAATCAAGACAATAGTAAAATAACGCAACATAATCGTTACTGTTATAAAAGAAAGAGTACTTAACAAATTTATTTTCTTAGGACCCCGGTGCAACAGATGGTGGCACTTATAGATGTAATGTGAAAAACGAGTTCGGTGAATCGAATGCGAATCTCAATTTAAACATTGAAGCGGAGCCCGAACCCGAAGGCGAAGGACCAACATTCGTTGAAAAGCCTCGCATTATATCTGAAAATAATGGGAAGCTTGTAATCATGGAGTGCAAGGTGAAGGCCGATCCAAAACCAGAGATTGCATGGTTCCGTAACGGGGAAGTCATCAAAGAGAGCAATAAGCTGAAAATGTTCATGGAGTCGCGTGGCGATCAGTACTATATTAAATTAGAGTTGATTGATCCACAGTTGGAAGACTCAGGCCTTTACAAATGTAACATCAAGAACACATTAGGGGAATTGAATGCTAATCTGACACTTAATATTGAAAGTAAGTACTTTGACAAGAAATTTTAATATGCACTGTTCTTTTAATCGATTTTAACTATATATTTATAGTTGTGCCAGTTATAAAAGACAAGCCCAAGATCATCAAAATAATTAAAAAGCGAACTGTTGTCATCGAGTGCATAGTCGCATCCAAATTTGAGCCAAAATGTACCTGGTATAAAGAAAATAATACAGTTACGGAAAGCAAACGCCATGTTTATCTAGTTGAGAAAACAAAAGAAGGTGAATTTGCAGTCAAACTCGAAATCAATGAAGTCGAGGATAGTGATAAGGGCGCATATAAGCTGGTAGCCAGCAATGAGAAGGGTGAAGCGGTCTCCCAAGTCGTCAATCTTGTTGACATCCCAGAAGAAGAGCGCAAGATCACTAAGCCGGAGATTGCACGCAAGCTGGTTGACCAAAAGGTCACTGAATCAAAAACTTTTGAGCTTCTAATCTGCCTAAAGCAATCAGATCGTAAATGTAAGGTTGAGTGGTACAAGAGTAGTACCCTAATTCGTGAGACAAAAGATATAACCACAACGTTTGATGGTACGACTGCGCGTCTGACATTTAGTAGTGCTAAGGCGGAGCACACATCAAATTATAAAGTTATAGTGACTAATGAGGCTGGTAAGGACGAATCTACATGCAAGATCACGGTGGAAAAGAAGGACAAAAAGAAGGACGATAAGGCTGAGAACGAGAAGGAAGAAGCTGAAAAGAAACGTAAGGTAATTGAAAAAAATAAAGCCAAAGAGGTCCACGAAGAACAGATAGACATCCGAACAGTGCAACAGCAACAAAGTAAAAACATTCTAAAAGTCCAGAAAGTCGAGATTGATAAGCAGGACATCAGTATCATGCCCCACGCACATTTTAAAATTCAAGAGCAACAGTCTAATCTTATAGTGCAGCAATCTAAGCAACAGCAACAACATCAGTATGTCAATGAATCGCATGTTGTCGTTAATTCCGATGTTCGGGAGAAAAGTTCACAATTTCAAGCCAAACAGTCTTTTTCCACATCCGTTCTTCAGGCAACGGTCAGTTCATCTATATATTGCATATAGATATATATAAATCTATATATATATATATATATATATATATATATATGTATACATGTATATATGTATATAGAACGAAACAATTTATTTTTAAATATTTTAAATAAATTTATTTTTAAATATTCTGTAGCAAGTAAACCAGCAAATCTCCTGGACGTATTATATTTAATATCTGCATGGACTATATATATATATATATATATATATATATATATATATATATATATATATATATATATATATATATATATATGTATGTATGTATGTATATGCAGTCATCATATCCTGAACCTATTGAAATTGGGAAATCAGGTTATAATGGTTTTGTTAAAAGTATGTAACAGGCAGAAATAAGGAGAAGGAGGCGGGACAGACCCCATAAAGTTTATACATATATTAATGAACTCGTCGATTTCCGAAGATATAAGAGCTAGAGAGTGTGTTAGATTCGTATATTACATGCGCAGTACAAGTTTGTTTCAAAAATTCAATAACTCGTAAATTTCCAGAGTTATCGATAAAAAATTGGATAACTCGTATATTGCCAGAATTATCGATAAAAGCAATTATCGACAACCAGTTATAAAATGATATCTCGTTAAGTTTTAGAGTTAGAGTCTCCAAGTCTTCTGCATATATATATGTAGATACAAATTTAATAAAATTTCGGCGTTTGTCAGATTTTGTACTCCGGTCCCTAATTCATCCCCACACCTCCAAATGTGTAACAAATGTATTTCAAATACTAGAGATATATAGATATGAATATCATGATTCTAATCTGATAGTTTCATTACGATTGTCCGTCTTAAAACAGAATTATTAGTCACATAAATTCTAGCAGCAGTAATTACACACATACAGACTCACAGGCGTAGATCAGCATGTGTGCGTGAGCGTGTTTTTTCATGTATCTCGTGCAGAATCGAAACGAAGCATTCTTGGAATATTCTTGGATCTCGTAGTCGAGCAGTCTCGACTAGAGCTTTCTTACTTGTTTTTTATACGTACATACATACATAAATAGGCATCTCTCTGCCTCTAGTTAATTGACAACTTTAGATCTACTTATTTTTCACAGTCGAGCTTAGCTGTGTACCAGATACCTAAGGTTCAATCCCAAAAGCCATTGGAGCAACAAACGTATGTTTCTGCAGCGCAACAGGCAAATATATTTGGGGTGAAATTGACGCCCGTTAAACTTGCTTTAATTGATGAGGTTCGAAAAATCTCAACATTCTATTATCTCTATCTTTCTCTCGGTTTAATTGAGTTTTTTAATTCAACTCTCACTCTTCGCTGTTTCTGTAGAATTGCTAATTTTATCTTATTCAGTATTTTACAATTATGTATCAACTGATGAATCTATCCAAAGTTTATTGAATTTTTTGTTGGATCTTCTCTTTACCTACGTAATCTATGTATTCTTCATCTATTGAATACTACTTAGCCTGTATATATTTATGTATATCTGTTGTAACATTTTTAAGACTTATTAAAACAAATTCTAACAATTTTCTTTGCAAAATGTTTTTAATAATAACTAAAATACACATTGCCCAAAAACCTATACACTTACACACGAAACATCTTAAATCATAAAGACTGATAAAGTGGCCATAAAGGATGACAGCATAGAAGAATCTATAGAGGAAAAGAAAAAACAGGAAGTCATAGAAAAACAGAAAGAAGTCGAAGCACCTGAAGAAATGGAAAATGAAGAAGATGAATCAAGGGATGCAGAAGAGTCATCAAAAGAAGAACCGACATTAAAGAAGGAAACTAAAGATAAAATGGAGGAAACCCCTGTGGAAAAGAAGTCTGTTAAAATGAAAGAAAGTATGAAGGAACTGGCTCCTGTGGAAGAAAAGTCTCCAAAACAAAGGGAGAAAGCCAATGATTTAGAGAAGATAGATAATATTATTGAATCGCCGCAGAATGAGAAAGACGAAAAGTTTCCAGAAGAAAAGAAACCAGTTAAAGAAAAGACTGCAACACATGTGCAATCAAAAGCAGGCAAAACATCAAAAACTAACAAATCCCAAACCGATGCATCCATTGAACCTAGCATTAATAACGGTTTTCAAAATGTCATTGAAGAGGTAAGCCTGCAAATAGTCTACTGAATATAGTTGAATCAAAAGCTTTTTTAGAAGATCTATCCGAATCTCACACAAACAATCAACACAAAAACAGTCACTAATTCTAACTATAGTTCTAACCGCATGCATACTCTTGTTATAAGAAAAAAATGCTATCCAACAAAAAACACACTTAAATAATTTTATTTATTAAATTTTTATATATTTTTTGCAGGGACTTTCCGAGCAAATTGGTTCGAAGAAAGTGGAGCGTAAGGTGAGTTATGCAAGCAAACTACATTTATATGCAGTTTTTGAAACCGAACCGAAAATATTACGAACCCTATTTTTTTCGTTGGCACTACTGCTGCTTAGAGTTGTTCTTCTTCCTTTTCAATCAATTTCTTTACTAACCTACTACTTAATTATGCTGAGATGAATTGGAATCCTACGATGAGAATATATTTTTACTTTGAAAGTAAATACTATTCAGCAGTTCCAAATTCTAATCTTATCTTACTTGTTTTACTCTGAACCCATTGAAAAAGGGAACTCGAAGTATAATGGTTTTATGAAAATGTATGTAACAGGGAGAAGGAAACGTCGCAGACCTCATAAAGTACATATATTCTTCATCAAAGCGAAAAAATAAGTCGATATATCCCTGTCCGTCCGTCCGTAAGAACGCAAAGATTTAGTAAACTATAAAAGCTAAAGAGCTGAAGTTTGACATGAATACTCGTGCTTTAGATACGCAGTACGATTTTATTTATTATTATTGTTTTTTTTTTTTTTTTTTTCGATAACTAGCCCCATTTCCTTATTATGATAAAAAAAATGTTTACATTTTCTTCGTTTTTGAGCTAAGGACTTCAAATTTGTATATTTAGATAGATATTATAGATGCGAAGATTCTGTAATTTTCAGATATTAAATGCCACGTCCCCTTCGCTACCAATTGAAAAATCGCACTTTCGATTCGGCAAATGGATGCATTTGAATGGCATTACTACGTTCTGAAAGTTTCATTAGGATCGTCCATCTAGAAATGGAGTTATAAGCGTCCATAGTATGCTGCTCTTGTATCAACTATGCAGTTAGCAGAGCACGCGCTTACCGTGCCTAAAGAAGAAGAAGAAGAAGAAAGAAGAATATTAGTTCTCTACGGGGCTCAGGAGATCTCCTAGTTAAGCAGTCTCGATTAGAGTCTTTTTACTTAATAGATAACTATTCTCTGTAACTAGTCTGACGGCTGCCTGATTATATTTTCCTTATTTATCGTTAGTCATTTTGTTGTTGATAATTTTTTAAACTTAGGCAAGTATTGTGTCCATTAATGAAGAATCAAAGTCTGAGGTACGTCGTCAGTCAATAATCAAAACAATCGGAGAAGTCTCTGATGAACCTGCGAAAGATTTATCGAGGAAATCTTCAATTTCGGTAAGACAAAAACTTAACGCAAACCCGACACACACCCGTTCATTCCCAGTGAGCTTTCATGTTTTTGGTCTTACTTCTATGTAAAAAGGCTGAAGAGAGCATACCAGAGTCACGCCGCTCATCCGTGGTTGATAAGAAGGCCTTGGAGGTATGTATTGTAAATATGTGTATTATTCAGTTAATTATACATCACATAAAAGAAAATAAATTAGATATTTTAAATGTATGTAAATTATTCAATGGAATGAAATAAGGTTAAAGTATAGCTTCACAAATATAAAATATAAATGTAATCCTACACGGCAGGTTGAAAGCAAAATAATTGGGGCAAACAATAATCCACAATCTATTAAGGAAGAGATTCCCAAGTTAAAGCCAGCTGAAAAAAGACGTGTTTCCAAGGTGAGCGATGATGAATAAGAATAATGGGATACCGCTCAATAACCATGTCTGCATATATTACTTTTTATGATGCAAATCAACGCTTCAATCTTTCTATCTTTGTTTTTCAATTTCCAATTTCACGCCTAATAGCTTGGAGTTTAAATGGTCTAAGTTAAAACTGTCTTTATTTATTCTCGTTTTTGAGCTATTTGAGTTGTCAATTTTGAGAGACTTGAAATCGGGTACAATAATTCTGTTTCTATTACAAATTTTCACATATATATTCGAATATATTCATCGTGTCCACTTATAAATAACAACAAATGTTAATGTTTCTGCCTTTAAGAAAGTTAAATAATGTATGCATTGTGCAAATGCCTACTATGTACATACAAGGTATCCATTCACGTATGTATGTATATACATACAATTATTAAATATATGTTTGAATGTACTTTTGAAAAGTTCTTATAACTAATTAATAATTATCAGGATATCATCGGCATATATATCTATGTTTTTTAATTTGCAAATATTTTTGTTGTACATAACGCTATCTATCTGTCTATCAATCTATCTGTCTATCTGTCTATCTGTCTATCAAGCTATCTACTTATCTGTCTGATAATCTACAGAAAAATCAACTTTTTGTAGCGTTTGACCCTATCGGTTTTTATAACCTGAACCCACTGATAATGGGAATTCAGGGTATAATGGTTTTGTGAAAATGTGTGTAACAGGCAGAAGGGGACGTCGCAGAAGCCATAAAGTATATATATTCTTGATCAGCACGAAAAATAAATTGATATAGCCCGTCCGTCCGTCCGTATGAACGTCGAGATTTCAGAAACTACCAAAGCTAGAGAGCTGAAATTTTACATGAATATGTTAGTTACGCAGTGCAAGTTTCTTATGTTTTTTCGATAACTCATCCAATTTTAAAATTATCGATAAAAATTCGTTTCTTTTTACATTTTTGAGTATAACTTCTACACCGTTTGAGGTAGAGACTTTGAATTTATATATTTAGATAGATATTATGGATACGCTGATTGTAATTTTCAGACACCCCCGCACACCCTTTTCACAAATTAAAAAAAAAAAAAACATATCAAATACTAGAGACTTTTAATTTGGCAAATAAACGCATTTAGATGCTATTAATATATTTTAAAAGTTTCATGAAGATTATCCATCTACAAATGGAGTTATAGGTGTTCAAACCAACCAACCAACCCACCTCAAGCCACGGTAGCAACTGCGCGGTTAGCAGACCGCGCGCTCCTACGTTCGTAATGAAGAAGTGTATTAGCTTTTTTTGCAGGGTCAAGGGTATCTCGTAGTCGAGCCGTCTCGTCTAGAGCCTTACTTGTTTGTAATTATCTTGAAGACGCGTAAATTTTAGTGCTAATCAAAAGGTATAAGATTAACATTTTCAGCACTATAATTGATACGTTTTCAAGATATATGCAAAAAGCAAGGGGTTGAACGCTACAAAAAGTTGACTTTTCTGGAGAAATGCCCATATATAAACACTACCTGGTAACAATATATGTCTTTCCAATTAACCTATCTCTCTAATAATTATACTCATTCACGAAGTTAAATGATCTGTCCACAAGAACGCAGCCCATTTTGCCGCTATCGAAGCTAGAGACTTTACATATAGAAAATACCCATGGGAATCTTATCTCATAATGTGATATACACACTAGTCACGTAGAAAACCGCATCTGACACTATAGTGTTTTTACAAAATTCCGTTATATATCTTATATATTAAGGCAAGAGCAGATATATACATAACAAACAAATCATGCAAACGCATAAGTACGCGTGCTAACTGCGCAATTTACGTCGAGACTGCACTTTGACTGCCTGTAGAAAATTAGCTATTTTATTTTGGGTCGGTATCCAAATATGTCGAAAATTAATCAATCAAAACCGAATAATATTTAACTAATATAACATTATTACGTTTTTAATTGATAACATTAAAACAAGTATAGCTGTCAGTTTTCAAAAGCACTTAATCTGTGCGTGCTATATAGAAACAATTAAAAATAATTTGAAGTCTCAAGCTTTTATATGTTCTGCGCTCGACGAGATCTTACATAAGGACAGACGGATGAACAGGCACACAATTAAATAAATCATAATTATATAAAAAAAATATCTTAGAAAAGTCTGGAAAATCACCGAAAAATTCGTTTGTGTATAGAGTTCCAAAATGGAACAGTTATCAAAAAAGATTTAACGGATTTCGGATCGTGAAAGAGTATTGTTCTGTCGGTAGCTCCCGACATATTATTAATTTGCTAAACCATCGGTCTATGTAAGAAAATAAAAATAATTATATTATTATTATTTATATTGTAACGCTGTTCCCTGCGCTTGCACAAAATAGACTATAGAAGAACCAAAACCTATAGAAGAGATTCCGAAACTACGGAAAACATCTCTTGCACAACCCAAGGAAGAACCTAAGCCAGAGGCTACAAAGTCAAAAGTTAAAGCAAAACCCAAGGTGAAGCAAAAATATGAGGAACTTCCAGAAATTCCAGATTACGAGCGACCTACATTGGAAAAATACGAAAAATCGGAGTTTACTCCCACAGATTTTACCAGGGAACTCGAAATACCAAATAAAATGGAAAAGCCAGCAATAGACAATGCCAAAAAGCCAGCAGAGATAGTTCCACAAAACAATTACTTGCCTAAGGTAATATGTTAAACAATATTTTACTCATACACAAATCATCATTTATTTGATATATGTTCACTCAATGTTTAATATATGTTTGATGTTATTCGTGATCATATTAAAGAAATCTGAAGTAATTGAAAAACCAGAAGAGGAGCCAAAGATTATCAAAATGGGTAAAGGTAAATTGCCAGATGACGAAGATACTAGAGAAGGCGCTACACTTAAGCCTGTGATTGTCGAACCAGAAGTAAGTTATATATTCTATAAAACATACATATGTATGTTTATAATATACTTTTGTAATTTTTGGGCAAATACGATCAATATAATTTACACTTAAGGCTAAGGCTAAATATCAATAACCTGCAAAAAATCAAAAGTCGTCCATTTTGTCAGAATAATCTGCACGACATGTTTATGTTTTACCTTATCTTTAACTTTCCTTTGCACTTTTTCATTGCCATCCAAGAATGATAAGCCAAAAGCAGGCGAGAATAAAACGAAGGAGGTAAGTGTAAATACTTTTCGAGAGATTTTAAAAATACATTCGGCTTGAGGAATCATCATACGATTTCTGTATAATAATCAGAGATAGTCAACGTATTGATATAAAACAAATTAAGAATATTTTCTAATATATTGATGCCAAACTTCATACTTTCCCTTTATTTTTTGTTTAAATAAACACGGATATTTTTTTTTAATTTTATTTCATATACTATTTGCGTAAATTAAATAAAAATAAATTAAATGTTATGAATGGAACGAACTCAAAGTGCACCTATTAGTTATAGGTGTATGTTTCTAGTTTTTTTTTCCATGTAATGACATTACCTTGAGAATAGGTGAAATTATATATCTATATATATAGAAATAAAATCGAAATCCTCTCAGGCAGTGAAACCATCTCTGATGGATATAATAAAGCAACGGCGTCGTTCTTCCGTCAGAGCTTTGATGACCAAGGAACCCATACAAAATGAGTCCTTCCTCGGTGTAGTTTTGAAACCCGTAATAAAGGATGCTAAAGAGCAGGTTGCACCCCAACAAGCTCTACAATTACATAAGGTAAAAGAAAGCTCTGACTCACAGTGAGGAGTCTATAAAAAGCAATACACTTTTCTATCTGTCTCTCAATTCTATTCATTTCTATTTCTAGCTCCAAGTATTTATTATCCTATATTTCATTTACTAACTTGAAAATCTTTTTCCTTTTTTCTTTTCACTCAATTTATCGGAAATTGAAAGCATAATTTTAGTTCCCTACTTTCATATTGAAGTATAGTTTTCTCATTGCTTTGGAGCTATTTCTATTAATTTCTTATCTTTTTCATTGAAATTAGAACGGGCATATAATAGTTAAGTTTTGTAATCTCTTTTACATAATCGCACTTGTGCCTTTGTCTATAGTGCCAATTGATATGTCAGTCTTTCATTTTCCATTTACTATTTTGTGAAAAACAGCTTTTTGAATGTTTGTTTTAATCCCTGTCTCTCTTAATATTTGTCTTCTTATGAAAAATATAATTATAACATGAACTCATTGAAAATGGGAATTCAGGGTATAATGGAGACTCGCAGACCCTATAAAGTATATATATTCTTGATCAGCACAAAAAAAAATACGTTGATCTAGCCGTGTTCGTTCGTATGAACGTCGAGATTTCGGAAACTACAAAAGCTAGAGAGCTGAAATTTCACATTAATCCTCGTATGCTAGTTATGCAGTACGATGACTCACTCTATTTTCAAATTCAAATAATTTACTTTTTTAAGTCATTTGAGTTTTAACATCGTGTGAGCTAGAGACTTTGTATTTATATATTTAGATTTTTTATATTTTCAGATTTTCCATTTGAAAAAAAAAAAAACCATATCAAATACTAGTGACGTTTAATATAGCAAATAGACACACTTAGATGCTATTAATATAATCTGAAAGTTTCATGAAGATTGTCCATCTAGAAATGGAGTTATAAGCGTCTAAAGTATAGCCCAACCCACCCCATATATCTATTAGCCTCTTTGTAGGGTTCAGGGTATTTCGTTGTCGAGCCGTCTCGACTAAAGCCTTCTTACCTGTTTTTGTTTGATATTTTTTTTAAATTCCCATACGCTTGATTAATTTGATTTTGATTAAGAACCAAAATATAAACTGTTTGTTATAAGCATCTATTAAAATTTTTTCTATACCTTTTAACGGTGTCTTACGCTACGCACTTTCAATACAAACACTACGATCAAATAGTGTAATAAAAATGTGTCAATAAATTGGTTTATATTAGTTAAATTTAATAGATACCAAAATATTGAATTTATTGAAGAACATGATTATATCTATATCTATATCTATCTATATATATATATATATATATGTATATCAATATCAATATCTATATCTATATCTATGTCTATATCTATATCTATATCTATATCTATATCTATATCTAGTATCTATATCTATATCTATATTAATCTATATCTATATCTATATCTAATCTATATCTATATCTATATCTATATCTATATCTATAATCTATATCTATATCTATATCTATATCTATATCGTATAATCTATATCTATATCTATATCTTATCTATCTATATTATATTCTATATCTATATCTATATCTATATCTATATCTATATCTATATCTATATCTATATCTATATCTATATCTATATCTATATCTATATCTATATCTATATCTATATCTATATCTATATCTATTCTATATCTATATCTATTATCTATATCTATATCTATATCTATATCTATATCTATATCTATATCTATATCTATATCTATATCTATATCTATATCTATATCTATATCTATATCTATATCTATATCTATATCTATATCTATATCTATATCTATATCTGTATCTATATCTATATCTATATCTATATCTATATCTATATCTATATATGTATATATATATCTAAATATATATTCATATGTTACATGTGAAAACATATTCACATCCTAAATCCTAAAATACTCACTTATATCACCAATAAAAACAAACTCTATTCGCTTGGTAAAGGCAAATGCAACGGAAGAGTCTAATCTCACAAAAGCATCCAAAGCGCACATATCTGAAATCAAAAAACCAGAAGCTATTGCAACCATTGTAGACGATTATGAGCATCCATCGTTAGAAAAATATGATCGTTTTGATATTGAGAAAACTAAACCTGAGAAATCCACTCCTGTTGTTAATATCCCGGACAAAGACCCACCAGAAGTAAAACTAACAAATCCAAAGGTAAATCCGATATAAGTGGACTTTCTACTACATATATATATATATATATATATATATAAAAAATACATACATAAATACATAGAATAGTTTCGGTATAGCGACATACAAATATATATATATATATATATATATATATATATATATATATATATATATATATATTTGTATGTCGCTATACCGAAACTATTCTATGTATTTATGTATGTATTTTTTTTTTATTTTACCATAGAAATATTTAAAAATTTTACATAAATATATGCATACATGAATATATTTTATATAGTGTTCATGCTGGTTTCTTTTCATTTTGCTTTTCAATTTGTGTTATATACAGATATGAATGTATATTTATAAGTTTAATATACATACATTTGCTATACTATAAATACAAATTATATTTATATTTTTATATTTTAACGTGGTGAAATCTTTTATGAAAAAAATATATACCACACAAATCTCCTATATACACCCATTCAAATGCTTGATATCTGTCTCCTCTTGTCGTTCATGACAAACGGTCAAAATTTTATAACACTTTATCGCGTAGCACCGAAAACCCAAATATACCAAATACCAACTTCAAATACAAATGAAATGAATTTGTAAAATAACTGTGTTTTTTCCTAATCCTTCTCGATTGAGTATACAGAATACGGAAAGTAATACTTTTTATCAAAAATGTCTGCCATTATTAAGGTGACCGTAATTGACGTCCTATCATTACTTAAGACTTCTTATGTATTATATAGATATATATAAGCAAAGCAAAGTATTGCATAAATATTTTTTTTCTAATATTTAAAGGATAGACGAAAATCTATTATTTATTAATATTCGTTAATAACATTTTGTATTTAGGATGAAAAGCCTAAGGTACCCAAAATGCAGCCTCCAGCACCTGGTGAGCCACCAAAGATCGAAGTGATACGGGAGAAACGTCCGTCTCTAGCACCGGAGCCACCAAGTCGACGCGGCTCTCTAATTCCCCCCGCAGATACAGGTCGACGACCATCACTAATAATTAATGACGAGGTAATTACTTATTCCCCATATGAAATCAACGAAAAGCGAAAAGTAAAGTGTCCAAAAACAATGATCAAATGAGTTGTTTATCTTCCTTTACAATTTATAATATGAATGGCGCTTATGTCACCAATTAAAATCAGATAAGCAATATCAAATTGATAATAGTTTAGTATTTTAATGATGAGTTCTAAAACAAAGATATTGCTCATCTTCTCATAATGCATATCAAGTACATTCTTTTCAAGCTTTTCCAACTATGGAATAATATCACGGTAGACCTTGCTATGTTTAGTATTCCTGTTTTCAAATGACATGCATTTATATACTTCATTTACTTTTGAACCAAGATTAGAGTTAATCCTACAATTTAAATTTTCTAATATCAAAAATCAATCAGATAGATAACTTTGCCCTTAAATCTGACATGCACCTGCCGATGCATTAATATATGTAAAAGAATGAATAAAAAAAAAAAATATTGAAAACATAGGAGTCATTAAACGGTGTCATTAAAATGGTTTTAGTTATAGCCCTTATATTAATGATATCATTATAATTATATTTATTTTCATTGAATTAAAAAATCTGTTTATATGTGTATGTAAAATTTCACATTTTACATTGCGGCTTAGAATTTAATGTACAAGAAGTCTATTGAGCGTTTAGGATTTTATATTGAGATAAATATACATATATATATATATTTAAATAGACATTGACTTAGCTCAAATTGGAAAAAAAAAAATAAAACATTCTATTTCCATCTGTATGAGAAATTTTTTGTCTTTAACCGATTAATTGTATGTAATATCTATTTTATCTATTATATATGTATTTTGTTATCAAAATCATGTTATTTGTTATATGTAAGTGTAAATAATACTTATTTTTAATCTCACATATATTTCCTATGTCCCCTTCTATATGTACCATGTATGATACTGTCCATTTAACAACAACAACACAACAACAAAATGTAAAAAAAAAAAAAAACACTACTTACTACCATAAAAACCAAATCCCATTGGTCCAATTTGATTGCGCCTGCATCTGAATGTAACGTGACCGAACAACTTCAAACATACACACCAAATGTAATCTCCTCCGCCCTCAATCGACTCACGACCACAATCACACACGCACACCTACACGCACATATATGTATATGCCACCCAACAAATACAAACAAATTCTACAGAAGAAACTCCGCCCGGGCGAAGTCATGGATACACGGGTAAGACTTTCCAAATATGCTAAAATTGTACTTAATATATGTATATGTGGTTAGATGAGATAAATTCAATATTGAGAATATTTACTGAATATTATTCGAAAACATATCCTAATTCTGTAATATGATCACTATACACCTGCATCTGGCCTATATTACGCACGAATTCAAATCATTTTAATGAATTCAATTTGTATTCATATATGTATAGAACACATATGCACAAATGACCTTCTCCTTGTCTATTTTAGAGTGCTAATAATAGTACACTTGTGCTATCGTAAAGATTATATATATATGAATACTTAGCAAATGGCATTATGTATGCACATAATATTTCGTTTGTGTGTGGTAAAACAAATAAAATTTGTATGTATGTGGAAGAACCGCTAAAGCTGCACACTTTTAGGAGACATGACGTCAAGGATACTATATAAACATATTTGGCATTGTAAAAAACAAATATATGCATACATATTCATATATACCAACCTATATGTATGTAAACGATTAGATCGAAGTGAACGGCTGCAATAAATATGCATAATATAAATTTCGATAGAAAAGATCGTATCATGGTCGTTGGCGTCTAGATACAAAAGATTCAACTCTTGCTGAATGAAACATCAGTCAGTCTTTTCTGTTTCGAGTGAAAAGATGAATACATATATAATCGGGTACAACGCAGTCGCGTAATATTCGATTCATTTAATTATTAGAAATAGTAAGGCCGGACGAGAACAATTCGCAGATATGTGTACAAATTAATTAGAGTATAAGGAATTATTCGTATAGCTATCTTCATATAAACTAAAATTGACCAAACACAAACCTCAATTCCAAAAACATTTTTTCACAATCTTAGGCAAATATACCTTAAGTTATATAAGTTATCTAATAATTTTAGACCAAATTTACAATTGCGCAGAGTTTTTAATTGAATTTAAACCCAATATTACAGTTGTTGAGGCCAGGCGAGGTTGGTGAAGGACAGGTGAGAGTTAGTAGTGTTTATCGATCCCTTCGTAGTGTTTGGTTATATTTCTCTTAACAAAACGTGCTTTTCTGAGATGCTCGAAAAATCTCAATTTCTCAGAAAGTACACCACAATTGAAAACATCACTTGCATATGACTTGCGAGCTCGAGAATTTTGTATACCAGACAAAATACAAATAGTACTGTTATCATATATCATATAAAATCATTCAAATATTATTAAGGGAATGACATAAGCAAACTCCAAAATAACTCATGAGCTAACTATTGAAATAAATAAATAAATAAATATTAATAAAAATTAAGCTAGACACTTTTTTACAGTTTCACTAAGTATCTATAAAAATGTCTACAGAAAATGTGAATAATTTAATTTCTATATTTTCCGAAATGTGTTAATCCTAAAGCCTAACGAACTTAGTCAATTTTTAGAATCTTCTGTGCGCAGCAATCTCTAACCAAAAATGGTTTAAAAATAATTTCTTTTTAAATCATTGATAGCTAAGTTTTTACTATTATGTTATTTATTGCTTTAACGGCAAGGACATCTATCAATGTATATCGAAAACATGTAGAGCTCGAAAGAGAGCATTTGTTTCAATTAATTATAAGCATGATAGTTATGTTGAAAGATTATGAATATTTCACTCCAACAAACGCTGCATGATAAAATTAATAATCAATACACTACCTAACACATCCATTTAACATTTGACACTTATGGCTGTAGTTATTTTAATATCGCGTAGTTATCGTTAATATCGAAATATTTGCATATGCCGTTTCTTTGATTTTATTTAATAAACAAAGCAGTTACATGACAATTCGACTTCAAAGAACATTTAGATAATAAAAAAGACAATAATTTGTAGATTTAGGCCAACATAGGATGGAATTCAAACGATTGAACAAAGATTTTATTTTGTAAAAACATACATATAAACAATGCATGAATATATATATATATATACATATAATTATTTATTACAATCGGGCATTTAAATTTATCCTTCTTCTGATCTCAATAGCAAAAACAACAGCGACCCGGCGTAATGGGCGATGCAAAACAGGTCTTTAATTGCGATTTAATGATCACATATTTATTTTCAATTATTTTTCGCTTGAGTTATTGTTGGTGACTGATTTGAAAAAAGAAAATAAGTAAAAACATTGAAGTCGGATATAACCGACTGTACAATACTCGTTCACAGCCAGCCTTGGAAAACAAGAATTTGATTACAAAACTAATATTTTTTAATAATTCCGAGATCCCAATAGTTTTGTTTCAAAGTATTTGAATTTGCTGCTCCGTATGTGAGTCAATTAGAAACCTGAACATTATAATACTGCGGTACTTAAGAGTATACATATAGTATATGAAAAATTATCTTTAAAAATAAATAAATAAAAGTAAATTTTTGAACAAGTATTAAAAAGTATTTTATTATAACATGAACAGCGTAAATAATATTTGAGATAGATATTTGTAAATATTAAAAAAAAAACAAACAAAAACTAAAAATAAATTGTTGCTGTATATATGGTGTATAATGTAAATACTTAAAGTTTGTGAAGATTGACGCAAAATGTAAATAATACACGAGTATTATATTATATCATATATATATATATATATATGTTTTTTTTATTATTATTATTATTATTTTTTTTTTTTTTTTGTATTTTTTACCCTGAACCCATTAAAAATGGGAAATCAGGGTATAATGATTTTGTAAAAATGTATGTAACAGGCAGATGGAGACGTCGCAGACCCCACAAAATATATATATTCTTGATCAGCACAAAAAAATAAGTTGATTGATCCTCTCAACTTTGATCTCTCCGTCTGTCCGTCCGTCCGTCCGTATGAACGTCAAGATTTTGGAAACAACAAAAACTACAAATTGAAAAATCACATGAACACTCGTATGTTGGTTACGCAGTACGAGTTTATCTTGTTTTTTTTTTTTTCGATAACTCATCCAATTTCCAAATTATCGATAAAAATCGAAAATTCGTTTACATTTTTAAGGTCTTTTCGCGTTTTGCCTTCACTTAAAAAAAAAAACGAATTTTAAATACTAGAGACTTAATTTACTCTGAAAATTTCATCGTCCATCTAGAAATGGAGGCCCAACCCACCCCCAAACCACGACAGCAACTGCGCGGTTAGCAGAGCTCGCGCTCTTACGTTCGTAAAGAAGAAGAGTATTAGTTTTTTTTGCAGGGTTTTTAGATAATTTCTTAATGAAAATTAAAAGAGATTATATTAAGTAATGAATACGAAATTAAAACTAAATTGTCATCTGATTACCTATTGCAGAATAAATATGAATTTAAATATAAATAAATAACGAAGCATATTAAACATTTTACTAACGACTATTACCATTTACCATAAATATTTGTTGTATTTGTAGTAGCGTTTAGTTTCCACATATTCATCTTATAAAAGTCACTTCGAATGTGTCTCTGAGTATAGTACTTATTATTTAATTATCAGTAATACTTTATAATGTGATGTTGATGTTCAGTTCAGTAGTTGGCATCATTTAAAACCATTTAGTCTACACCGCAGTATGCGTTGATAATTTTCGTTTGTATATAATGCATATTTTTGACGAGTGAATAACAACAATATGTTCACGAATGGAATCTGCTAAAGTACTTACAAAAACAGCTCATATGAATACCATAAAAATTTGATGCGCTAACTATATACATTATTCTTTTTGTTTATGTTTATTTTGTCGTGTTGTGTCAACTTATTATGTTGATCCTCCCCAATACCATCATATAATTCACCATAACAGCGGAGGCGTCCCTCAATCGATGTGCGTAGACCCAGTGTCCAGGACTTGGAAGATCTTATCAATAAACCATCCACTCCATTGCGCGATGTCGGCGATGGTGGTCCACCATCAATTACTGATGTTCAGGAGTCTTACTCAGTGGTTGAAGGTATGTGTCATTCCTCAATCACACGTATGCATGTACATATTTCTACTTCAGCTCTAAAAACTAAACTGTAAGGTATAGTACGCATGTACATATATATCAATATATGTTAAATCAGTATCTGTATATATTTAATTGTGTCTGCAGCAGTACTTGCAATTTTATTTTACTCTTTCCCAATGAGAATTGGATTGTTATGTAAACTCGTCTGTTTAATCTATAAAGTCTTGCGACTTCCAATCTTCAACATATCTGTGTGTAGAGCAAAAGAATCATTTTAATTCAATATCTGACAAAAATTGTTTCAAGAGCATCAAATTTTATACATAACTTTCCGAAATAAGAGTATGATCATGTAAAAATAATTTTTTTTAAATTATTTTGATGTCATGTACCTAACCGATACATATGTGTACTAACTTATTATGTTCTGTGTACCCTTTTCCAATATTTGTAGACTCGACGGCATACCTTACAGTTACTATTGAGGGCAACCCTGCCCCGACTTTCAAATTCTATAAAGGAGTTAGTGAGATTCTTGAAGGTGGCCGTTACAAGTTCCTCACAGATGGACAATCAAATTCAATTACATTATGCATGCGAAAATGCAAGCCTAATGATGAGGGCAAATATAAGGTTGTTGTATCGAACATACACGGCGAGGACTCGGCCGAAATGCAGTTATATGTCTCCGATTCCAGCGGCATGGATTTCCGTGCTATGTTAAAGAAACGTCGTTATCAAAAATGGGACAAAGAAGAACAAGACCCCAATTGGGGCGATCTTAAAGAAACTGAAAAACCATTGCCGGCTTTAAAGAAAGTCGAAAGGGTAAGAAGCTGATTGTTTCCGGCTTAGTATCATTTGCTTAAATACTTATAGAGCTCTCCATACTGTGGTGATAACAGTCTTTTAAAGTTGGCTCAGCAATACAATCTACTATGTGATATGCCATTTGACTGTTATATACTTAAGTGCAAATCAAATGTTTGTCTTTCGGCCCACGAATATTTTAATTTTCACCTATTCATACGATTTAGAAATCGTCTGTATGTTTATATTTTATCGTACGATATCGTACCAATTTTTATTTATGAATATCTACATTCTAAATAAAACTTCACTTCCTAAATAGGCCTTACATTATTACCACCCCCACACCAAGTGACCAAACAAATATGTAGCTCAACTCCTTTAGCTGGAATTATGAACAAATATGGAGTGAATATACTTATATATGTATATTTATACATATATATATATATATATATATATATATATATATATATATATATATATATATATATATATATATGTAAGTATAGGATAGTATAGTATAGCTAATATTATTATTTGCCACCCAATTAAGCAGTTACGAAAATATGCATATGTCAAAATTCAATAGCTGAAGTTTTAAGTATATGTTTGATCTATATCTGATCTTTCCACTATATATATGTGTGTATGTATGTGCAATGCAATACAGGCGCCAACGACACGTAGACCATCCCTAGCAGAGCTGATCCCCGATTGGCCGACGTTGCATCCGTTTCGCCGGGAGGAGGTGTGCTTTATAATTGAGATATATACTTATACTACTTATAACAAAAATAAATTATTTTACATTTTGATGTAAAAATTGTGTTACAGCCCAAGGCATGTTTTTGGCGATTTTGGATTGATGTAATTTTTTCTTTTTTCTTTCAATCAAAGAGAACAAGCTCAGATCAGTTTAGTATTCAATAATTCCTGATATATTTCTATGGAATTGAATGGAATGCGATGTAAGATCAACATATTCTCCTCTCTCATTGAGAATTTCACTGAGAATTTGAATTTTGTTATTTCCTCTGGCACAATCAATACAATCTACAACAAAAAGGCAAATTAGATGTCTATTTTTACAAAAACATACACATACATCATTTTGATCATAAAACTTATTCAATTATTAGATCCATTATATTTACAATAATTTGGTATCGGCTACCTTGATTATGTATTTCACTGAGAATTCGATATACGTAAATATCCTAAGAGATATTTATCCAATATATAAAAAAATTGCCAATTCGTTAAATATAGTTGTAGGCCTTCTAAGACCTATGCATTTTTTTTTATTATTAACTTGGACAACGTTTGAATCATAAATCGTGTTCCCTCTTATATGACTGAGCAAGATTTATGACTCAATTTAAAAAAAAAAAATAATATATTGGTAAAGATACTTATTAACATTTTCTGTGATTTTCTCATATATTATAACAAATGAGATATGTTTTTTTTTTTTTATCTTTGTTTTATTTTCACAATTTTTGTTTAATTATTTTTATTTTGCATAAATCATTATTATATATAATATAAGCGCTATCAGTATCTTCTATACTATAATAATAGAACATATATTGATTTGACCAAAAATTCAGTTAAAGCTTGGATAATTTTAATGCCAACATATTTGTGCTATCAATATTTAATTAAAAATTGCTTTACTACGAAGTAATCGTATATCAAATTTATTGTCATTTGTCGTCTTTACCCATTTTTGACAACGCAAAAAATTGTGTATATATATATATACATATATATATATATATATATATATAAATATATATCTGCTATATATCTACTATATATATATATAACTACAACAACAACGTGATCACAACAGAAGGTGGAATCATTCCTGAGTCCATTGATCGACCAGTTTGCCAAGGAAGGCAAGGATAAAAAAGTTGTATTTGAAGCCAGATTCAGTAAACCTAATTGCAAGCCTAAATGGCTATTCCGCAAGGATGTAAGTAACACCTATTAATGATAATTTTTATTTAATAATATTAATAAGAGTAAATAAAAACCCTAATTTTTAGCTATTATAATCTAATAATAATAATAATACTAAATTATGCTGCTTAAACGAATTATCTTTATCGTGATTATATTGAAAATGGGAATTCAGGGTATAATGGCTATGTGAAAATGTATGTAACAGGCAGAAAGAGACATCGCAGACTCCATAAAGTATATATATTGTTGATCAGCACCAAAAATAAGTTGATATAGTCTGTCTGTCCGTCCGTCCGCCCCTAATTTGAAAAAAAAAACCATTTCAAATGCTAGAGACTTGTAATTAGGAAAATAAACACAATTGAATGCGATAAATATATTACAAAAATCTAGAAATGGAGTTATATGTGTCCAAAGTATAGCCCAACTGCACTTTTCATACACTTTTTTTCTTTGCATGGTTAAGGGTATCCCGTAGTCGAGCAGTCTCGACTAAAGCCCTCTTGCTTATTTAGTAATACATTTAATAAAATACAGTATAGCTTATATAGCAAATTTCGTCTTAATTGATGGTTTTAAATATGCAATTTTTTATAAGTATTTAAAAAAAAAAAAAAACATATTAATATATTATTTTAATCCCTTGGTAGGAAGTGTTTACAGGCAGTAAATTTAAATTCAAGCAGGAAAATGATACATATCAGTTGATCATAACCGCACCCAAGGTAGAAGATACCGGTAAATATACAATTGAGATTGGAGGCGTCTCTAGTACGGCATTTCTGAATGTTGAGGAAGCTGACCCAACATATACATTTACGAAACCCCTGAAAAAGAAACTGGAAGGTTTTACCGAACATGAAACCACACTGGAGTGTGCTGTTAGTAGTAGCATGGCGAATGTTCACTGGTTTAAGGATAATAAAAAGATTGAATCTGATGATCCACGTTTCTTGATCTCCAAAGATATTAATGGCAATTTGAAGCTAATTATTAAGGAATCCGTATTGGAGGACAGTGGACAATACAGGTGTCAATTGGACAAGCAGCCAGATAAAACTGAAACAGCATTAAAGATAGTCGAGTATCCATATAAATTCGTTAAAGTACTCAAATCACAACAATGCATTGAGAAGGACACCATCACATTAGCCTGCGAAATCGATGATGCTCAAGGCGAAGTACAATGGTTCCGCAACAACGAGGAAATCAAACCAGATAAGCGAATGCAGGTACTCAAGGATGGTCGTAAACGAAAACTCGTTATTAAAGATTGTAAGGTAACTGATGCCGGTCAATTCATGTGTACGACTAATGCTGATAAGACTGAGGCAGAGATAATCATAAACTGTAAGTAAAAGCTTTGTAAATTCTATAGAAAAAAAAAAGTTCATTGCAGTCGGGTGAAATCGATTGCTTGAGGTTTTGTTCCCACATTTGTTATATTTTGAAGACCTGCGTAAAATTTTACCAAAGGGGAGCCTTTTAAGGTCAGTTGCAAATATAGTCATGTGCATGGTTTTTCTTAGTTGTTAGCACTTTTATTTATTACAACAATGTCGTTTTATTGGAAGTGAATATTACAGTTGGGAGCTGCAAACTTGGTTGCGAATTCGACACGTTAGTGGGCATACAACCGTGATTTTTGTCCAGTTATTAGAAGGAGCCGGGGGTAACATAACTGGAGCATCAGGATGCATACGCTCCAAAATTGTGAAAATAACAGGGTATTTCTCGAAATACCACGCAGCCAAAAAAGAATATAATTGTATGTTTGTCATCGAGAAAGTATCAGAAACTCAACCATCCAATTTTAAAGCTTCTTACTCTAAAACTGTAAGAGATATCAACTTTTGCGGTTTACCACACCCCTGTCTACCACACCTATTTGATTTGAGTTGTCAGCCCGAGTATATATTTCCACATATTTATCTGGAAAGTTCAAGTGAACATTAGGTTTGGCTTTAGCAGAATTTAAAAAAAAAAACCCTATATATATTCAGATCATTAGACGTAGATATATAATCTTTCATCGATCTTCAGAAAATTGTAACATTAACTCACTTCCCAAATTTAAGTGTTCTAGCCTTAAAGCTGTAGAAGATAAAGTTTTACACGATTTATCTGGTAGATATATCAGCAATTCTTAGAATATGCTAGAATGCACACGCTTGCCTGTGTGAATGGAATCAACGCTGAATGTGTACATAGTTACATTTATCTGTATGTATGTACATATGTGCGTATGTTTAGATTTCGCTTATTAAATTCGAAATTAAATATGACAACTTTTGGGTCGTGATTGAGTCTTCCACAGTCGGTAACGTCCGACTACAACGTTCTTACTTGTTTATCTTGGCCGAATTGCAACTCTATTGCTTTACAACTTATAAGACTTCTGACATATACCGGAACATAGAAAACAGCAAGACAGACAGAGTACCGCAAGGAATTTCGGGAACAAAGCCAAAATACCCACATATTAAATGAACAACTAGTTTAATGAATACCTTTTCAGATCAAAATCGTTTCAATAAAAAACTGAAGGACACTGATGCTGTTGAACGCGAGAAACTGGTGTTGGATGTCGAATTACAGGATCAGACTGCCCCATGCGTCTGGAAGTTCAATGGTGACCCAATAGTGTCAAATGATCGCATTGAAATTAAAAATTTAGGCGGTGGCAAGCACCAGCTAGTTTTCAACAATCTTGAATTAACCGATGCAGGGGAAATTACCTGTGAGTCCGGTCAACTGAACTCAACATGTAAGCTGTCTGTGCGCCAGGGTGAGAGCAGGCCTAATATAGACTGCCCGGATGAGTTTACTGGGCCAATTAGTGCGCCTATTATTATTGAGATACCATTCAAAGGTAAATAAAATTGGATCAATACAAATTACTAACAATGATAATGGTTATTTTGAAAGTACTTTATGAATTAGGCTAGTTTTTAAGCAAGCGACTGAAGTATGTACATTCATTACCAAGTATTAAAACCTTTCTCAATAAAAAGTAGGAGTATGTCCATCCTAACTGCTTAACTCTAAAAGTAGATCGTTTCAAAAACGGACGGACTGGTGAGTAGTGCAGACGTGAACAATATTAAGCAATAAAAACACCGTAACACAAGATAAGCTCAAATAATCTTTATATGTAAGTTCATAAAGTCTGAAAAATAATTTCAACACAATAGAATTTTCTTTTATTGTTTCCAAATGCGTTTAATCAAAGAGCATGGATAAACTTAATACTGTATTTCCTCCCAGTACACTATGGGCGATTTGCCATGATAAGTGGGATAAAGTCAAAAACTTGATGGTGAAATATTAAGAATTTTAATTAATAATTTAATTTGTTAATTTTTTAATAGATAAAACTTCGATTAGCGGAAGAAAACATTTTTATACCCTGAACCCGTTGAAAATGGGAATTCAGGGTATAATGGTTTTGTGAAAATGTATGTAACAGGCAGAAGGAGACGTCGCAGACCCCATAAAGTATATATATTCTTGATCAGCATGAAAAAATAAGTTGATCTAGCCCTGTCCGTCTGTCCGTCCGTCCGCCCGTCCGTCTGTCCGTCCGTCCGTCTGTCCGTCTGTATGAACGTCGAGATTTCGGAAACTACAAAAGCTAGAGAGCTGAAATTTCACATGAACACTCGTATGTGAGCTACGCAATACGAGTTTATTTTGTTTTTTCGATACCTCGTCCCATTTCCAAATTATCGATAAAAAATCGAAAATTCGTTTACATTTTTTAGGTTTTTAGGGTATAACTTCTACACCGTTTCAGCTAGAGACTTCAACTTTATATATTTAGATAGATATTATGAATACGCAGATTTTGTTTGATTTCAGATTTTTGATGCCACGCCCCCCTCGCCCACAATTTGCAAAAAACGCATTTCAAATACTAGAGACTTGCAATTTTGCAAATAGATAGATATAGATACTCTTAATCTACTCTTAAAATTTCATGAAGATCATGCATCTAGAAATGGAGTTATAAGAGTCCAAAGTTCAGCCCAACCCACCCCCAAGTTAGCAGAGCGCGCGCTTATAAGAGCGTAAAGAAGGGTTCAGGGTATCTCTTAGTCGAGCCGTCTCGACTAGAGCCTTCTTACTTGTTTTTTGCAGGGTTCAGGGTATCTCGTAGTCGAGCCGTCTCGACTAGAGCCTTCTTACTTGTTTATATATAAAGAATATATATACTTTATGGGGTTTGCGACGTGTCCTTCTGCCGGACTTAAAAAGGAGCGGAAAAAAAGCGACGAGATCCGCATATAAAGAAAAATATTAGCAATATTAAATAAAAAAATGTCTAACTTCTACCTTTATTTATATACTTTATGCTACCAAACTCGAAACCAATTTTAATAATTCATAATTTATAGGTTGTCAATTTTGAGCTATTATAATATATAATATATTATAATATATAAACATAATAGTAAATTACATTTACTATTAACTATATTCTTATTTTTACTGTCGAACTTTTTTTACATCTTAAATTTATATATATTTCTAGTAAGCGGTACTAAGCAATCTCCAGTTGAGGCAAAATTAATTAAGGACGGAAAGCCTTTGCCTGTCAAAGATGTTGAGGTTGCGGTAACGGATGATAAGGTCACATTTAAGATTAAAAAGCCATCCAGGGAATTATCAGGACCATACCAGATAAAGATATCAAATGGTCAAGGCGAAGATACCAAGGATGTTAACATTATTTGCCAAGACGTTCCTCAACCTCCACTCGATGTTGATGTTACCGATATTTATCAAACATCGTGTGTGGTTAATTTCAAACCACCAGCAGATGATGGCGGTACTCCTATTTCTAAATATATTATCGAGCGTCAAGACTTGAGCAAAAAACAAGGCTGGGAACCTGTCGCTGAGGTTCTACCTGGTGAGCCATGTCATAAAAAGATTAATGACTTAGTGCCGAAGAAGCAGTACAGATTTCGTATACGTGCTGCAAACAAAATTGGTCCATCAGATCCGGCTACATTTAAAAACTCAATACTTGCAAAAGATCCATGGGACGAACCGGGAAAACCCAAAGCCGTTGACCTTACCGACTGGGATAGAGATCACGCTGATCTTAAATGGGAAGCACCAGATAGTGATGGTGGTGATCCGATTACTTCTTATATTATAGAATATAAGGAGAAATTCTCAAATGATTGGATGCCCGGAAAAGAAGTGACGGGTGATGCTAGGGTTGGTACCGTTGATAACCTTAAGGAGGGCCAACAGTACGAATTCAGAGTCCGTGCTGTTAATCGGGCAGGTCCTGGCGAGCCTAGCGACAAAACTAAACCAATTATAGCCAAATGCCGGTTTGTCAAACCATTCCTTGTTGGTGATGGCCTTAAAAACATTACAGTGAAAAAGGGACAGACCGTACGCTACGACATTAAATACGATGGCGAGCCAGAACCAGCAGCTAGTTGGTTTAAGTTTAATGAGCCTCTCAAGTTTGACAATCAGCGGATCTGTCTTGAACAGCTCGAGCGTAATTCATCGATAACTATCAAAAAGTCTGTTCGTAAAGATACTGGCAAATATAAATTGGTATTGACCAACAGTTCCGGTAACATTGAGTCTGAAGCCCAAGTTATTGTGTTGGATCGTCCATTTGCACCGGCTGGACCATTTGAACCAGAAGAAGTTAGAGCTCATCGTATTAAAATGAAATGGAAACGACCCGAAGATGATGGAGGCTGTGAAATCACGGGCTATGCTCTAGAACGCATGGATGAAGAGACTGGCCGTTGGATACCAGCTGGAGAAGTTGGTCCAACGGAGACCTCGTTTGACTTTAAAGGTCTAACACCAAACAAGAAATATAAGTTCCGTGTAAAAGCTATCAACAAAGAGGGTGAATCTGAGCCACTAGAAACAACTGATGCCATTTTAGCTAAAAATCCTTATGACCCACCAAGTCCACCCAGCCAACCCATTATTGATGATTATGATAATAAAAGTGTCTCGCTTAAGTGGAAACGACCACCTTCTGATGGTGGACGTCCTATTACTCATTATATTGTTGAAATTAAGGATAAATTTTCCCCAACATGGACTGAAGTTGTCAAAACTGAAGATCCAACACCCGAATGCAAAGTGGAAGGGCTTAAGGAGAAAGGGGTATATCAATTCCGAGTACGTGCTGTCAATAAGGCTGGTTCATCTGAGCCATCGCAACCCACAGACAATCATCTTTGCAAGCATAAGAACCGTAAGTTACATAATTGATTATTGTTTTTCTAATCTTATTGCAACTGTAACTATATCTAATTAATCTGGTTTTGGCTTAACATACATTCAATGCATATGTACATACATTATACAAAAATTTATTTCAGAATAGCTTTATATAACATTAAAAATCACGTTAATACACATTCTCGCTACTAGCCGATTAATTACCGCCTATATATATATATATATATATATATATATATATATATATATATATATCAACAGGAGTATATATTTTTAAAATCGGAATCCTCAGTTGAGGACATTTGAACTTAGTGGCCTGTGGTTTTGCGGTCCTGTGAACTCGCGACCTGATATATACTAATATACATTTTTTTTTCATAATTTGTAAGCTACCTCAAATAAATATTTTGCAGCATATCGCATAATACCTACCGCTACCGCTTTTATTATGTACGTATTTGCGTGTATTATAAATGTTCTTTCTTCAAAACATTGGGACTTTGAAACTAACTTTCTTTTGAACTTGATTAATTCTTTGTAACGTATATAATTCTTTAGTTAAGCCACAAATTGATAGATCGACATTCAAGCGTATCACAATCAAAAGTGGACGTACACACAAATGGTCGGTTGACATTACTGGTGAGCCGGTACCCGAACTACATTGGAGTTGGCGTGACGACGTTCCACTGACAACTGGGGATCGCATAAGTATTGATAATATTGATTATCATACGGATTTTGTTATAACGAATTCCAAGCGAAACGACAGCGGATTTTATACATTGAAGGCAGAAAATCGCAATGGTATTGATCGTGAGACTGTTGAATTGGTTGTTCTTAGTAGACCAAGTTCTCCGAAAGGACCTCTTGCTGTCAGCGACGTCACAGCAACTGGTTGCAAGTTACAGTGGAAAAAGCCTGAAGACGATGGTGGTGTGCCGATTAAGGAATATCTTGTTGAGAAAATGGACACAGCAACTGGAAAATGGGTCAGAGTTGGACGATCTCCAGGCGAAAAAGAACCACCTAGTTTTGATGTTACAGGTTTGAGTCCCGGCTCTGAGTATATGTTCCGAGTATCAGCTGTGAATGAGGAGGGTGAATCTGAGCCACTGACAACACTTATTGGCGTTGTTGCCAAGGATCCATTTGATGAGCCCAATAAACCCGGTACTCCTGAAGTTACCGACTATGATAATCAGAGTGTCAGCATAAAATGGACACCTCCTAATAATGATGGTGGAGCCCCAATACAAAAATATATTATTGAAATGAAGGATAAGAAAAAACCAGAGTGGGAAAAGGCAATAGAGATCCCTGGCGACAATTTAGAAGCTACAGTTGGTGGTCTCCAAGAATATGGTGAATATCAATTCCGTGTCATTGCAGTCAATAAAGCAGGTCTATCGCCACCATCAGACGCGAGCGTTCCACAAATCGTTAAGTACAAAAAATGTAAGTATTTAAGTAAATACTTTTTAGACTCTGTTCCCAAAAAGGGAAAAAGAGTCTATTGTGCAATGTCCGTCTTGGTGTCCGTCCGTCTGTTCGTATGAACGCAATAGTTTTGGCGCTATTATAGCTAAAGACAGAAATTTTGAGCATATACTCATATATGCTCCTGAATTATAAAGTGTAAAAATTTTCCCCATCTGCCCACTAAGGGCGTGGCAAATCGGAAAACCCCCGTATGCCAGTAATCATACTATCTAGTATGATGAGCTAGAGAGTTGCAATTTGGAATGTATACTCGGGGTGACAAACAAGGTTCAAAAAGCTATGGTGGATATATATTCTCCCATCGGGACGTGGCAAATCGGGGAAAACGTATCTTCTACATCTTTAAAGCTAGAACGCTAAAATTATGGCATGTGAGTTAATGTTATGATTCTATGAAGATCGATCAAAAAGTTATATCTCTACGCCCATTGGGGGCGTGGCAAATCGAACCTGAATATATAGTGATTTTTCAAATTGTGCTATATTTTGAACACTATTGACACTAGAGACTTGAAAATTGATATGTATTCTCGGGTTGACAAACCAAGATCAATAAGCTATCGTAGATATATCTACGCCCACAGGGGGCGTGACAAACCGCAAAAGTTTATATCTCCTACAGTTTTAGAACTAGAAGCTTCAAGATTGGATGGTTCAGTTATTAATGTCCTCCTCTATCAACCCCTTTGGGGGCGTGGCATATCGAAAAATACCCTGCAATTTTCGCATTTTTGGAGTGTAAGCAACCAAATTTTGCTGTTATGTTAGCTCTTTCTAAGAAGAAAATTATGCGTATACGCCCACTGGGGGCGTGGCAAATCGGCAAAGCAGTTTGTTGTTTCCAAATGCATAACTCATGCATACAAACAGCTTAGTAGTAACTGCTAAGATGGCGGAAAGCATTTTAACATAAATATAAAAATATTACTGAATTTAAAATTAAAATTTATAAGTTTTCGATTAATAAGTAAATAGTTTCCAGCGGGATTTTAACCCAGGTCTTTTGAAAATAACATGTAATCCTCAGATAATCCTAAATTAGTTCACTGCTAAAAGCTCACAATTCAATCCCAGAATTCTTATAATACTCTAGCATGCAGCCTTTGCACTATGGGCGCAAATGCCGATTTAGCGGCAAAAAGTCCAAAATTATTTTGTAATATTTTCTTCTTTTTTTCGTAGTTCCATTGTAGAAATGTCTAACCATTACAAAACTGTTTAAAAATTTTTTTTCGTGCATCACAGGCTTTTTGGCAAGCCTGTAAAGTCAGCTGATGCTACGTTAAGTTGTGTTTGCCAAAAATTGCTTACCATGTTCAATTGTTTTTCGTTTACGAAATATATCGTCTGACTGTTTCGTGGAGCAGAACTAATAAGATTACGCCGGATTACGTAAAGCGCAAATGTGGAAGTATGCGTTATTGAATTTTAATTTCAAATAAGTTAACAACTTTTGCGCATGCTTGCCCAAAATCATAATATTCGATGTCCGTCGTAGCGATTTGTTGGACGTGTGGCTGGGAAAAACACGCACTGCTAGCGCCACTTGTGATTAGCTGTGCCGAAAAATTAATAAACAAAATTTGTCCAAGAGCTCTAAAAAATTGAAATTAAAAGGAAAATACAGAATATGTTGAACGCTTTAAGAATGAAAAGGCAAGCTGGCTGGCAACTGAAATATGATTTTTTCACGAAAATTCAAATTTCCAAAACCAGAAAAACCAAAATTCTAAAAAAATAATCTAAGCATATTTGCAAAATTTCAAGTCCATATCTTTAAATTTGGAGTTTATGCCGCTAAATCGGCATTTGCACTCATAGTGCTTTGTATGTAATCATTGCCATGTACATTTCCTAATTGCCGAAAGATTTCGTTTATTAAATGTTTATTAAATAAATAAAATGCACCTACAGGAACAGAGTATATCGCAGTCAGTTGCTCCTAACTGCAACGTACTTACTTCTTCCAAATTGCCATACCCATATGGGGTGGATCGGGAAAATCTTTACACTTAATAATTCGATAGTATCCAAGAGTCAAAATTTCAAATGACTAGCTTTAATAGCGTCGTTAAAGTATTTAATTCATACGGACAGACAGACAGACGAATGGACGAACAGACGAACGGACAGCATGGCTGCACAAAACCAATAGACTAACAAGTAAGAACGTTGCAGTTAGGCACAACTAACTGCGAAATACTCTGTTCCCATAGGTGCATTATATTTATTTAATAAACATTTAATTAACGAAATATTTCGGCAATTAGCAAACGTACATGACAAGCAACAAACGTTTTCCTACACATACATACAGATTTTCACATGTACACACTATACGAGTATGCACACAATTTTCTATGTAATACATACATAAGTTTGGATGTCAGAATATTCTAAGAATTGTGACTGAATTGGGAATTTTTCGATCGTCACTTTAGTTTTCTAAGAATTGTGACTGAATTGGGGTTTTCTAAGAATTGTGACTGAATTGGGAATTTTTCGATCATTACTTTAGTTTTGTCAGAGACGCTCTAGCAATGCCTTATTTGGTTTTAGTTAACGAATGCCAGGTCAGGGCAGTGGCGCTGGTGGTAAGCGCTATGGAAGCTGTACTTAGGTGCGTGGGTTCGAATCCCGCAGAAAACTTTTTTTTTTTTTAAATTATTTTTTTTTTTTTTTTCATTTTTTTATATTTGTATATTTATTATAAAATGCTTGCTGCCAATTGATAATAATTTATAAACATACGCATATGAATTGTGCATTTAAGCAAAAACTAAAACTGCTTTATGCTTTCCGATTTGCCACGCTGCTTGCTTGGCAAGCAGTTTTTCTATGCATGCATATATGTATGTATGTATGTGTACATAGATGTTTGTATTTGTGTATACACATCCAAGTGTGTATACATATTACAAGAATTGCGATTGTATTGTTTTATTTTGTCACAAGCTGCTGATCAGCTGTGAATTTATTTAGGTTTAGCTAACGATTACTATTACTATTATTATTATGTTATTTTCAAAAGACCTGGGTTCAAATCCCGCTGGCAATTTTTTATTTATTAATCGAAAACTTATAAATTTTATTTTTTAAATTCATTAATATTTTTATATTTATGTTAAAATGCTTTCCGCCATCTTAGCTATTACTAGTAAGCTATATGTATGCATGAATTATGCAGTTGGCCACAACAAACTTCTTTGCCGATTTGTCACGCCCCCAGTGGGCGTAGACGTTAATTTTTTTGCCAGTTCTTAGAAAGGGCCGAGGCTAACATGACAGCAAAATTTGGTTGCTTACATTCAAAAAATGCGAAAATTACAGGGTATTTTTCGATATGCCACGCCGCCAAAGAGGCTGAAAAAATATTTTCGGGGCATCGATAGAGGAGAACATTAGTAACTCAACCATCCAATTTTCAAGCTTCTAGCTCTGAAACTGTAGGAGATATGAGCTTTTGCGGTTTGCCATGCCCCCTGTGGGCGTAGATATATCTACCATAGCTTATTGATCTTGGGTTGCCAACCCGAGCATACATGCAAAATTTCAAGTCTCTAGTGTCAATAGTGTTCAAAATATAGCACAATTTGAAAAATCACTATATATTCAGGTCCGATTTGCCACGCCCCCAATGGGCGTAGACATATAACTTTTTGATCGATCTTCATAGAATCATAACATTAACTCACATGCAAAAGAAGATACGTATTTCCCGATTTGCCACGCCCCCAATGGGCGTAGATATATCCGCCATAGCTTCTTGAACTTGGGTTGTCACCCCGAGTATACATTTCAAATTGCAACTCTCTAGCTCATCATCTAGTATGATAACTTGACTATGGGCGGAAGAGTTTTCCGATTTGCCACGCCCCTATTGGGCGGATCGGGAAAATTTTTACACTTTATAATTCGGGAACATATATGAGTATATGTTTAAAATTTCAAGTCTCTAGCTCTAATAGCGCCGAAAAATATTGCGTTCATACGGACAGACGGACGGACAGCAAGACGGATATTGCACAAACCCAATATACTCTTTTTCCCTTTTTAAGGGAACAGAGTATAATAATAATTACACTTTGTCAATGAGTACAATAATATAATCACCAAAAGTCGCTTTTTACAAAAATGGAAATTACTTCATTACAAAAATTTTTTACAAATTTTATTAAACAGTGAAGCCTCGCATCGATAGAACAAATTTGAAGCCTTTGCTTATTCGCGCCGGAAAGCCCATTAAGTATGACGTGAATGTACGCGGCGAACCCGTTCCTACAATGATATGGTATCAAAATGATAAGGAACTGAAACCAGAGGAATTGCCTAGCAATTGCGAGATTCAAAATATTCCGCATAATACGAAATTATCAATTATTGATACTGTAAGAAATCATACGGGGACATATAAAATACGGGCCATCAATGATCATGGGGAAGACGAAGCAACTGTTGAAGTTAATGTTTTGGCACCTCCCGGTAAACCAAAAGGTCCCCTAGATGTCAAAAATATTATAAAAGATAGTTGTAAATTAAAATGGCAAAAGCCAGAAGATGATGGTGGTAAACCAATTACAGCTTACCAAGTAGAAAAGTTCGATAAAAAACAAGGTCGTTGGGTACCGGTCGGTCGTACCTCTGGCAACGATACCGAATTTGATGTCAAAGGCCTTCAGGAAGGTCATGAGTATCAGTTTCGAGTTAAAGCCATCAATGAAGAAGGCGAATCTGAACCTCTGGAGACAGATGGTAGTATATTAGCAAAGAATCCGTATGATGCTGCAAGTAAACCCGGTACACCAAAGATTGATGATTACAATGAACATATGGTTAAACTAAAATGGGAGGCCCCCAAAACCGACGGTGGTGCGCCAATCAGTGGATATGTTATTGAAAAGAAGGATAAGTTTTCACCCATATGGGATGAGGTTCTTACTACTAATGTAAGTATATCCATTATTTTCTAACCGTTGATTCAGTGTGTTTATATAATAATGTATACATACATATATAAGACATTTAAATTAACTTTTGAATAATTAAGTCCTTTGTCCATGGTATATAGACGCCTACACCTGAGGCAACAGTCCATGGTCTTACCGAAGGAAACGTGTATCAATTTCGTGTTCGTGCTATTAATAAGGCTGGTCCTAGCGACCCAAGCGATGCAACAGAGCCTCATTTGGCGAAACCGAGAAATCGTAAGAATTCATTTTGCCACCATCTTTATTTTGGTATTAAATTAAAAATTAAAACTAGGAAAATAATTTGCTTATTTGCTAAATAATATTTTAGTTTCTTTTTATTTCCTTTCTGGTACGTATACGCAAATGCTTGTTTTTATGTTAAGCCAAAGATCGTTTTTATTTGTTAATATAATGTGCCCAATGATGCTTGCCATACTGAGTTGACTTTAATATAAAATAATAACAAATTCAAATAATACAATACAATTCAATTTTAGTTAAGCCATCTATAAATCGTGAGAAAATGAAGACTGTTAAGGTACGGGCTGGTCAAACAGTTAAGTTTGATGTAGATGTTAAAGGTGAGCCAGCCCCGACTCTAACATGGTTCTGCAAGGAAAAGGAAGTTACACCCAGTGGACAGTTGCGCGTTGATAACGAGGATTATAACACGAAACTCACATTATTGGATACATCACGAAAAGATACTGGAACTTATAAGCTTAAAGCTGAGAATATTAATGGTGTTGACGAAGCTGAAGTCGAAGTCATTATATTGGATAAGCCAGCAAAACCTGAAGGGCCTTTGGAAGTCTCAGATATATACAAGGAAGGATGTAGACTTAAGTGGAAAAAACCTAAAGATGATGGCGGAGTCCCTTTATCAGGTTATGCTGTCGAAAAAATGGATACAGCAACTGGCAAATGGGTACCTGTGGGAACAGTTGATCCTGAAAAGACAGAGCTCGATGTGAAAAACTTAGATCCCAATCATCGTTATCAGTTCAGAGTTAAAGCCATTAATGAAGAAGGTGAATCGGAACCTCTCGAAACTGATTCGGCCATTACTGCTAAGAATCCATTTGATATATCTGCACCACCTGGTCTACCCGAACTTGAGGATTGGGATGAACATCATGTTAAACTGAAATGGGAGCCACCAATCCGTGATGGAGGCTCTCCCATTACAAATTATATCATTGAAGTTATGGACAAAGATTCTGGAGAGTTCATTAAAGCAGCAGAAACAGAAGGTCCAATTTGCAAGGGAGTCGTTAAAAAACTAGAGGAGGGACAGCAGTACAAATTCCGCGTTCGCGCTGTAAATAAAGCTGGTCCTTCGGAACCATCAGAACAAACTAATTGGCATACTGCCAAACCACGCTTCCGTAGGTTTTTTTTATATTTTTATATAAATATTTTTATATAAATATTCATTTAAATTTTTGTATTAATTTCTATTCTTAACAGTTAAGCCGCATATAGAAAGAACAAACTTAAAACCTGTTATTGTCAAAGCAGGTTTATCCATCAGCTTGGATATTAATATAAGAGGCGAGCCAGCTCCAATGGTGGAATGGTTGTTTAATGGGTTACCTGTGGTTAGTGATAAAGAAGGTATTAAAATTGACACCGTTGATTACAATACCAAATTCTTTGTTATGCGAGCCAAACGACCATTAAGTGGTAAATATACCATTAAGGCAACAAATGAAGTTGGAGAAGATGTTGCAGAATTGGATGTGACCGTATTAGGCAAACCAGGTAAACCTAAGGGACCGTTGCAAGTTCATGATATTACCAAACATAGCTGTAAGCTGAAGTGGGAAAAACCTCATGACGATGGTGGGGCCCCCATTGACTATTATGAAATAGAAAAACTGGATCCCCATACTGGACAATGGCTACCATGCGGCAAGAGTTCCGAGCCTGAAGCTAAAGTAATTGGGTTACACGAAGGCAAGCCCTATAAGTTCCGCGTGCGCGCTGTCAATAAAGAGGGCGAGTCTGAAGATTTAGAAACGGAAAAGCCAATTGTTGCAAAGAATCCCTTTGATGAGCCAGATAAACCAGGTCGACCAGAGCCAACCAATTGGGATAAGGATTTTGTTGATTTAGCTTGGGATCCACCAAAGAATGATGGAGGTGCTCCCATTCAAAAATACATAATTCAAATGCGTGACAAATCAGGTCGTGCCTGGGTAGATGCGGCTACAGTCCCTGGTGACAAGACCATGGGCACTGTGAACGCTGTTGAAGAAGGACATGAATATGAGTTCCGCATTGTCGCTGTTAACAAAGCCGGTCCAAGTGAACCCAGCGATGTTTCTAAATCTGTTGTAGCTAAGCCGCGTTTTTTGAAGCCTCACATTGATCGTAAGAACTTACAAAAGAAGATCATGCGTAGTGGCCAATTGTTGCACATGGATGCAATCGTCAAGGCCGAACCCCCAGCTAAAATAACTTGGAATTACAATGGAGCTGAAATCAAAAACAACGATAAAATTAAAATTGAAAATGAAGAATATAAAACAACATTTATCATGCCCAAAGTTAAACGTGCCGATAAAGGTGTTTACATAGTGACAGCTAAAAATGATTCTGGCGTGGACACAGTTGAGGTTGAGCTTGAGGTATTATGCAAGCCAAGTAAACCGAAGGGTCCCTTAGCTGTCTCCGCTGTGACGGCTGAGAGCGTACATTTAAAATGGGATAAACCCGATGATGATGGCGGTGAACCCATAGAACATTACGTAGTTGAGCGTATGGATATGGAAACAGGTCGATGGGTACCTGTCCTAACGACAAAAACACCGGAAGCTGACGTAACTGGCCTTACTGAAGGCAAAGAATACTTATTCCGTGTTAAAGCTGTTAATGGTGAAGGCGAATCGGAACCATTAGTAACGGATATTCCAGTTACTGCCAAAAATCCGTATGAAGCCGCAGATACACCCGGTAAGCCACAAATAACCGATTGGTCAGCAAATTACGCAGATCTTAAGTGGCGGGCTCCAGATGATGATGGAGGTGCACCAGTGACAGGATATATTATTGAAAAGAAAGACAACAACACCGGAAAATGGCAAAAAGTTCTGGAAACAAATACACCTGATTGTAAAGCACGTGTTAACGATTTAATTGAAGGTACTAAATACCAATTCCGTGTCAAAGCAGTTAACAAAGCCGGTCACAGTAAGCCATCAGAGCCATCGGACCAAATAACAGCGAAGGATCGATTCGCAGCACCCAAAATCGATAGAACAAATATAAAAGATATTACTATCAAAGCTGGCCAAAATATCCGCTACGACATAAAAATTTCTGGTGAACCACCACCATCCAAGACATGGTTCCATAACAAAGCTCGTATCGGTGATGATGAATACAATATCGACATGGAATCATATCGCACCAAGCTGGCCGTGCCGTTTGCAAAGCGAATACACACAGGCAAATACACTATTAAAGCCGAAAATGAGTCAGGCCATGATGAAGCATCATTTGAAGTGATAGTTCTCGATAAGCCAGCTCCTCCAGAGGGTCCATTGCGGGCAACGGATGTGCACAAAGAGGGATGTAAACTGAAATGGAATCCACCTCTAGACGACGGTGGTCTGCCCATAGAACATTATATTGTTGAGAAACTAGATGTGGAATCTGGACGTTGGGTACCATCAGGTCGTTTCAAGGAACCATTCGCTGAATTAAATAACCTAGATCCTGGACATGAATATAAGTTCCGAGTATCAGCTGTAAACACTGAAGGCGAATCGGAACCATTAATTGGAGAGCAATCTATAATTGCAAAAAATCCATTTGATGAGCCTGGCAAGCCAGGTACACCGGAGCCAGTTGATTGGGACAAGAATCGTGTGGATTTGGTATGGCGGCCACCTCATACCGATGGTGGATCGCCTGTTACAGGCTATGTAGTTGAAAAACGTGAAAAAGGCACTGACAGATGGATTAAAGGAATTGAAATATCTGCTCCAACATTTGGGGAAGAATGCAAAGCTACTGTGCCGAATCTTGACGAAAACTGCGAATATGAGTTCAGGGTAAGGGCTGTTAACGCAGCTGGTCCTGGTGAACCATCTGACGCAAGCAAATCTGTCATGACCAAGCCAAGAAAGCGTAAGTACATTTTTCTTCTGAAATACATTTAAATTATAAATGAAAAATTTAATTACGTATACATATATAATATTAACAATATATAATTAAGATTTTATATGTTTCTGTATTTACTAAACACGTGATAGTAAATAATTATTATATTTAAAGATCAATCATCAAATAAATATTATATTTGTATACAGTTTGATAAGTATATCAGATCGGAAGCATTAAAAATTAAAAATGGGTATAATAGTTTTGTGAAAATGTATGTTACAGGCAAGGACAAGTCGCAGACCCCATAAAGTATATATATTCTTCATCAACGCGAAAAAATAAGTCGATATATCTCTATCCGTCCGTTCGTAAGAATGTAACGATTGCGTAAACTATAAAAGCTAGAGAGCTGAGATTTGATATGAATACTCGTGCGTTAGATACGCAATACGATTTTTATACCCTGAACCCATTGAAAATGTGAAATCAGGGTATAATGGTTTTGTTAAAAGTATGTAACAGGCAGAAGGAGGCGTGGCAGACCCCATAAAGTATATATATTCTTGATCAGGGTGACGAGAAAAGTTGATATAGCCATGTCCGTCTGTCTGTCTGTCCGTCCGTCCGTCTGTCCGTATGTATGAACGCGTCGATTTCCGAAGATACAAAAGCTAGAGAGTTCATTCTTTTTGTGTTAGGTCCGTATATTGCACGCGCAGTACGAGTTTGTTTCAGAAATTCGATAACTTGTATATTTGCAAAGTTATCGATAAACGAATTTATCGGGAACCAGTTATAAAATTCTAGCTAATTCATCTTTAGAGTTGGAGTCTCCAATTCTTCTGCATATATAGATACCAATTTAATACAATTTCGGCTTTTGTCAGATTCCCCAATTCGCCCCCACACCCCCAAATGTGTAAAAAATGCATTTCAAGTAGTAGAGACATACAGTATGGTTTGGCATATACATAGATCTTTATCTGAACATATCAATACGATTGTCCATCTAGAAACAGAATTATTAGTCTATAAAGTTTTCTCATCAAAACCCAAGTGGCTCATCAAGCAAGGCAGCGACACAGCATGACGCATTGCGGGCGCACATACATACATATGTACATATGTATGTATGTATGTATGTATATGTATGTGTGCAAGCGTAGATCAGCGTGTGGCTGCAATCGTACATACATACATACATATGTATTTGTGCACGTAAAGCTAATTGTAAAAGAGTTATGATTTCTAAAAAAAACCTAAAATGTTAAATAGAATATGTAGATCATATGCTGAACTCTCATTACATTCCATTATATATTTTAAAAATTTTAAAACAATTAAAATAACAATGGAAATACAAGCAACGTTGAGCAATGCAAATCAATTTTCGTATGCGTGTGCACATATACACAAAAAATCTTGGGCCGTTTTCTATGTGGCTATGCGTGCAAATTCTAAGAATCACAATTGTTTTTGAATTGCGTTAGAATTGTCTTTGAATTGTATTTGTATCGATCAAAAATTTTTATGTCTACGCCCATTGGGGGCGTGGCAAATCGGACCTGAATATATAGTGATTTTTCAAATTGTGCTATATTTTGAACACTATTGACATAAGAGACTTGAAATTTTGCATGTATACTCGGGTTGACAACCCAAGACTAATAAGCTATGGTAGATATACAGTGTACCAATAATGTCTTCGTACAGCAATGATGTTTTTCTTTGGCAACGAATAAGTGATGCAAGATGGGCAAAAATTAAAAATTTTAATTTACAGATTTATTAACTAATATTTTAACAACAATTTGGAAAAAAAAATAATTTCAATATTTTGCTTAGCATAAAAGTTATAACTAAATAAACATAAAAAACGCGTTTTTGCCTCCAATAAAGTCTTTGTAAACTTAATGTGTCACTTAATGTGTCACACTTAATGTGTCACACTTGGATGTGTATACACGTACAAACATCTATGTACACATACATACATACATATATGCATGCATAGAAAAACTGCTTGCCAAGCAAGCAGCGTGGCAAATCGGAAAGCATAAAGCAGTTTTAGTTTTTGCTTAAATGCACAATTCATATGCGTATGTTTATAAATTATTATCAATTGGCAGCAAGCATTTTATAATAAATATACAAATATAAAAAAAATGAAAAAAATAATAATTTTTGAAAAAAAAGTTTTCTGCGGGATTCGAACCCACGCACCTAAGTACAGCTTGCATAGCGCTTACCACCAGCGCCACTGCCCTGACCTGGCATTCGTTAACTAAAACCAAAAAGGGCATTGCTAGAGCGTCTCTGACAAAACTAAAGTAATGATCGAAAAATTCCCAATTCAGTCACAATTCTTAGAATATTCTGGCATGCAAGCTTTTGTATGTATACATAGAAAATTGTGTGCATACTCGTATAGTGTGTACATGTGAAAATCTGTGGGAAAACGTTTGTTGCTTGTCATGTACGTTTGTTTATTAAATATGTTTATGTTTATTAAATAAATAAGATGCACCTATGAGAACAAAGTATATCGCAGTTAGTTGCGCCTTACTGCAACGTTCTTACTTGTTTATTATTAATTTCTTACATTATGTTTTTTTTTTTTATAGTGGCACCAAAGATTGATCGCAAAAATATTCGCACTTATAATATTAAGGCTGGAGAGCCGATTTTCCTCGACATCAATGTCAGTGGTGAACCAGCTCCTGAAATAAGTTGGACTCAAAACGGCAAAGGCGTTTATCCAACGCTTGCAAGCCGTATAGAAACGGTTCCCTACAATACAAAATATATCAACAGTGCGCCAGAAAGGAAGGATACTGGATTATATAAAATTACTGCTCATAACCTTTATGGTCAAGATCAAGTCGAATTTCAGATTAACATCATAAGTAAGTATTTATACGCCTGTCAGGCAACAACTTATATTTTTAGTTGATTGTAATTGCATTACGTTCTTGCAGCTAAGCCTGGTAAGCCGGAAGGCCCACTTGAAGTATTCGATATTCATAAAGACGGTTGTAAGCTTAAATGGAAAAAGCCAAAAGATGATGGAGGTGAGCCAATTGACACCTATTTGATCGAAAAGTTCGATCCCGACACAGGCGTTTGGTTACCTGTTGGTAAGAGTGATGTACCCGAAATGATGGTTGATGGCCTAATACCTGGACACGAATATAAGTTCCGTGTGAAGGCTGTGAATAAAGAAGGCGAATCAGAACCCCTTGAAACAATAGGCTCAATAGTCGCCAAAGATCCGTTCAGTAAGTTAGCAATAATATCTTTAATCTTAGTAATTTTAAAACTAATAATACTTATCTATTATTTAGCGGCACCATCTAAACCTGGCACCCCAGAGCCAACAGACTGGTCAGCCAACAAAGCAGAACTTGCTTGGAAGGAACCAGCTAGTGATGGTGGTTCGCCAATTACTGGGTATATTATTGAAATTAAGGACAAATATAGTCCACTATGGGAAAAAGCCCTGGAAACAGACTCGCCTACACCTATCGCTACTGTGAATGGATTGATCGAAGGAAATGAATATCAATTCAGAGTAACTGCGCTAAACAAGGGTGGACAGTCAGAGGCATCTGATGCAAGCAAGACTTTCGTAGCTAAGCCGCGCTACCTGGCACCTAAGATAGATCGAAGGAATCTACGCGATGTAACAATATCTTCCGGAACAGCTATTAAGTTGGATGCTGTTATCATTGGTGAGCCAGCACCAAAAGTGGAATGGAAATTTTCGAATTATCCTTTGCAATCTGGAAAGAATACAACAATTGAAACTCCAAACTATTACACCAAACTTGTTATACGCCCAACTCAACGAGGTGACTCGGGTGAATATTTGGTAACAGCTACAAATAGCTCTGGCAAGGATAGTGTCCTGATTAATGTAATTATTACGGATAAGCCCAGTCCACCCAATGGACCACTTCAGATATCTGATGTGTATAAGGAAGGATGTCATTTGAAATGGAAACGACCTAATGATGATGGTGGAACTCCAATTGAATACTTCCAAATAGATAAGCTAGATCCCGAAACTGGTTGTTGGCTACCATGTGGGCGATCCACCGAGCCTCAATCCAATATTACGGGTCTAACGCCTGGTAATGAATATAAATTTAGAGTATCGGCGGTTAATGCAGAGGGGGAATCTGCTCCGCTAGTTGGCGAGGAATCAATTATAGCCAAGAATCCATTTGACGAACCCAGTAAGCCTGAAAATCTAAGACCGACTGATTGGGATAAGGATCACATCGATTTGGCATGGACGCCACCACTTTACGATGGTGGATCGCCAATCACAGGCTATCTTATAGAAAAGAAAGATAAATATGGTCAATGGGAAAAAGCTCTGGAAGTGCCGCCTGATCAATGCAAAGCCACTATTCCTGACCTCACTGAAGGCCAAGCTTATGAATTCCGAGTTAGCGCCGTAAATGCCGCCGGACAAGGTGAACCATCTGATGCAACAGCTCCAATAGTTGCTAAGTCACGCAATAAGCCCCCAGTTATTGATCGCTCTAACTTAATCGAAGTGCGTATCAAGGCTGGACAAGCTTTTACATTTGATTGCAAAGTATCCGGAGAACCAGCACCTTTAACTAAATGGCTACTTAAAAAGAAAGAGATATTCTCAAAGGACAACGTTAAGATTACGCATGTCCCCTATAATACCAAACTGAAAGTGACTAATGCTACCCGCTCTGACTCTGGTATATATACTGTGCGTGCTGAAAATGCCAATGGAGAAGACAGTGCAGATATAAAGGTAACTATTATTGATAAGCCATCTCCACCAAATGGACCACTTAAGGTGGAAGATGTTCATGCAGAGGGGTGCACGCTGAAATGGAGTCCACCTGACGATGATGGCGGCCAGCCCATTGAAAGCTACGTGGTAGAGAAAATCGACGAATCTACTGGTCGTTGGGTACCAGCAGGAGAGACAGATGGACCAACAACAAGCTTAAATCTAAAGGGCCTTACTCCCGGACATAAATACAAATTTAGGGTTCGTGCTAAGAACCGTCAAGGTACATCAGATCCACTTACAACAGGTCATGCGACTGAAGCCAAAAATCCTTACGATGAACCCACCAAGCCGGGAACTCCATCTATTACAAATTTCGACAAAGATTTTGTGGACTTGGAATGGACAAGGCCAGAAAGCGATGGTGGGTCACCAATAAGTGGTTATGTAATTGAAAAACGTGACAAATACTCACCAGATTGGGAGAAGTGCACTGAAATTAATGGAGATGTTACCAGCGGCCATGTACCTGATTTGATTGAAGGTGTTAAATATGAATTCCGTGTGAGAGCTGTAAACAAAGCTGGTCCCGGTGTACCAAGCGATGCGACTGAACCGCATGTTGCGCGTGCTAAGAACTTGCCGCCTAAAATTGATAGAAATTTCATGTTGGATATTAAAATTCGTGCAGGAAACGTATTTGAATTTGACGTGCCAGTCATTGGAGAGCCAATTCCAAGTAAGGAATGGACCCATGAAAATAATATGATTATAAATACGGATCGTGTGAAAATTTCAAATTACGATGATCGTACAAAATTGCGCATTCTAGATGCTAAACGGGCAGATACTGGACCCTATACTTTGGTTGCCCGCAATATTAATGGTGTTGATAAACATACCGTGAAAGTCACTGTACTAGATGTTCCTACTGCGCCTGAAGGCCCACTACGTGGGGATGAGGTGACCAAAAACTCAATGACATTACGTTGGCGTCCACCCAAGGATGATGGAGGCTCCGAAATAACGCACTATGTCGTTGAAAAAATGGATAATGAAGCAATGCGTTGGGTGCCTGTTGGAGAATGTGCTGGCACTGACATTCGTGTTGACAATCTTATAGAAAACCATGATTACAACTTTAGAGTGCGTGCTGTTAACAAACAAGGACAATCACATCCATTAACAACTAGTCAAGCCATTACTGCAAAGGATCCATATTCTCATCCCGATAAACCAGGTCAACCGCAAGCTGTTGATTGGGGAAAAGACTTTGTAGACTTAGAATGGGCTGCACCCAAAAGGGATGGCGGAGCACCTATTACTTCATTTATTGTCGAAAAGAGGCCCAAGTTCGGACAATGGGAACGAGCTGCTATTATACCTGGAGATGAGCGAAAAGCACATATACCAGATTTGACTGACGGAGGAGAATACGAGTTCCGTATAATTGCTGTAAACCGGGGTGGCCAGAGCGATCCATCAGATCCATCTGCAACCGTTATTTGCAAGCCACGCTTCTTGGCTCCATTCTTTGATAAATCTCTTTTAAATGATATAACTGTGCATGCTGGTAAACCTCTGGGCTGGACGCTACCAATAGAATCTTCACCACGACCAACAATCAAATGGCTTTACAATGGCAAGGAAATTGAGCCAAATACACGAATTGAGTCAAATATTTTCCAAAATGAGCTAACATTTGAAATACCATCAGCGCTTCGGTCTGACGAAGGACGATATACATTGATACTGAAAAACGAGCACGGTTCGTTTGATGCATCAGCACATGCAACCGTATTAGATCGTCCATCACCACCAAGGGGTCCACTGGATATTACAAAGATAACAAGGGATGGCTGTCACCTAGGATGGCAGGTGCCAAATGATGATGGCGGCTCACCAATACTGCATTACATAATTGAAAAAATGGACTTGTCTAGAGGAACATGGTCAGATGCGGGCATGAGTACACATCCAGTTCATGATATTATACGTCTTGTTCATCGTAAAGAATATTTATTCCGTGTTAAAGCTGTCAATGCTATTGGCGAATCGGAGCCGTTAGAAGCATCAAGGAGTATAATTGCCAAGAATGAGTTTGATGAGCCCGATGCACCCGGTAAGCCAAGTGTCACCGACTGGGATCGCGATCATGTTGACCTACAATGGACCGCACCAAAATCAGATGGTGGTGCACCCCTAAGCGAATATATTATACAAAAGAAGGAAAAGGGAAGCCCCTACTGGATAAATGTTATCCACGTGCCTCCAAATAAGACGGCAGCAACTATACCAGAACTTGTAGAGGGGCAAGAGTATGAATTTAGAGTAATTGCTGTCAATCAGGCTGGCCAGTCCGAGCCATCCGAACCATCGGATAAGATAATGGCCAAGCCACGCTATTTGGCACCAAAGATTATAACACCATTACATGAAGTGCGTGTGAAGGCTGGACTTATATTCCACATCGATATAGATTTCATCGGTGAACCAGCACCAGAAGCCATTTGGACGCACAATAATAATGCATTGAAATCAAATGAAAGATCCACAATTACCACAATTGGACACCATACTGTTGTCCATACAGTTAATTGTCATCGCACGGATTCTGGAATTTACCATTTGCTACTACGAAATGATTCTGGCATCGACGAGGGTAGTTTTGAACTGATTATTTTGGATCGTCCCGGTCCACCAGATGGACCATTAGAGTATGAAGAAATTACTGCTAACTCTGTGACCATATCATGGAAACCGCCAAAAGATAATGGCGGTTCTGAAATATCAGCTTATGTCATAGAAAAACGTGATTTAACTCATGGCGGTGGTTGGGTACCAGCTATTTCTTACGTTAATGCTAAATATAATCATGCACTTGTCCCAAGACTTTTAGAAGGTACCAAATACGAATTTAGAGTAATGGCTGAGAATTTACAAGGACGTTCTGACCCATTAACATCGGATAAACCTGTCATAGCTAAAAATCAATATACTGTTCCTGGAGCACCAGGTAAACCAGAATTATTTGACAGTGATAAAGATCATATTACAATCAAATGGAAACAGCCCATTAGTAACGGTGGCTCATCCATACTTGGCTACGATATTGAACGTCGTGATGTAAATACTGGTCGATGGATTAAAATTAATGGAGAGCCAAATCCGACCACAGAATACAGAGATGATAGAGTATCACAAAATCATCAATATCAATACAGGGTATCGGCAGTTAATGCAGCCGGAAATGGCAAAGTCTCGGAGCCATCATCTGCTCTTAATGCGCGCCCCATGCGAGAGAAACCAAAACTCCATTTGGATGCGTTGCTCGGCAGACGCATTAAAGTACGTGCTGGCGAACCAGTCAGTGTTAATGTTCCGATTTCTGGTGCACCAACACCGACGGTTGAATGGAAGCTCGGTGACGTTAAATTGTCAGAGTGTACAAAAATATCATTCGATACAAATTCGGAACGTACTATTTTCCGAATTGATGATTCAACCAGGAACGACTCTGGAACATATAATGTTACAGCATCCAATGAATTCGGCAAAGACTCAGCCGATATTGAAATAATAGTTGTTGACAAACCAACACCCCCCGAAGGTCCCCTAAACTACACTGAGATAGCACCTGATCATATTTCATTGCAATGGAATCCACCGAAAGATGATGGTGGCAGTGATATAACAGGCTTTATTGTTGAATTTTCAGAGTTTGGTGTTGATGATTGGAAGCCTGTGCCTGGCTACTGCCCGAAAACAAATTACACAGTCAAGGGATTAACCGAAGGAAAAAAGTATTTGTTCCGTGTTAGAGCTGAGAACATTTACGGCGTTTCTGATGCTCTCGAAGGTAAGCCAGTTGTGGCTAAGTCACCATTCGATCCACCCGGTATACCCACACAGCCGCAAGTTGTTGGTTATAGCCCAAGCTCAGCATCATTGGAATGGCATCCACCTGATTATTGCGGTGGAAAACCAATTTCGGGCTATATTGTAGAACGGCGGGAACGCGGTGGCGAATGGATTAAGTGTAATAACTATCCCACTCCGAATACTAGCTATACGGTGCCCGATTTGCGTGAAGGGTCTAAATATGAATTCCGTGTAACTGCTGTTAATGAAGCTGGTCCTGGCAACCCATCGAAGCCTTCCGATCCTATGTCAGCCGAATTACAACGCTATCGTCCCGATCAACCCGAACCACCAAAAGCCGACCGTATCACAAAGAACAGTGTCACATTGTCCTGGCGGCCACCGCGAAATGATGGAAAATCCAAAATAAAAGGTTATTATATTGAGCAACGACCGAAAAATTCAAAGGATTGGAAGCCAGTTAATGACATACCAATTAATTCTACTCTATTTACTGTATCGGACTTGAAGGAAGGCGAAGAATATTTATTCCGCATCATTGCCGAAAATGATGTTGGTTGCTCAGATCCATCAAAGCCATCACAGACCATAAAAATTGAAGAACAACCAAATAAACCATGCATGGACTTAGGTGGAGTTCGCGATATAATTTGCCGTGCCGGAGACGACTTCAGCATTCACGTACCATACGTTGCATTCCCAAAGCCAACAGCATTCTGGTACTCAAATGATATTGTGTTGGATGACGATCAACGTGTGCACCAACACTTAACTGATGACGCTGCTTCGTTCGTTGTAAAGAATTCAAGACGATTAGACTCAGGACAATATCGCTTACAGCTTAAGAATCCACACGGCTATGATACGGCTACCATTAACGTAAAAGTCTTGGATAGACCCGGAACCCCAAGCAATTTACGTGCTGATGAATTTGCTGGTGATTCCTTGACATTGTATTGGAACCCACCAAAAGATGATGGTGGCTCTCCGGTTCAGAGCTATATTGTTGAGAAAAAAGAAGCACGCTCTTCAACATGGACAAAGGTCAGCAGCTACTGTACTGTCCCATTTGTACGTATACGCAATTTAACAATTGGTAAGGAATACGATTTTCGAGTAATTGCTGAAAATAAATATGGCGAATCAGATCCGGCTAATACGTCAGAGCCCATCAGAGCAAGACATCCATTCGATGTACCAAATGCACCGGGCATACCACGTGGCATTGATTCCACAGAAGATAGCATTACGATTGCCTGGTCTAAACCCAAACATGATGGTGGATCACCGATAACCGGATACGTAATCGAGAAACGCCTTTTGAGTGAAGACAAATGGACCAAGGCTGTTCATGCTCTCTGTCCAGATCTTACCTGCAGGATACCTAATTTAATTGAAAACGCTGAATATGAATTTAGAGTGGCTGCTGTCAATGCGGCGGGTCAATCGCCATTTAGTGCATCAAGCGACCTTATATTCTGTCGCCGTCCGCCCCACGCGCCAAAGATAACATCTGATTTATCCATAAGAGATATGACTGTAATTGCTGGTGAGGAATTCCATATAACAGTGCCATATCATGCGAATCCACGACCAACACCGTCTTGGAATATCAATGGTATCGATGTATCAATCGATGAACGCATTCGATTCGAGACAAATGATTACAGTTCAGTTTACCATAATAACTCGGCAAAACGTTCGGAAACTGGATCCTATACAATTACCCTCACAAATAGCAAGGGCTCGGACACAGCATCCTGTCATGTGACTGTTGTTGACAGACCTGGTGCACCACAAGGTCCATTAAATGCTTATGATATCACACCAGATACTTGCACACTCGCGTGGAAGACACCACTTGACGACGGTGGGTCACCAATCACAAATTATGTGGTTGAGAAATTGGATACCAGTGGTACATGGGTAAAGGTTAGCAGTTTTGTGCGCAATACACATTACGATGTAATGGGCCTGGAGCCCAATCACAAATACCATTTCCGTGTAAGAGCTGAGAATCAATATGGACTATCAGACCCATTAGATATGCCTGAACCCATTATTGCCAAACATCAATTTACCGTTCCCGATGAACCTGGCCAGCCAAAAGTAATTGATTGGGATTCTGGAAACGTAACATTAGTATGGACACGTCCAGCCAGTGATGGTGGTTCTCGCATTCAGGGTTATCAAATCGAATACCGTGACATCGTTAATGACTCATCATGGAATACCTATGAGTATTTAATTAAAGATACTAAATATCAATTGTACAATTTAACAAATGGCAGCGAATATGAATTTCGTATTAAAGCGAAAAATGCTGCTGGCTATAGTAAACCATCACCTCCATCAACGCGATTCAATCTGAAGGGTAAATTCAATGTACCATCACCGCCAGGTACACCCCAGGTCACGAAAGTAGGCAAGAATTATGTCGATCTAAAATGGGATAAACCTCTTAGTGATGGAGGCTCTCGCATTACTGGTTACATAATAGAGCGCCGGGATATTGGCGGTGCCGTGTGGGTTAAATGCAATGATTACAATGTCCTCGATACTGAATTCACAGTTATTAACCTTATTGAAATGGGCGATTATGAGTTCCGAATTTTCGCTATAAATGCTGCAGGGCGGTCAGAGCCCAGCCATTGCACAATGCCCATTAAGGTGTGCGAAATATTAGGCGGCGAAAAACCAGATTGGGTATGTAGATTACACGACAGGATTGCACCTTGTGGTAAAGACTTTACTTTGCAATGCGTTGCCTCTGGTAAGCCAAACCCCACAGCTAGATGGTTGAGAAATGGTAAAGAAATTCAGATGCAACCGGGAGGACGTTTTACATGTGACAGCAAAGAGGGTGTTTTCCGTTTACACATCACAAATGTGCAATCTGGGGATGATGGTGACTATACTTGTGAAGCAATTAACTCACTTGGATTTGTGCATACATCTGGTTATCTTAAAGTTGGGTCACCACCAATTATAAACCGATGTCCCAATGAGTTGTACTTACCAGAAGGTGATAATACAAAGATAAAGATTTTCTATTCAGGCGATCAACCACTTTCAGTGAAGATAACTAGAAATAACGAGCTCATTTCCGATCTGGCTGATGAATCACATTTTAAATACACTATTTTCGATGATTATATTGCCATATTTATTCGCGATATTGCCAAAACCGATGATGGCAACTATCAAATCGAACTCAGCAATGATTCTGGCAATGCAGTCGGACATTTTTATGCTCATATTACTGGATTGCCATCTGCGCCGGTAGGACCGATGGGTATTTCTCACATCAACAAGCACTCATGCACCTTAACTTGGCGTCTGCCAGCACATGATGGCGGGCTGAGAATAACGCATTATGTGATTGAACGGAAAGATATATCGTCACCACATTGGATCACTGTATCTAGCACCTGCAAAGACACAAGCTTCAACGTGCAAGGTCTGATCGAGAACCAAGAGTATATATTCCGAGTAATGGCTGTAAATGACAACGGAATCGGTTCACCATTGGAAGGCTTGAATCCAATTCGTGCCAAGGCACCAATCGATCCTCCATCACCTCCGGGCATTCCAGACATTACAGAGATTGGCGGAGACTTTGTCCATTTAGAGTGGAACAAGCCGCAGTCGGATGGTGGAAGCCATATACAAGGATATTGGATCGACAAACGAGAAAGTGGCAGCGATACCTGGCAACGAGTTAATCAATTAATTTGTGCTGCAAATCAAATCAATTGCCATCATCTGATTGAAGGTCGTCACTACGAATTCCGCGTATTTGCACAAAATATCGCAGGCCAATCGAAACCATCGACTGCCTCACAGGCTGTTAAAATTGTCGATCCAAAGGCGGCAACCGCTCCTTTCATTGTGAGGCCACTGCGTGATGCGAATTGTATACAAAACCATAATGCGCAATTTACATGTGAAATCACCGGAGTTCCTCGACCAACCATCTCTTGGTATAAGGGAGCTCGCGAGATAACAAGTGGAGCTCGCTATCACATCTATTCTGAGGGTGACAATCACTTCTTGAACATTAATGACGTGTTCGGCGAAGACGCAGATGAATATGTTTGTCGTGCCGTAAACAAAGCCGGTGCAAAGTCGACCCGTGCAGCTCTAGCCATTATGAGTAAGTATTTCATTACCACAAATAATAATATTTGCCACCTCTAGCTGAGTCAATGAGAGTCAGTCATTTTTAATTAACTTGCAATGTTTTTTTTTTTTTGTTGTTTTGTGTTTATTTTGTTGATAACTCATCCCATTTCCACAAAATAAGTAAGAAGGCTCTAGGCTCTACGAGATACCTCGAACTCTGAAAAAACTAACTTAAATTACGTTTTGTTCAAAATCTAACAAAATCGAAATTGTATTAAATTACTATTTATATATATACAGAAGTCTTGGAGACTAACTCTAAATATGAAAGAGTTATAATTTTATAACTGATTCTCGATAAATGTTAAAATCGATAACTTTGAAACGGAAATAGCTATAGATTTTTGGAAGCAAACTCACTCGTATACCCTGATTTCCCATTTTCAATGGGCTCAGGGTATAAACATTGCTCAATAATTTAGTGTATAAGATCATTAAAAAGTTTCAATTGACAATTTACAGCCGCTCCAAAATTAAACGTGCCACCGCGATTCAGAGATACAGCTTACTTTGATAAGGGGGAAAATGTTGTGATTAAAATACCATTCACTGGTTTCCCCAAGCCTCGTATTAACTGGGTAAAAGATGGCGAGAAAATTGAATCTGGTGGACATTACAATGTTGAAGTAAAGGACCGCCATGCCGTATTAACAATTCGTGATGGATCACGGCTCGACTCTGGCCCATATCGACTAACGGCAGAGAATGAACTTGGGTCCGATACGGCCGTGATTCAAGTACAAATCAGTGATCGCCCGGATCCACCACGTTTCCCGTTGGTTGAAAGTATTGGCACAGACTCATTATCTCTAAGCTGGAAGGCTCCTGTTTGGGATGGCGGCAGCGATATTACAAATTATCTAGTTGAGAGGCGTGAGCACCCACTTTCTTCATGGATACGTGTTGGTAACACGCGTTTCACCTCAATGGCTGTTGCTGGTCTGACACCAGGAAAAGAGTATGAATTCCGTATTTTTGCGGATAATGTCTACGGACGATCTGATGCATCAGAAAAAAGCACGCTTATCAAGACGAAAGAGTCGATTAAGAAGAAGCCAATTGAGCGTAAATGGGAATTGGATGAAAGCGGCAAAAGGATACGCGGCAAAGCCGATGGCCCAATTAAGGACTACGACACATATGTATTTGATATATACTCAAAATTCGTGCCACAGCCCGTTGAAATTTCCCATCAAAGCGTTTACGATAGGTACGATATACTCGAGGAGATAGGTAACGGTGCCTTTGGTGTTGTACACAGATGCCGGGAGCGTAGTACTGGAAATATTTTCGCTGCCAAATTTATACCCGTATCACATGCTGTTGAGAAAGACTTGATTCGACGTGAAATTGACATTATGAATCAGTTGCATCATCAAAAGTTAATCAACTTACATGATGCTTTCGAAGACGACGACGAAATGATTCTAATTCTTGAATTGTAAGTAATAAAAAAAACTAAATTCTTTCTAAATATCTCTAAATATCTATAATAAATTATCACAGCTTATCTGGCGGAGAATTATTCGAACGTATCACTGCTGAAGGTTATGTTATGACCGAGGCTGAAGTTATTAATTATATGCGACAGATCTGTGAAGGCATCCAACACATGCATGAGAAGAATATTATTCACTTGGATATAAAGCCAGAGAATATAATGTGCCAGACACGTAACAGTACAAATGTAAAACTAATTGATTTTGGTCTAGCCACGCGGTTGGATCCTAACGAAGTCGTAAAAATTACAACAGGCACAGCCGAATTTGCAGCTCCTGAAATTGTAAATAGAGAACCAGTTGGCTTCTATACAGATATGTGGGCTACAGGCGTACTTGCCTATGTGCTGTAAGTTTTATATATTAAACACTATAAATATTTTTTAAACATATTCATTTGCTTCATTTTACATAATATAGTCTAAGTGGACTTTCGCCATTTGCTGGAGATAACGATATACAGACTCTAAAGAATGTTAAAGCCTGCGATTGGGACTTCGATATGGATGCATTTAAGCACATATCCGATGAGGGCAAAGATTTTATACGCAAGCTCCTTATTGCCAACAAAGAGAAACGAATGACTGCCCACGAATGCCTTCTGCATCCATGGCTAACAGGGGATCACAGGGAGTTAACACAGAAGATTGCCCGCGATCGTTATCTAGCATATCGGGAAAAATTGCGAAAGAAGTACGAAGACTTTGGCAAATATCTATTGCCGATTGGCCGCTTATCAGAGTATTCATCACTACGAAAATTGTTAATGGAGAAATATAAGATTCATGATGCCGTGTTCGATCGTCGGCAAGCTGCTCCACGATTTGTCATCCGACCATCGTCACAGTTCTGTTACGAAGGACAGAGCGTTAAGTTCTATTGTCGGTGCATCGCGATTGCCACACCCACACTCACCTGGTCGCACAACAATATTGAGTTAAGGCAAAGCGTTAAGTTTATGAAACGGTATGCAGGAGATGACTATTACTTTATTATTAATCGCGTAAAGCTAGATGATCGCGGCGAATACATAATTCGCGCCGAAAACCACTATGGTTCCAGAGAGGAAGTTGTTTTTCTCAACGTACATCCACTGCCCAAAGAACAACCAAGATATAGAACCGAATCGACGCCGGTTCGCCGACGTGAACCCTTGCCTTACACCTTCTGGCAGGAAGATTCAGAATCGGCACCCAGTTTTACATTCCTATTACGTCCACGTGTCATGCAAGCCCGTGATACATGTAAGCTCCTCTGTTGTCTTAGCGGCAAGCCCGTTCCTACTGTCAAGTGGTATAAGGATGGGCGTGAACTAAGCAAATACGAATACGCAATGACCCACTCCGATGGCGTTGTCACAATGGAAATAATTGACTGCAAGCCCTCAGACTCTGGCAAATACAGCTGCAAGGCGACAAATTGCCATGGAACAGATGAGACAACGTGCGTCGTTATTGTCGAAGGTAATTTCAATGTATACTACATTTTTCCTTGAAATAGTTACCAAACACCGCAAACATCTGTTTATGAAAAATATCAGAGCTAACTCTGACAGCATTTTCTTTACATATTTCATATCCACTATGTATATGCTAATATGGCGTGATATACCATACAAATACAACTCTCTTTCAATTTATGTATCATTGAGCTTAAACTTACTTAAACTCAACATCTGATTTCTTGCTTTTACACATTCGTTACTTTATCCAGGAGAATGGGTTACGCCTGAGCAGGCAGAACTTGCACACAACTTCCTTTACTCAGGAGGTAATTTTCTTATAAATAAACTCGTTATTAAAATGTAGTTATTTTTATTTATCAGTTTACTTATACTTTTACTCTTAAGCATGAATACTTGTAAACAGCTCGCATAATTATCCCAGCTATGAAGAATTAAATTTATATTTTAATAATATGTAGTGATCCACATGCATGGTATGAACGATCGATTCGATTCCATAACTCCATTTAAAAATCTTTATCTCTAATATATGTAATTTAATATCAAAACGAGTAAGAGAGCTCTGCCCGAGACTGCCCGTTTACGAGATCCCCTGCACCTTTCAAAATCATGGGAAATAAGGGAATAATGGTATTTTTTTTACACATTTGGGGGTGTGGGGGTGAATTACGGACCGGAATCCCAAATCTGATAAAAACATTGTATTAAACTAGTATATATATATATGTATATGTAGAGGACTGGAGACTCTACTCTAAAGATGAACGACATATATATGTTTTATCACTGATTTTCGATTTATCGATAACTCTGGAAATATACGAATTATCGAATATCTGAAACAAACTCGTAGTGTGCGTGTATTATACCAATCTAACACAAAAAGAATGAGCTCTGTAGCTCTTATATCTTCGGAAATCGACGCGTTCATACATACGTACGGACGGACAGACGGGCAGACAGACAGGTGGCTATATCGACTTTTCTCGTCACCCATATCAAGAATATATATACTTTATAGGGTCTGCCACGCCTCCTTTTGCCTGTTACATACTTTTAACAACACCATTATACCCTGAATTCCCATTTTCTCGCTATAATTTTATGTGCAATGAAGTTTCCTAATCGGCCATATTGAACAACAGAATTTGGCTATTGATTAATATTCTTTTATGTACAACTACAATTTATTAATGAACCTAAATTTATTTCCTGAAAGTCCCCCTTCTTGCCACCACAGAAAGTAGCTAAATTAGTTAAGCACGCTATAGATGAGTCCGTATATCGCTGTCAACAATGCAATATATATATTACAATAATCCCAACATTTTTGATACTTAATTGATATCACAGATCGAAAGTATATTGAGCAACCCATCAAGCCGGCTCCTCCACCAATCATAACGACACGCCAATTCACGTCATCAAATATTTCCAACAGCTCGATGTTGGACGTAAAGGTGAGTATAAACGGACAAAATCGATAAAAACGCACTTATTGACTTTACACTTTTCTTTAGACTGTCGCAAACAGCAACTCGGCAACGAGCTTAAGTTCCTCAACGACACAGAATAGCATTTCAGGAAAAAAGAAATATGCAGTCAGCAGCTTACAGGCACCCGGAAGCCCATCACGATCTCGTAGTGCCACAAAAGAGCTAATACGTAAGAATTTTTCAAATGAAAAACTATTACCTAATATTGAATTTTATTTATTATTGCAAATATCTCAAACAGATTGATCTTACAGATCTTACACAAATAAATACAACAATTTAACAATCTACCTCAAAATATCTTGATCAAGTGATATTATAGTTTAAGGTTTAGTAGTATCTACTATTCTACTAGTATCTACTACTAAACCTTAACTAAACCTAAACTATAATATCACTTGATCAAGATATTTTGAGGTAGATTGTTAAATTGTTGTATTTATTTGTGTAAGAGAGTTAAAGAAAACAAATCTACACACACGAATACGAAATCTGAACTGTTATTTTCCTTATATTACATTATATTATATTATATTATATATACTAGTGCTTATTTATGCACACAAGTGCGATGTCTTGGCATTTTTTTATACCCTGAACCCATTGAAAATGGGAATTTAGGGTATAATGGTTTTGTGAAAATGTATGTAACAGTCCGTCCGTCCGTATGAACGTCGAGATTTCGGAAACTACAAAAGCTAGAGAGCTGAAATTTCACATGAACACTCGTATGTGAGCTACGCAATACGAGTCTATTTTGTTTTTTCGATACCTCGTCCCATTTCCAAATTATCGATAAAAAATCGAAAATTCGTTTACATTTTTTAGGTTTTTAGGGTATAACTTCTACACCGTTTCAGCTAGAGACTTCAACTTTATATATTTAGATAGATATTATGAATACGCAGATTTTGTTTGATTTCAGATTTTTGATGCCACGCCCCCCTCGCCCACAATTTGCAAAAAACGCATTTCAAATACTAGAGACTTGCAATTTTGCAAATAGATAGATATAGATACTCTAAATCTACTCTTAAAATTTCATGAAGATCATGCATCTAGAAATGGAGTTATAAGAGTCCAAAATTCAGCCCAACCCACCCCCAAGTTAGCAGAGCGCGCGCTTATAAGAGCGTAAAGAAGGGTTCAGGGTATCTCTTAGTCGAGCCGTCTCGACTAGAGCCTTCTTACTTGTTTTTTGCAGGGTTCAGGGTATCTCGTAGTCGAGCCGTCTCGACTAGAGCCTTCTTACTTGTTTCTATATGAAATAAGTGTATTTATGTATATGGCATGTTAATTCTTAAACAACTTGTGCGCTCGAATATCTTGATTTTTGATTCATATTACTATTGAAGAATAGTAAAACCATTGAACTGATAGAGTTTATATTAAAAGGTCCAGATGATAAATAACTATATATTTATTAATTACATCTACTCTTGTTTTTCGAGCTATAATAATTAACATGGGTTCAAATTTTGTTTATGCACTCAGTTCCTCCCGACGATTCCTTAATGTGTAAGCCAGAGTTCACCAAGCCGCTTCATGACTTGACCATTCGCGATGGCGAACAGTTGCAGTTGATGTGTCATGTCAAGGGAGATCCGGAACCACAAATCACTTGGTCCAAAAATGGCAAGTCGATATCATCATCCGAAATAATGGATCTGAAATATAAAAACGGTATCGCAACACTCACTATCCACGAAGTCTTCCCCGAAGATGAAGGCGTCTTTTCTTGCACGGCAACAAACTCAATAAGCGCCGTCGAAACTAAATGCAAACTAACCATTCAACGTGAGTATTGAAATTAAAAAAATCACAGTTAGTTTTCGCCAAAAAATCTTGAGCTTACGTGATCCTGATAGAACCCTGTACTCATTGGAAACGGTAATATGGCTGGAAAGGGGTATAATGGTTGTGTTAAATATTTGTAACATAGCCCATAGAGCATTATAGTTTTAATCAGGGCGACCATCTAAGTCAATGTAGCCCCATCCGTCTATACGTATATTTTGATGTCCACCTACTTTTTTCGTTTCAATGTTGTAGACTAAAGCCTAATAAAAAATAATTGCATATCTTACATCTTTAGAGCCAGAGTCTTCAAATTTGTAATACATGTATATTTGTGAAATTTTTTATTATTTGTCAAATTTACCAGTTTCTCAAAGTCTCGACTAGAGACTAAAGAAGGGAACTTTAGGTAATATGGTTTTGTGAAATTGTATGTAACAGGCAGAAGGATTCGTCATAGATCACAGAAAGTATAGCTCTCTCCGTCCGTCCGTATGAACGCAAAGATTTCGATAAGTCATCCCATTTCCTAATTATCGATAAAAATATAAATTTTTACTTCGTTGTTTACTCGTATATTGGAGCTAGAGACTTCAAATTATAGGTTTAGGTAGATATTATGGATTCGGATATTTTGTAATAAGCGTCCAAAGTATAGTTAAGCTACACCCCAAACCACGCCTTTTTTTCAGGGTTCAGGGGGTCTCATATTCGAACAGTTTCGAGAAGAACCGTCTTACTCGTGTTATACTAATTTGTTTGTACCTTGCTTTATATTCAGCTCTGGACAAACAGCCAAGCAAGCGCCAGGCAACTGGCAGTGACAAGCCACCAAAGATAGTTAGCCACTTGGAGTCCAGATTTGTGAAGGATGGAGACGCAGTTACTTTGGCTTGTCGCATTATTGGAGCCGATCATTTTGATGTCGTTTGGTTGCACAACAATAAAGAGATTAAGCCAAGCAAGGACTTCCAATATACTAACGAGGCAAACATTTATCGTTTGCAAATCGCTGAAATTTTCCCAGAAGATGGCGGAACCTATACATGTGAGGCGTTTAACGATGCGGGAGAATCATTCAGTACCTGCACAATCAATGTCACTGTGCCTGGGGATGATCCCAAGCAGCCGACATTTGTTAAATTTCCAGTTTCCGTTTCCATTACGGAGGGGGAGAATGCCCAATTTGAATGTGAGTTCGATGGAGAGCTTGTCAATCTGACCTGGTTAAAGGATGGGAAACCTGTTGACGAAGCACGCACTAGATATTCATTCACAAAGGATGGCAATCTATATAAGTTCGCTATAAACAAATGTACTTTAGATGATGTGGGACAATATCAGGCAAAGGCTATATCTAAGATGGGTGAAAGCCTGAGCGCATTTTCGGTAAATGTGCTCTGCTCCGATGCCTAACCTTCAACGAATTTTGCACATGTAAACAAGAAAAAACTATTATATTATACTGTTCATCAATTAGTTATCATCTTATAAGTATTTTATTCACATAAAAATTGAAAAATATACTATCTGATTGGTATGAAATAGGCCTCCCTGGATTGTATCTCACCTAACTATTCATATATATATATATATATATATATATATATATATATATATATATATATATATATATATATATATATATATATATATGTATGTAGTTATAAAGAAAATAATATTGCCTACATACTTACACATAAGCAAAATGTAAAATAATTTATATTCTAAAGTTATATCCATTTTTGTTTACGTTTATCAATGTATGTAGGTATCTAAGTAGACATATATAATAAACTCACTGAACGACACACAATGTACGGAAGCAGCGAAACAATCTTAAAGCTGCGCCACTTCTCTGATTGCTGGCATCCTCACTGACCATCTATCAGATTCACAAAAATCGGCGAAGTAGTCCAACTTTAGATTGTTTTCTGCTGCATCTACATTGAACTACTTTCATGCATACATGCGTGAATATTTACATCAGCGATGTAAGTATTATACATATGTATTTGTGGAATGTTCACGGCTATCGATCCAAAAATGTAAAAAATCGAATTAAAAATAAACGACAAACTGCAAAGAATAATGAAAATGCCTTCATAGTTAATATATGCCTTTTGGGTATAGCATCGTCCGGCTATAACGACGTAAAAGCGATGGTCCCTTGAGCGTTGCTATAAGCGCATTCCACTGTAGAATAATTCACAATACCTTCAATATGGTTATAGGCTGATGGTCAGGTATATATGAAGTAAATATAAAAGAAATTGCATGTCAGCGTAAAATTAATTTATTTACATTTCATTTACATTTCATTACCATCACATATACATAAGCATGTGTAAATTAAAAAAAAAAATAAATATATATATATATATATATATATATATATATATATATATATATATATATATATATATATATATACATATATATTTATTATTTATTATTTATATTTATATTTATATTTATTCAAAGATGCGAATAAAAACGACAGAATGTAACAAAATATATTTGATATTAACTTAAGAATAACAAGCTAATTGGTAGCTAAAGTTTGTTTAACTCCATTGATTTTTTTTTTTAATTAAAAAAAAATTTCTTTATTTTAATTGGAAATAGTATATTTAAATATCAGCCGAGCCAACGATAAAAAAGTGCTTTATGATAGTGACTCGCGCTTATATAAGGATTTTGATGTCCATATACATTTAGAATATTATATTGTAGAATCAGCATATCATACCTATTACAATTATTTTTCGGTTTGTCATTATTAAGTAGGGTGATTTTTAATTGTATGTGGGAGAGAGAATAGGGGAGGGACATTACAACTTCTGATCACTTTTGGTGTTACAGGCTTATCAAATCATTTTTAAATTTATAAAGTGATCCGCACACATATAGTCGCATTTGAAAATAGTTCATTCAAGGACGACGTATGGCAAAACTATCAATGGTTCATTATTATAGGATTGGAGCTGGAGAACTTGGTGCCACTCTTTGAATTGTTGGACTCGACTACTACATTTATTTCCCGTAGAATCGTCGACAACACCACGAATACCACTTCTATATTCATTTTCTGCATTTTTAAACATTACATTTGATGTTTTGTTATTAATGGCATATTGCATTTTACTCGCATCGCTCACACAGTCTAAGCTATGTGATTGAATAACACTTAAATTATCGTCAGTGTAGCATATATTAGCGTCATTACAATTTAGATCTGCCGCTAATGTGAGATTTGGCTGATGATAATCTGCGGGGCCAATAGAGTTGAACGACGGTAACATACCATTGTTCTCTAATGGTAACTCACTTATCGTATTTAACTTGATATCATTCAGTTGTTCTTCTACATCATCATCATCATTATTCAAGGATTCATTACTAGAATAGAAGTATAAGTGCTCTTGAGGGTCATCATCTTGATGTTCCCCATGATTTACGGCAATGTTTTTTACAGACGCGATCGAGTCAGTCTCATTTACTAATTTATAAGTATTTGAAAAGGCAATGTGACATTGCTCAGATTGCTTAGCGTTGTGATTCCTTTCCTCGGTTTCACTATAATCATCCTCATTCGAACTACTATTGCAATAGCTACTGCTACTACTACTGCTGCTGTAATTAACGATGCGCTCATTTCTTCCTGACTTGTCTTGCCTGCATAATTCATTTGTGAAAAACAATTTTTGATGGGTTTTTACCACCGACTGTGCACTGTGACTAACATTATTAAACAAATGATTTAGCTCTATATCTATTGCTTTCTGTTGTCGATGTGGGTGTCGATGTCGGAAACGGTGGCGATGGTTATACCGATAACATTTCTCAAAATTATTGTAGTAGGTTTCTGGCATAGAAGTTAATTGAATTGCATTTGGCTTAGCCTTTTGCTCCAAAGAGAGTTGACGCTGATATGATGCAGTTATTTCAGATTCCGGTTGTTTAGCAGATAAAATCTCAGCTTCGGAGGCAACACCAACAACAATTGGAGAGTTTGCTGAGATAGAGTTAGCCGGTGAGTTAATTTTACTTGGTGTTTTCTTTATTGTCAATACAATGTGATTATTGCCCCCACTGCCTTGAGCCAAAGGCCGTTGAACGATTGCATATTCCTCGTCATCGCTATCATTATCAAAATCATTCTCCATAGGATCATCCTCATCCGCCATTATGCTATCAACGGTGGTTGAATGACTTCTGTTCGACTCATGCTCATCGTCACTTACGGGCTGAGCATTATGACAATATCCAGTGGTATCATAAGCTTCCTTGTCGATCTCGATATGAGTTTCATCCTCATCGCTGCTGCTAATGTTACCACTGCTGATCAACGATATCTGGCTATGAGGCTCAACAATTCCATTCATTGAAATTTTAATGCGCTTAATAAGTGGATTTCCTCCTGATAAATGGTGTATGTTATCATTGCTCTCACCCGATTGTCTTGTAGATTTTCTACGTTTTTTTCTATTTCGTTCGACATTACTTTCGGATTGCGCCGACTTTTCCGTAACTTTTGTTCCTTGGTTTCGTAGTTTTTCATTTATTGAGTCTTGTGTTAATTGAAAACTAAAACTGCTGCAAGTACTATTGCTTCTGCAGCGCCTGAGCTCCATGTTTGCCGGTCCAGTATTTAAATCATATGCTTTTTCGTTACTTTCACGATCCTCACTATTATTGTTAGCGAGCTTTAGCAAATTAAAGCTAAGTGCAGTGTTGTCATCCATTGGATTGTCATTAGAACATCGTGCTTGGTTTTCATTACTTTTATCTGTATTATTTGTATTGACTTCAACACTCAGCGGATTGGAGCTACATCGATTATTTTCAAAATAACTACAGTACATTTCAGACTTTTCCTGTTTTAAGAACGTATTACAACTGTTTAATATTGGTACAGCTTTCATATTGTCCTTAAGTCGTTTAGCTGCCAGACGACACGTTGGTAAACATTTAGCAACTCCCAAAAACGGCGGTATAAACGCTTTAAAGCTTTTTGGTTTATAATTTTGAACGAATTTTAGATAGCTTAGATCCTTACGTATCCGTTGCTCATAGGTGAGGGAACCATATTTAGGCACGACATCAGATCCATCTGTAACTGTATAGGACTCCAATGTCTGCACGAATTCCGTAATTGAAGATGAAGTTAACACTAATGACGAATCAATACTATTCCAGTTTCCATTAATGTTTGGTATGTAATAGTTATGTAATGCATTTATATGAAAATTGGTAACATCATTCGTTTGCACGCTAAATCGTTTCCTTGCAATACATTCGGGATCTTCATGTACAGTATAAACATTTAAAGGATCTGCTATTATATTGCTGTACTCTTGAGCTGCTGAAAAACTATTACTTACTACTGCTTTCAAGTCTTTATTGATATATTCATCAGCTAATGAGCTAACTGCCTTAGCCTCTGTTGGATCAACATGAATATCAAGAGTCGCTTTTACGTTGGACTCTGGAGGCCCAATATTTTGTATAATTGTTTGCAATGGATCATCGTCATCATCAAAGTCTAAATCAAAAATAGACCTCATTGGCTTTTGAGCAATAGTCTGCTCAGAAGCGTCAACGACACAGTTCTCTTTTTTCATAGCCGTTTGATCATCGTGCTTTTTTTCGCCAGAAATCTCAATACCACATAAATCCTTATTTAAAAAATCGGATTCCATATTGGTCTGACTAGTCTTATTTCGATCAAATGATTCCTTCGGCATGTCTTCAACAATTATACAAGTACATGGCACCATTTCCGCCTGATATCGCTTTTCGATCTCGTCAACAGGTAGCGGGTTACTTAAACTGCGTACTATATGCACTAATTGTGTTGTAACATCATTATAATCAGCTTTCAATCCTAAGCTTTCCTCGTTTTTTTCTGAAGGTGTCTGCTGAAGGGAATTGCTATTGCTATCCAGAGAATGAATTCTCGTGTTACGCGGTTTACTGTCTCGCGAAGGCTCTGATGTTACCGTATCACTATCTGTGTTTCCGTGGTCTACAAATAAAGTAAAATGAAATATTTTTAAGCATTGCAAAAAAAAAAAAAAGTATGTACGATGCAGTCGGGTGTTACCGACTCCGTCATACTCTGTTCCCGTAGGAATATCTTAAGTACCTTATTACAAGTGGTATATTTATCTAAAGTGGTTAAAGTCGCCGCTCGAATTAAATTTGTTATTGAAAATTCAATGGAGATCTATGCATGTATCATTTTTACATGAATTTCTGATTTTACCCTACTTTAGAATTAACAAGCGAAATATTTAGGCAATTAGTAAACGCACGTAGGAAGCAACAAGCGTTTTTCCTATACATGCAGACAGATGTACATATGTACACACTACGTATGCGCACATTAAGCGTTTTTCCATGTGTACAGAGAAAAGTATGCATTCTAGCATATTCGAAGAATTTTGATTGACTTTTTGGTAACAGCTACCATAACGCAGATCAGGGCTGTGGCAGTGGTGGTAAATGCCATTACTAACCATACAACACATAGACCAGACATCTAGAACAAATGTTTGTGCACCATTATTGTTGCTCTCAAATATATATGTATGTATGCAAAATCTTAGCGTTTTGATGATTATTTGTGGAAAGGGTATCAAGGCGTTAATTTGAATATTATCTTTTGAGTCTGCACGCCCCCAAAGAGACCGAACATTATTTTAAGGCCATCATTATAATTCGTATACAGGAGCATGTGATCCCAATTTCCATTCTATTGCTTTAGTAGCGGCGAAAAATATTGTGTATCTAAATCGTTGAAAATTTTTACTTTTACACGCTCAGCTTGTCAATATCAATTTAATATGAAGTTGTTAATTCCGTATAATAATCTGCAACTTACTTTCTAATGTATTTGAAAATTTCTCGGTTCCTGGTAAAGCAATATTCGCCGAGATGGGTTCCAAAGCATGCGGAGAGTGAATTGATGTTTCTAAAATTGTTAGATGGATTTATTAATAAATTTATTTATATATTTAAATAATTTTTTTTAATATGATGTATGTTGCAAACCTGAACAAGATGAAGTTGGCCTCGTATGCAAGGGTTGGCATTCCAAATTTCGATTAGTTGAAGTAGTATTTGATATTCTATTCGCTACCAATGGCGTTATTATTGTGTTGTCACCATAGTTCATTGAAATACTCAGCTTTCTACTTTGTATATCATTAAACAGTTCTTTTGTGGTTTTCACCTTTTTAACGCCAGATCCAAAGAATATTTGCTGCGATAGGCTTGATTCCTTTGCAATTAGCGAATCCACACCCTTGGAACCCTTTTTGCGACCGCGTTTTTTTGGAACTTAAGACAAAATATTATTAATACAAAATATTTTTTATATAATATAATTCATTTAAGTAACACAAATACTACTTACGAGTTTCGTCACATGTCGTAAAAGGATTAAGACATTGTTTCGCCTCCAGCTCTTCATACGGCGATAATCGACTACACGAGGTACTTGAATCATTATTATATTCATAGATTGGACGTGTCGGCAACTCTATGCTTGTGGGCTCATTACTAATAATAGATTTCTGGCCATTCGCTGGTACGGAATTCAAATTACTGCATATTTCCAGTTGACCGACAGACTTAAACCTGCCCGCAAATGTCAAATCTGCTGCCGGGGTATGAAGTCGCGACTGAAAGTTTCCAGACATGGCATCTCCAGATAAAATAGAGCTCATCGAGCTATTCGACAATGATAAAATTTCTAAATATAATTACAAAAGCCATTATTACGTGTTATCTATTTTTTAATTTTTTTTTTTTTTTGTTACCAGGATCTGTTGAATATATATTTGACGTCCTTGATTCTTTCACCAACGAGCGATGCAAACTTGATCTGTTCGAATTACTAGACTGTTGTGAAGTTTCGCCTTTGAAATTGAATGAAGAGCTCTTATCTCGACCATCCTTGCACTTTTTATCCTTCTTTAACTTCTTGGGCCTGAAATAATTACTAGAGGATGGTTCTGCTGCAAGATTCTTTTTACTGTTGACTACATCATTCTCATCGGAGTCAGAGACAATGTCAATAACAATAGAAGCCTGATTTAATTTATCATTAGCCATAAACACAGTTGATACGGAATTTGACGAATGTTCATTTATAAATATTTGTTTTTGTGATTTGAATTCCGTAGCTTTCGGTTGCTTGATAAACAGTTTGTTAACGACTGTCATCGACTCGTCGCTGTTGTCAATTTTAATATTATTATTAATCAAGCTTGAAAAATTGGTTGGCTCCGAAGAATCAATATTTGAGTGCAAATTGGAGATAACACGTTCTAATGTTGGGGACAAAGGCTGTGAAGTATATTGAAGTGGGTTTAGGCCTGCTTCGGTTGCGTTCGATTCTACTATGTCTGGTTCAACTATCGGTTTAAATGCCGAATGATCCGCAGGTTGACACTGAGAATCAATTGATGTCTGTTGATGTATTCCCACCATTTCACGCCATTTCTTTAAAAGCGATTTAGCCCGACGGGCTAATTGATCATTTTTAGTTCTACGCCGAAGTTGATTTATATATTTTGCCAATCTGGTGGCTTCCAATTGTTCTTTCGTAATCGTTGTACCTTCCAATGCACAAATAACAGAGAGAACCGCCTCCATATTAACGACCTTGAAGTATTCGATTGTTAAGGGCAAACATAAAAATTAAAATAGGTTTATTTTATAAATAGTAGTTTTTTGTCCTTTCATGCGATAAATAATTTCACTTACATCATAGTTTTGATCAAGTGCCTGTGATAGGTGTGAGGTCAATTGCTGAATTTGGTTTTGGTTCATTTATGCCAGATAAGCAAGCTTGCCTGATCCAAGGAGAGCCCAATAGAACTTAGATGTCTCGTATGGCTCGAACTTGCATCAGCTGCAGAGTCAAAACAAATTAGATATCTCACTTTATATATCTAACGTAATATATTATTATTAAGGCCTTCAGCTATATATATATATATATATATATATATATATATATATATATATATATATATATATATATATATATATATATATATATAATACATATATTTGTATATATGTCCAAAGAATTGAGAAAAACATAAGCTCTTAAGTAGAATCATCATGTCTGTCATTTATTTATGTAATATTAACTTTGTGTTCAGTATAACATATTGTATACTTTATTGCTTCTTTGGTTTTACAGTCAATTGAAAGACTTCACTCCTATCCAATATATGAACGATTTTAGTGGCTACGAACCAAAACGCACACAAACACACAGACGAATAACTCGTGTAAGCGCTACACACAAAATTTGATATATTGTTAGCTTTTCAAAAAACATCAAACTACTATATGTATTTAACGCACCTGTTGCGTTTTTGAGTTTATAGGAACCGTGTCGAACAAACTATCTTTTTTTTCTAACAATTTTCAACACAATTCGCCATTTTTTGATGTGGAGATGTGCAAAGGCATCTCGATGCATCGTTATTAGAGCGGAAAGAATCGATAGATAAAAGTCCACACAAATTGTTTATCGATGATTCGATTAGACTTATCTGCTTTCGGTGTTTTATAAGATATACGTTTTCGAAACTTCTATCCCCATCCAGTTAAATTTAATTAAAAATAAAATTTTAATACAGATATTTAAATACATTTTTTAATAAAATAAAGCATTATCTGAATTCGGTACATCGAAAGAATTCGATGTTCCACCGACTATGCTACCACTATGGTTAGTGATGCTACGTATGTAATGGTACGGTATCTAAAGATTTATTACGTACCTGCACCAACCCTATGTTGGTAGTAAAATGTACAAAAATTGTCTGTTTATAATATATTTTTAAATATAATATACTTTTATTATAACAATATCAAATTATATAACAATCTATAATAAAGACTACAAATAATGTTGAACTAAACTCTAATATCAACACGAACGCAGCGCAACCCAGCCCAAAAAGATCTATACTTAAAAACTATTAATACGAATATTGATATCATATATATAATTATGAAATCTAATTAATATCATATGTAATTTAAAACCAAAAAAATTTGTTGTAATCGTTATAGATTGATATAATATGCACACTAAGTTGATATCGAAACATCGTGACACATTGATAACAATTTATTGATGTTTATAAAGTTTCATTACGTAGCCCTGTAATTTCGATAGTTGAAGATTAAGATACTCTTCACAGGTAACGCGTATTTGGGTAACGCTCATCTCAGATTTACATACATAACACTTGCATACATACGCTATATGTGAGTGCCAACATTACTATTAATATTTTTAAATTCTTCAAAATTACAAGAAAACCTAATTTTATGGTAAAAAATAGTTGAGCCCGAAAAGATAATCTGAATACGTCGTCTATTGAAACGAAATATAAGGAACTAAACATACAAATAGACATTTAGGATAAGTATTTTTTCATATGATAGGGTGTGTGCATATGGGTACAGATACATATGTATGTGTGCATGTGGTTCCACCATGTTAATAGTAGTAGCCTTTGGAACTGCCAACTTGATACGACTAAACAATAACCTAAATATCGACATAATATACAATAAAGTGCTGTATTTAGTCAGAATTAAAATTTATGAGTATATGTAGTACACATAATTACCAAGTGCAGCACTAGTTACTGAATATAAAGTAATATAATAAAAAAAAAGTTTATATATATATATATATATATATATATATATATACATTAATATATAACAGCAACTGTAAACACCATAGGTAATCTTCACAATTGAAATAAATTCTGGTTTCCTTTTATATTTCATGTGTAGTACTCGGCCCGCATATAGGTTATGTTTCCTTGTTCTGATTTCGCTGATGTTATTGTTCAAATTTTTGCGTTTCGAACACAAGAAAACGTACACATTTTGTTGCTGTAAGTATAATCTATATATATAATCTATATATATATATATGTTTTATATATATATATATATATATATATATATATATATACAGCAACAATTTATCTATATATAAGATATGTGTGTATGTATGTATGTATATGCACGTAAGCAGTGGCAGTTGAAATTTTTAAATATTTTGATTTAGTATACAAATATTCAATATCGCAATCGAACTTGTCATACCGCTGTGTGTGCTAGACAATGCTGATGGTCCAAATTGTTCTTTTTTTTTTTTTTTTTAATTTTCAGCGATAGACTTAAAGGAAACCAAACAATAGTTGCCTAAAATGACAGACTCGATGAAATTCGGACCCGAGTGGTTGCGCAATATGTCGGCGGAACCCTCAAATGTGGGAACCAGTAATCTATCTGCCACTGTGGGCGGTGGGCTAAATAGTGGCATAACATTACACAGCCTCGGTGGTGGCGTTGGTGTTAACTTGAGTGGTGGTGTTGGCGTTGGTGGAGACGGCGTTGGCGGTGGAGTCAATATGCTGATCAATACTAGCCATTCAGTCGCCAATCGTAATATGTTTCCAGAGTACCGGTATGGTCGGGAGGAGATGTTATCATTATTTGATCGGAATTGCCTGCTTCCCCAGATTCTACCATCGTTCAAAAAGCTGTTTATTGAAAAAGTTCAGTTTCCGCTTGCTCTAACACCGAGCTCTGAAGATGAATTAAACAATCAAAACCAGGTTAGCAATAGTGTAAAAAAAAAGAAATACCCTCTGCTGCGTTTAAAAATGTAATGAAATTTGATTATCACAGTCGCGCCCCACCTGGTTGCAGCGTTCGCCTGGAGCGTTTGGAATACCGTCTCGTGGTTCGGGTCGGGGTGGAACCGTTGATCGTGGTCGGATGCGTGGTAAATCTGTTTATCACTCGATATACCAGCGACCCAGCGTTATATACGATGACAGCCTCTCGGCGATATCAATGAAGGTAAAGTTAAATAATTTACCAGCTTCAATTCCTACTGACTTTCTAATCGTAAATTACATTTGCTAGTCGCAGCCAGATAGAAACTGGGGTGAAAGGAATGGTACAGGGGATTCAGCGGCTATCGGTGCACCAGCTGGGGGTAGTGGCGGCGGTGGAGGCTCTGGCGTAGACTGGAGTGGTACACCGAGCTCTAGTCCACGGAAGGACTTTTCAGGCCAAGGCCGCAACATGGAAAACTGGCGGAGAAACCGCAACGACGATGGCTCTGGCGACGGACCAAATACAGGCGGAGCAGTTGGCACAGAAGTTGCTGGATGGCGTAGTGCAAGCGCCCACCGGTGGGGTAAGTCTAAAAAATGAATAATCCAGTAATTTTTATTATAACTCTTATAAATTTAAGGACGTTCAACCAGCTGGCGAGATGAAGAACCAATGCAGTCTGGGAATATGGATGGTAACACCTTCGTTGGCAATCAGGCTGTAGGTAATATACAACGATCCATTTCCGTCATCGGAACTGTAGCTAATGAACGGACGAATGCTGTTAAATCGCATATTGGATCAGCTGGGCCAAGTGGACCCAATCGATCGATGTGCTCCAAAGCGAATCAATCGTGGTCTAGAAGCGGAGGTTCGATTAATCCTGATAGCGAGGATAATTTGCCGGAATGGGCAATGGAAAATCCATCGGAAATGGGTGGCACATTTGATTCGAGTGGTGCTTTCCATGGTGAATTGATAGATGCCGAGCCTAGCAAGACAAATAGTGAAGCTCCACTTAAGAAATTCTTGGACACAAATGATACCATGAACTTTCCAGCAGCCACATCGATAAAAAGTGCCCAATCCACTGAAACTGAAAACCAAATCGAACATGGAAATGAAGCGGGGTTCGAATCGCAATCCACAAGCTCAGCAATAAATAGCACTCAAAGCAATGCCACCAATACAAACGAACCCGCTGTCACCAGCAAAAACAACAGTAATAACGAGATGGATGTAAAATCGGACACGTCTGAATCAACGCCCACGCAAAAAGCAGAGGCAATTAGCCATGGTGATATTTCAGAACGCTTCAAAGAGGTTGCAGATGAAGTTGAGAAACTAATTATGGAGGATGATGTTGGTCAAGTTGATACCATCAACAGCAACAAAATATGTATTGAAAGCAACAGCAATAGATATGGAATGCGCGGATCCAATATTGAGCCTGGTCAACTACAGCACCAGGTCGTGGCTCCTGATCCAGTATCGACTGAAATGATTGGCGCTGAATTATCCCATAAACCTTTCAACGAGCAGCTAGTCATCCAGCAACAGCAACATCATTTACGGCAGCAGCAGCATCATTTGCAACATCACCATTTGCCCATGCTACCGCATGTGATGAATGCTAATCCGAACGAATTATGGTTTTATCGCGATCCACAAACGAATGTACAAGGTCCGTTTAGTGCCATTGAGATGACTGAATGGTACCGTGCCGGCTACTTTAATGAGAATCTATTCGTACGCCGCATTTCGGACACTCGTTTCAGGCCACTTGGCGACCTTATTAAGCTGTGTCATGGAAATATGCCGTTTACGCATAATCATCTCCTACCCACGCCCATTGAGTTAGATAATCTACAAATCAACCTCACGTCACGCAAGGCCTCAGCGCTTGTATTGCCCCTTTCACTCAACGAACATCATCAACGTCCTGTCATTGACGAGCAATTAAAAGCGAATGTTACAGCAGCTGCAGATTCATTGAGCGCGGCAGTGAAAGGACATATGAGCGCACACACAATGGATACGTCCAACATGCTAACCATGCGCTTCCAAATGCTGCAAGATCAGTACTTACAACACCAGGAGTATCAGATACAATCAGAGCTATCGAAAAGCGATTGCTTTCTGCGGATGGATCCTGCTCAACAAGAAGCCGTTGTCCGTAGCAAGGTTCAGATGTTGGTACTGCCGGAATACTTGAGAAGTTTTAGTGGTTTAAGCAGTTCGCTGGCAGCATTAAATCCCATTGCCGGTAGTCAATTGTATGATGCTATAGTGCAGCAGGCAAAGAAAGATCAACAGCACATTTATCCAGTCAGCGCTGAACAGCGGCCAGAGGACAACTTTTTGGATGCTGCCAATGATTTTATTTTGAATGCACAATTGTTGCATCAACAGACCCAGATACAGAATTCGACGCCAGCCAACCTTGAACAAGGGCAGCATCAATTTAGTTCTAATTCGGATCCAAACAAATTAAATGAACTGCATGGAAACGACCTGGACATATTAAACGAATTTAATTTGAGAAATTTGCTGAGAGGACCACCAACAGCATCCGCTGTCAGTCAACAGCAGCAACAACAGCCAGCTGCGTTGGTTAAACCAAGCTCCAATGTGGATTTTATAACCGAGCCGCAGATTTTAGCTCAAAACCTTATAATGCCCATATGGCCACAACAGCAGCAACAGCCCGCACAATCGTCGTGGTCTGGCATGCAAAATGCGAAGGTCACCTTATGGGATGTTGCTACTTTGGAGGAGGAACAAAATCAGCAGTTATTACTGCAGCAGCAGCAACAAAAGCGACATCTTCCTGGACAAGACGGCAACAACAGTACCACGGCTACTGCTCAGTTGGATTTCGATGCAGTGCAGCAACAGCAAGAGCAGCAGCAGCAGCAGCAGCAGGAGCAGCTGCAGCAGCAGGGCAATCACAATCAAAAGGTTGAACAGCAAGTAGCACTTCAAGAGCAACCAACAGCACTAGACAACATCCCTACATCCAACAAAGATCAACTGGCAGTACAAGCAATTGCTGGTAAACAGCAATTCAACAAGCAGCAGCAACAACAACAGACGCCTAGTCAAAAGCATGCCAAACTGCCGGAACTGAAAATAAGCGACGAGGACCGACGCCGAGAGCAGATCGAAGAAAAGCGGCGCCTCAAGGAAGAACGTAAGCGCCAACAACAAGAGGAAGAAAAGAGACGTGCCTTGTTAGCCGAGGACGAAAAAAATAGACAACACCAAGAGGAAAAGGATCGACAACAGCAAATACAAGCTCAACGTCGCAAAGCTCTGTTTAGCAATAATACTCAAATCGCGGCCAGCAATACAGGTATATACATAACTAATAATGAATGCGCTTTTTATACTTTGTTCCCGAAGGGGAAAAAGTATATTGGGTTTGTGCAATGTCCGTCTTGCTGTCCGTCCGTCTGTCCGTCTGTCCGTATGAACGCAATATTTTTCGGCGCTATTAGAGCTAGAGACTTGAAATTTTAAACATATACTCATATATGTCCCCGAATTATAAAGTGTTAAAATTTTCCCGATCCGCCCACTAGGGGCGTGGCAAATCGGAAAACTCTTCCGCCCATAGTCAAGTTATCATACTAGATGATGAGCTAGAGAGTTGCAATTTGAAATGTATACTCGGGGTGACAACCCAAGTTCAAAAAGCTATGGCGGATATATCTACGCCCATTGGGGGCGTGGCAAATCGGGAAATACGTATCTTCTACACCGTTAAAGCTAGAACGCTGAAATTTTGCATGTGAGTTAATGTTATTATTCTAAGAAGATCGATCAAAAAGTTTTATGTCTACGCCCATTGGGGGCGTGGCAAATCGGACCTGAATATATAGAGATTTTTCAAATTGTGCTATATTTTGAACACTTTTGACACTAGAGACTTGAAATTTTGCATGTATACTCGGGTTGACAACCCAAGACTAATAAGCTATGGTGGATATATCTGCGCCCACAGGGGGCGTGGCAAACCGCAAAAGTTTATATCTCCTACAGTTTTAGAGCTAGACGCTTGAAAATTGGATGGTTGAGTTACTAATGTTCTCCTCTATCGATGCCCCAAAAATAATTTTTCAGCCTCTTTGAGGGCGTGGCATATCGAAAAATACCCTGTAATTTTCGCATTTTTGGAATGTAAGCAACCAAATTTTGCAGGCATGTTAGCCTCGGCTCTTTCTAAGAACTGGCAAAAATTTATGCGTCTACGCCCACTGGGGGCGTGACAAATCGGCAAAGAAGTTTGTTGTGGCCAACTGCATAATTCATGCATATAATAGCTTAGTAGCAATCGCTATGATGGCAGAAAGCATTTTAACATAAATATAATTATATTAATGAATTTAAAAAATAAAATTTATAAGTTCTCGATTAATAAATAAAAAGTTTCCAGCGGGATTCGAACCTAGATCTTTTGAAAACAACATGTAATCGTTAGCTAAACCTAAATAAATTCACAGCTGGTCAGCTGATCAGCAGCTTGTGACGTAACAAAACAACACAATCGCACTTCTTGCAATATGTATACACACTTGGATGTGTATACACAAATACAAACATCTGTGTATATACATACATACAAATATGCATGCATAGAAAAACTGCTTGCCAAGCAAGCAGCGTGGCAATATGCGTATTTTTATAAATTATTATCAATTGGCAGCAAGCATTTTATAATAAATATACAAATATAAAAAAAATTAAAAAATAATAATTTTTGAAAAAAGAAAAAGTTCTTTGCGGGATTCGAACCCACGCACCCAAGTATAGCTTGCATAGCGCTTATCATCAGCGCCACTGACCTAATATGCCACTGCGTTAACTAACACCAAGAAAGATCGCTAGAGCGTCTCTGACAAAACTAAAGTAACGATCGAAAAATTCCCAATTCAGTCACAATTCTTAGAATATTCTGGCATGCAAACTTTTGTATGTATACATAGAAAATTGCGTGTATACTCGTATAGTGTGTACATGTGTAAATTTGTAGGTACATATGTGTAGGAAAAACGTTGTTGCTTGCCATGTACGTTTTCTAATTGCCGAAATATTTCGTTAATTAAATGTTTATTAAATAAATAAGATGCACCTATGGGAACAAAGTATATCGCTGTTAGTTGCGCCTAACTGCAACGTTCTTACTTGTTTTATTATATGGCTTGTTATGTACGTAAAAATGAAAAAGAATATCAGTTCTTTGCAGGGTTCAGGGGATATCCTAGTCGTGCAGTCTCGACTAGACCACATTTGTATTGTACTGCCTGGTAATGAAAATGAGGTTTATTACAATATTTCATTTTATATACTAAACCCATTGAACATTTGATTTTAGGGTATAATGGTATTGTGAAAATGTTACACACAGACAGAAGGAGACGTCGCTGACAAACAGCTCACAGTTTATTTGATGCACTTTTTTAGACTCTGTTCCCAAAAAGGGAAAAAGAGTCTATTGGGTTTGTGCAATGTCCGTCTTGCTGTCCGTCCGTCTGTCCGTATGAACGCAATATTAGAGCTAGAGACTTGAAATTTAGAACATATTCTCCCAAATTATAAAGTGTAAAAATTTTTCCGATCCGCCCACAAGGGGCGTAACAAATCGGAAAAATTCCGTATACCAGTAATCATACTAGATGATAAGCTAGAGAGTTGCAATTTGGAATGTATACTCACGGTGAAAACCCAAGTTCAAAAAGCTATGGCGGATATATCTACGCCCATTGGGGGCGTGGCAAATCGGGAAATACGTATCTTCTACACCTTTAAAGCTAGAACGTTGAAATTTGGCATGTGAGTTAATGCTATAATTCTATGAAGATCGTTTAAAAAGTTATGTGTCTACGCCCATTGAAATTTGGCATGTATACTCGGGTTGACAACCCAAGATCAATAAGCTATGGTAGATATATTTACGCCCACAGGGGGCGTGGTACACCGCAAAAGTTTATATAGCCTACAGATTTAGAACTAGAAGCTTCAAAATTTAATGGTTCAGTTATTAATGTTCTCCTCTATCTATGACCTAAAAATAATTAGTCAGCCTCTTTGGGGGCGTAGCATATTGAAAAATACCCTGTAATTTTCGCGTTTTTGGAGTGTTAGCAACCAAATTTTGCAGTCATGTTAGCTTCGGCTCTTTCTAAGAGGAATATTATGCTTCTATGCAAATCGGCAAAGAAGTTTGTTCTGGCCAACTGCATAATTCATGCATACAAATAGTTTAGTAGTAATTGCTAAGATGGCAGAAAGCATTTTAACATAAATATAACAAGTAAGAAGGCTCTAGTCGAGACGGCTCGACTACGAGATACCCTGAACCCTGCAAATAAAGTGATACTCTTCTTCTTTACGCACTTAGAGGCGCGCGCTCTGCTAACTGCGCAGTTGCTGCCGTGGCTTGGGGGTGGGTTGGGCTGAACTTTGGACGCTTATAACTCCATTTCTAGATGGACGATCTTCATGAAATTTTAAGAGTAGATTAAGGATATAAAAATCTATCTATGTGCCAAATTGCAAGTCTCTAGTATTTGAAATGCGTTTTTTGCAAATTGTGAGCGAGGGGGGCGTGGCATCAAAAATCTGAAAACTACAAAATCTGCGTATTTATAATATCTATCTAAATATATAAAGTTAAAGTCTCTGGCTGAAATGGTGTAGAAGTTATACCCTAAAAACCTAAAAAATGTAAACGAATTTTCGATTTTTTATCGATAATTTGGAAATGGGACGAGTTATCGAAAAAACAAAATAAACTCGTATTGCGTAGCTAACATACGAGTGTTCATGTGAAATTTCAGCTCTCTAGCTCTTGTAGTTTCCGAAATCTCGACGTTCATACAGACGGACAGACGGACGGACAGACGGACAGGGCTAGATCAACTTATTTTTTTATGCTGATCAAGAATATATATACTTTATGGGGTCTGCGACGTCTCCTTCTGCCTGTTACATACATTTTCACAAAACCATTATTCCCATTTTCAATGGGTTCAGGGTATAAAAATATTAAAGAATTTAATAAATAAAATTTATTAGTTTTCGATTAATAAATAACAAGTTTCTTGGAATACTATAGCATGCAGCATTTATAAGTAAGCATAGAAAATCGATTGTACGTTTTCTGATTGCTGAAATATTTTGTTTATTATATGTTTACTAACTAAATAAACGGCACCTACGGGAACCGAGTCTCTCGCAGTTAGTTGCGTCTAACTGCAACGTTCTTACTTGTTCTTTTTTTTTTAACAAAATTTTCTTATTTGTCCAATAACAATCAGGGTATAATGGTTTTGTTAAAAGTATTTAACAGGTAGAAGGAGGCGTGGCAGACGTATATATATTCTTGATCAGGGTGACGAGAAAAGTTCCGTCCGTCCGTCCGTCCGTTTGTATGAACGCGTCGATTTCCGAAGATACAAAAGCTAGAGAGTTCATTCTTTTTGTGTTAGATTGGTATATTACACGCGCAGTACGAGTGTGTTTCAGAAATTCGATAACTTTTATATTTCCATAGTTATCGATAAACGAATATATCGAGAATCAGTTATAAAATTATATTTAATTATTCTTTAGAATTAGAGCCTCCAAGTATTTTGCAGATATATAGATACTAATTTAATTCAATTTCGGTTTTTGCCAGATTTTGGATTCCGGTTCTCAACTCCCCCCACACCCCCAAATGTGTAAAATATTTATTTCAAATACTAGAGACATACAGTTTGGTTTAGTATATAATATGAATATCATGATCATAATCTAAGCTTTGATTACGATTGTCCGTCAAGAAACAAAATTATTAATCAAATAAGTTCTCGTAACATAACCCACGTGGCAGAGCAAGCAAGGCAGCAAGACACCTTCAATGCGTACACACATACATGCCTAAAAGCGTATATCAGTGTGTGTCTGCGTGCGTGAATGCATGTATAGTTAGTTACGCGTGCAGAAACGAAGCGAAGAATTCTTCGAATATTATTCGTTCGAAGAAGTGTTCAGGGGATCTCGTAGTCGAGCAGTCTCGACCAGAGCTGAAAAACCGAAATTGTAATAAATTAGTAATTATATATATGCAGAAGATTTTGAGACTAACTCTATAGATGAACGATTATAATATTATAACTGATTCTCGATAAATGTTTTTATTGATTTTAAATACTAGAGACTTCTAATCTGAAAATACGCTAATTTTAGTGCTATTTATATATTCAGAAAGTTTCCCAAAGATCGCCCTCATAGAAATGGAGTTATAACCGTCCAAAGTATAACCCAACCCATCTCAAGCCACGGCAACTGCAATGCACTTAGCAGAGCGCTCGCTTATACGTACAAAAGGAAGACGAGTATTAGTTTTTTTGTAGCGTTCAGGGTATCTCGTACTCGAGCAGTCTGGACTAGTGCCTTACTTGTTTTCTGTTTCTTTCATTAGTATTGAAACGGATAACTTACGACCTATGGTGTTTGTGCTAAATTCTATTCATTTAGAACTAAGACAAATATATGTATCATATATTTTAGCCGCTTTAACAACAGCTGCTACTGGGAATAAGGCAAGCGGCATGAAGATTGAACAAGGGAACCGTTCATCGCATGGTACTTCTATTGCCCCATGGTCTTTGCAGACGCCAAACATGAACAATACTGCACCAGGATTGGCTGAAATTCAGAAAGCTGAGCGTCGGGAACGGCGGGCTGATCAACAACGGCAGCAGGAGCAACTGGATAAGCAAATGCGTGCCACAGCTGCAGCAGCAGCTGAAGCTAATGATACGTTGCTCAAATGGCAGGCATCGCCAGCACCTGCGCCCGTTATGAGTTTAGTTGACATACAGGCCGAGGAAGCGAAGCGCCTGACAAATGAGCTCCTAGAGCAGCAGCGTCGTCGCGATTACGAGCAGCAGCAGCAGCAACATCAAGTGGTGTTATCTGCTAATCTGAGTATCTCCAGTGGTAGTGGCCTATCCAACATATGGGGAACTACTAACAAGGCATGGAGTGCTACTGCTAGTCCAGCTCCGATCGGTACTGGCTTCTGGGATGAGCCATCCTCCGCTCTACCAGCGGCCACCATTACGAAGTATGTGCCACCAACTGCCGCTTCAGTACTGGCCGCTGGCTTGCCAGTGGCAGCAACCAACAAACAGCAATCGCAAACACAGCTGAAGTCAACCACCGCTTTGCCATCGCCTCGAAATTTGCGCAAGAGCCAAACGTTGCCTACTATGCAGAATGTATTATCAAAGAACGTCAGAAGCGCAACAGGGCAGACCTCACAGCAGCAGGATAAAAATAGTAAAATGGTTTCAAATAAAGCAGCGATAAAGGTATCGGTCGGTGAGGAGAGAAAGTCGACTGTCAAGTCCGGTGTACAGCAACCGAGCGGCGACGCCTCAAACAACAAAGTGAATGAGTATGAGAATGAGTTTACCTCCTGGTGTATTAAAAGCCTGGATAATATGTCTGCTAAAGTGGATGGTAAAGAAAATATTCTCTATATATGGTGATCGTAATAATTATCTAAATAATGCTCTAAATATTCCATCCCCAGTACCAACCTTTGTTTCCTTTTTGCAAGACCTGGAAGCGCCCTATGAAGTTAAGGATTACGTTCGCATATATCTAGGTATGTTCCCATTTATATCTGTGCATATGTTGTGTGCTCTGTTCTCATTTATAAAAGTAGTCAAGAATGATGGGGAAAAATATGCTCTTTGCAAGGTTTCTTTTTACATGTACACACCTACGTTCCACCTACTTGTCTAATCGAAAAATCATAATTACTACTAAATTGCTTTTAAATTGTCAGCTGCTATTTAAGGTTCGTGAGTAACGACATAGCGGCGATGGCAGAGTTTATTTTAAATCTGAAATAAACAAAGTATCCATAATATCTATCTACATATACATTTGAAGTCTCTAGTCTCTGCGTAACTAACATACGAGTATTCATGTATAATTTCAGCTCTCTAGCTGAACAGGCTGTCCGGACAGACGTGCAGGGCTATTTATGCTTATTTTTTTATTCTGATCAAGAATATATATATTTTATGGGGCCTGCGACGTCTCCTTCTGCCTGTTACATACACTTTCACAAAACCATTATACCCTGATTTCCCATTTTCAATGGGTTCAGGGTAAAAAAAATCAAAAAAGATATACATATATTCAGATTCGATTAGAATCACACATTGTGGTGCGTCGATGTAGACACGATATTTACACAACTCGCTTGCGGGCTCTAGTTTTCAAAGTGTCGAAGAACTAGCTTTCCACTATTTTCCCCGTGCCTAATGAGCATGAGTAGGTATATAAATATATACATATATATGAGTGTATGTATGTGTGTGTGTGCATGTTTTATTTATTTTGTGTGCAGAAACGAAGCGTATCTTTCTTCAGAGGATCTTGTAGTCGATCTGTCTCGACTAAACCTTTCTTAATTGTTGAATTTTATTTCGTTCCTCTTTTTAGTACTTATTAATTTGTTAGAAGAAAGACATAAAATCGACGTGAATCAACAATAATCGAGACTTGAAAATCTATCAAACTTGATCATTAAAACTTAAAATATTAATCAATATTTATTAATTTTAGGAGAAGGCAAAGACTCGTCAGAATTTGCGAAGCAATTTTTGGAACGACGTAGCAAATACAAGAGTCTGCAGCGCGCACAAAACGCACACAACGATGATATGTGTAAGCCCGCTCCGGCTATAACACCGTCGTGCAATGATAATGGAGATAGTAAGGTAATACGATTTAATTTCAACATGAGTGTACTTATAGAAAAATATTTATTGAATCTATTTCCAGAATAAACAAAAGAAAATTAAGAAAAATAAGATGACCAAAATGGATGCGCGCATTTTGGGCTTCTCTGTAACTGCTGCTGCGGGCCGTATTAATGTAGGAGGTCGTGATTATGTTGACGGGCCATAACCTTGAAAACAACTGCAAATTACATTGAAAAGAACGGAAAAAGTTATTAGATATAAAATTAAAATTGAATTTGAATAAAGTACATAAATATATATATATATATATATATATATATATATATATATATATATATATATATATATATATATATATATATATATATATATATATATATATATTTATATGATAGTAAATAATATTCACCTTGTCCAAAATGGGAGTAATTCCAAAAAATGTTTGAATATTGGTTGCTTCCATTTACAAAGAACGTACTCCTCACTAAACTTTAATTCTGATTTATTTTCCAATTAAAGATGACTTGATTGAAACATGGTTAATTATTTACTGATATGGGAGGCACTCTTTCAAGTTATTAAATTAGTTTAAAGTTCAAATATGCCACAGATGAACTTTAAAGCTTGTCTTCGAAAATTATTGGAAGTACGAAAATATTCACTCAGAGCGATGAGCTTCTAAACTGTTTGAGCTAGAGACTTCAGACGCAACCATTAAATATGTTAAAAGAGGACATATGTTTTGTTAAATATAAGTAACTGTCGGAATGAGACGTGAGAGACAGGCGAACTGAGTTGATTTAGACATGTCCGTCTGTCCGTATGTTAGAACGTGTCGATGACAGAAGATATAAGAGCTAGAAACTTCACTCTGTTATCAAAGGGAAACAAGTAAGAAAACTCTAGTCGAGAGTGCTCGACTAGATAATACCCTGAACCCAATTTTAATAAAATAAAATAATAATCTGTACTGTGGTTTGGTTTTTTGTAATTATCTTGAAAATGCATCAATTTTAGTGCTGAAAATGGAAAAAACTTCTTTATTTTGACAAATAGTTAAATATATTGTTCTTGATTAGTACTAAAATTAATCCGTTTTCAAGATAATTACAAAAAACCAGTGTCGAACGTGACAAAAAGTTGACTTTTCTGGTGAATTACCCATATGGATAAAACAGAAAGTATACATAAGAATGTATGCGTGTAACGTTCAAAATGTACATATGTACATGTATATATACATTGCATTGCCAAAAAAAATAATAATAGATGGCGCTTATATTAGTTGAAATTCGAAAAATGTTATATTATTAAATATCATTAAAAATAGACCCAACAAATAGACGTTCCTCGATTAACAGGCATTACCTTAATTAACACAGACACTTCATAATTGTAAAAGAAATATATCAATGCCACTCGAAGCTGTAATAGCCATAGTAAATAAGTTCACTGCTAAAGCGCCATCTATCAAGTTAAAATTTTTAGACCATGCTACACTAGTTTTGAATGTACATGTGGGCATACATATAGGAAAACCGCAGATGTCACGTGCTGTTTATTATTTTCTGTTGACTTAACGGAATAAAATATAATTGAAACAAAAACACTTTCAGAAATGATAATATTAAATATTTGAAATTAAAAAAAAAAAAACCCACTTATTCACAATTAGTTAAACTACCAACTGACTTTCAAAGGTATCAAATACAAAAGAATAAATAATAATAAAAAGAAAGAAATATACAAAAAAAAAAAAAAAATTAAAAATAAGAAATTATGAAGGGCTTTTAGGCGGGGCTAGAACCTCCGACAGCCTAACATTCGGTGCATTTATCTAGCCATCTACACCACAGATCACTTAGACGGCTGAGTAGCGAAAACGAATCAAATTCGCCATATACGAAAAAAAAAACTAAAGCAGTGACTGAAAATACAAATACAATTCAAAGACAATTCTAACGCAATTCAAAAACAATTGTGATTCTTAGAATTTGCACGCATAGCAACATAGAAAACGGCCCAAGATTTTTTGTGTGTATATGTGCACACGTATACGAAAATTGATTTGCATTGCTCAACGTTGCTTGCATTTCCATTGTTATTTTAATTGTTTTAAAATTTTTAAAATATATAATGGAATGTAATGAGAGTTTCAGCATGATCTACATATTCTATTTGACATTTTAGGTTTTTTTTTTAGAAATCATAACTCTTTTACAATTAGCTTTACATGCCCAAATATGTACATACATATGTACAGCCATACGCTGATCTGCGATTGTACACATATACATGTACATATGTATGTATGTGTGCCCGCAATGCGTCTTGCTTTGTCGCTGCCTTGCTTGCTGCGCCACATGGGTTTTGATGAGAAAACTTTATAGACTAATAATTCTGTTTCTAGATGGACAATCGTATTGATATGTTCAGATTAAGATTATGATATTCATATCTTTATGCCAAACCAAACTGTATGTCTCTAGTATTTGAAATGCATTTTTTACACATTTGGGGGTGTGGGGGCGAATTGGGGACCGGAATCCAAAATATGACAAAAACCGAAATTGTATTAAATTGGTATCTATATATATGCAGAAGACTTGGAGACTCTAACTCTAAAGATGAATTAGCTAGAATTTTATAACTGGTTCCCGATAATTTCAGTTATCGATAACTAAGCAAATATACAAGTTATCGAATTTCTGAAACAAACTCGTACTGCGCGCTCAATATACGGACCTAACACAAAAAGAATGAACTCTCTAGCTTTTGTATCTTCGGAAATCGACGCGTTCATACATACGGACGGACGGACGGACGGACGGACGGACAGACGGACATGGCTATATCAACTTTTCTCGTCACCCTGATCAAGAATATATATACTTTATGGGGTCTGCCACGCCTCCTTCTGCCTGTTACATACTTTTAACAAAACCATTATACCCTGATTTCCCATTTTCAATGGGTTCAGGGTATAAAAAGTATATAGGTTTTGTGCAATGACCGTCATGCTGTCCGTACGAACACAATATTTTTGGCGCCATTAGAGCTATAGACTTGAAATTTATACCACCTACTCAGGTAGGTTTCCGAAATTTAAAAAGTAAAAATTTTCCCGAACCGCTTACTAGCGACGTGGCAAATCGGAAAATGCATATAAGAACGTTGCAGTTAGACGCAACTAACTGCGAGATACTCTGTTCCCACAGCACTATGGGTAAAAAGACCGATTTTTTTGCATAAATTATCCCTGAAGAGATAGAAGCTTGAAATTTTGCATACATATTAGTATGAGTATTTTATAATTTCGTTTTTGTTTTTCCAAAATTGAACCACGCCCGCACCCCCTCCCCCTTCATTCATTTACTCTTTTTACGTTTTTAGGGCATAACTTCTACACCGTTTTAGCTAAAGACTTCAAATATATTTAGAGAGATATTATGGTAACGCAGATTTTGTAATTTTCAGTTTTTGGATGCCACGCCCCCTTCGCCCTCAATTAAAAAAAAACGCATTTCAAATACTAGAGACTTGTAATTTGGCACATAGGTACATTTAGATACTCTTAATCTACTTTGAAAATTTCATGAAGATCATCTATCTAGAAATAGAGTTATCAGCGTCCAAAGCATAGCCCAACCAACCCCTAAGCCACATGTCGATTATTTCGTGAAGGGGCAAAAATGGGCAAGATGTCTTTTTATACCTTGAACCCATTGAAAATAGGAAATCAGGGTATAATGGTTTTGTTAAAAGTATGTAACAGGCAGAAGGAGGCGTGGCAGACCCCATAAAGTATATATATTCTTGATCAGGGTGACGAGAAAACTTGATATAGCCATGTCCGTCTGTCTGTCTGTCCGTCCGTCCGTCTGTCCGTATGTTTGAACGTTTCGATTTCCGAAGATACAAAAGCTAGAGAGTCCATTCTTTTTGTGTTAGGTCCGTATATTGCACGCGCAGTTACAAAGTTATTGATAAATGAATTTATCGGGAACCAGTTATAAAATTCTAGCTAATTCATCTTTAGAGTTAGAGTCTCCAATTCTTCTGCATATATATAGATACTAGTTTAATTCAATTTCGGTTTTTGTCAGATTTTGGATTCCGGTCCACAATTCGCCCCACCACCCCCAAATGTGTAAAAAATGCATTTCAAATACTAGAGACATGCAGTTTGGTTTGGCATATAGATATGAATATCATAATCTTAATCTGAACATATCAATACGATTGTCCATCTAGAAACAGAATTATTAGTCTATAAAGTTTTCTCATCAAAACCCAAGTGGCGCAGCAAGGCAGCGACATAGCATGACGCATTGCGGGCGCACATACATACATATGTACTTATGTATGTATGTATGTATGTATATGTATGTGTGCAAGCGTAGATCAGCATGTGGCTGCAGTCGTACATACATATGTACATACATACATATTTGTGCATGTAAAGCTAATTGTAAAAGAGTTATGATTTCTAAAAAAAACCTAAAATGTTAAATAGAATATGTAGATCATATGCTGAACTCTCATTACATTCCATTATATATTTTAAAAATTTTAAAACAATTAAAATAACAATGGAAATACAAGCAACGTTGAGCAATGCAAATCAATTTTCGTATGCGTGTGCACATATACACACAAAAAATCTTGGGCCGTTTTCTATGTGGCTATGCGTGCAAATTCTAAGAATCACAATTGTTTTTGAATTGCGTTAGAATTGTCTTTGAATTGTATTTGTATTTTCAGCCACTGCAATGCACTGCTTGAGTGTTTCTTTCGTATATGGCGAATTTCATTCGTTTTTGCTACTCTGCTGTTTGAGTGAGCCGTGGTGTAGATGGCTAGGCAAATGCAACATATGTTAGGGTGTGCAGGTTCTAGTCTCGACTAAGCCCTTCATAATTTCCTAATCTTATTTTTAATTTTTTTTTATTATTTCTTTCTTTTTTATTATTTATTCTTTTGTATTTGATACCTTTGAAGGTCAGTTGGTAGTTTAACTAATTGTGAATAAGTGGGTTTTTTTTTTAATTTCAAATATTTAATAGCATCTTTTCTGAAAGTGTTTTTGTTTCAACAGAAAATAATCAACAGAAAATAATGAGCAGAAAGTTTGCCCAAATAACAAAAGCACGTGACATCTGCGTTTTTCTTATGTATGCACACATGTACATTCAAAACTAGCCTAGCATGGTCTAAAAATTGAAACTTGGTAGATGGCGCTTTAGCTTTACTATGGCTATTACGGCTTCGAGTGGCACTGATATATTTCTTTTACAATTATGAAGTGTCTGAGTTAATTAAGGTGATGCGTGTTAATCGAGGAACGTGTATTTGTTGGGTCTATTTTTAATGATATTTAATGATATAACATTTTTCGAATTTCAACTAATATAAGCGCCATCTATTATTTTTATACTCTGTTCCCTTAAAAAGGGAAAAAGAGTATATTGGGTTTGTGCAATGTCCGTCTTGCTGTCCGTCTGCTGCAATTTGAAATGTATACTCGCGGTGACAACCCAGGTTCAAAAAGCAATGACGGATATATCTAAGCCCATTGGGGTGAATTTATTTACGTTGCAAATAGGGGAAAACGTATATTCTATACCGTTAAAGCTAGAACGCTGAAATTTTGCATGTGAGTTAATGTTATGATTCTAAGAAGATCGATCAAAAAGTTTTATGTCTACGCCCATTGGGGGCGTGGCAAATCGGACCTGAATATATCGTGATTTTTCAAATCGTGCTATATTTTGAACACTATTGACACTAGAGACTTGAAATTTTGCATGTATATTCGGGTTGACAACCCAAGACTAATAAGCTATGGTAGATATATCTACGCCCACAGGGGGCGTGGCAAACCGCAAAAGTTTATATATCCTACAGCTTTAGAGCTAGAAGCTTGAAAATTGGATGGTTGAGTTACTAATGTTCTCCTCTATCGATGCCCCAAAAATCATTTTTCAGCCTCTTTGGGGGCGTGGCATATTGAAAAATACCCTGTAATTTTTACATTTTGGAATGTAAGCAACCAAATTTTGCAGTCATGTTAGCCTCGGCCCTTTCTAAGAACTGGCAAAAAATTATGCGTCTACGCCCACTAGGGGCGTGGCAAATCGGCAAAGAAGTTTGTTGTGGCCAACTGCATAATTCATGCATATAATAGCTTAGTAGTAATTGCTAAGATGGCAGAAAGCATTTTAACATAAATATAATAATATTAATGAATTTAAAAAATAAAATTTATAAGTTTTTGATTAATAAATAAAAAGTTTCCAGCGGGATTCGAACCTAGGTCTTTTGAAAACAACATGTAATCGTTAGCTAAACCTAAATAAATTCACAGCTGATCAGCAGCTTGGACAAAACAAAACAATACAATCGCAATTCTTGCAATATGTACACACACTTGGATGTGTATACACGTACAAACATCTATGTACACATACATACATACATACATATATGCATGCATAGAAAAACTGCTTGCCACGCAGAGTGGCAAATCGGAAAAGTTTTAGTTTTTTTCTTAAATGCACAATTCATATGCGTATGTTTATAAATTATTATCAATTGGCAGCAAGCATTTTATAATAAATATACAAATATAAAAAAATAAAAAATAAATAATTTTTGAAAAAAGTTTTCTGCGGGATTCGAACCCACGCAAATAAGTATAGCTTGTATATCGCTTACCACCAGCGCCACTGCCCTGACCTGGCATTCGTTAACTAAAACCAAATAAGGCATCGCTAGAGCGCCTTTTGACAAAACTAAAGTAACCATCGAAAAATTCCCAATTCAGTCACAATAAACGAAGTATTTGGGCAATTAGCAAAAGTACATGGCAAGCAACAAACGTTTTTCCTATACATATGTACATACATTCAGATTTACATATGTACACACTATACAATCATACACACAATTCTATGAATGCATATAAAAGTCTGCATGCTACAATATTCTATGAATTGTGACTGAATTGTGATTTTTTGATCGTTACTTTAGTTGTGTCAGAAGGCGCTCAAGCAGTGCCTTATTTAGTTTTAGTTAACGCAACTCAGACCATGTCAGTGGCGCTGGTGGTAAGTGCTATTCAAGCTGCACTTAGGTGCTGCACAGAAATCTTTTTTCCAAAAATTATTATATTTTAATTTTTGTATATTTGTATATATGAATTGTGCATTTAAGCACTGGAAACTGCTTTGCCTTGGGCAAGCAATTTTTGTATGCATGGATATTTGTATGTATGTATGTGTATACAGATGCTTGTACGTGTATACAGGTCCAAGTGTGTACACTGTACACATATTCCAAGAATTGCGATTGAGTTGCAAGATTTCTCAGAACTCAGAACAAACTTTTTCTTTATTAATCGAAAACTTGTAAATTTTATTATTTGAATTTATTAATATTTTTATATTTATTTTAAAAATGTTTTCTATCATCTTAGCAATTATTACTCAGCTGTTTGTATGCATGAATTATGAAGCTGGCCACCAACCTTTTTGCCGATTTGCCACGCCCCCAATGGGCGTAGACGCATAATTTTTGGCCAGTTCTTAGAAAGAGCCGAGGCTAACATAACTGCAAAATTTGGTTGCTTACACTCCAAAAATGCGAAAATTGCAAGGTATTTTTCGATATGGCACGCCCCCAAAGGTGTTGATAGAGGAGGACATTAATAACTTAAAGGAGAAAGGATAACTGTAGGAGATATAAACTTAAAATTAACTCACATGCCAAATTTCAACGTTCTAGCCTAAAGGTGTAGAAGATACGTTTTTCCCGATTACGCCCCCAATGGGCGTAGATATATCCGCCATAGCTTTTTGAACTTGGGTTTTCACCGTGAGTATACATTCCAAATTACAACTCTCTAGCTCATCATCTAGTATGATTACTGGCATACGGGAGTTTCCCGATTTGCCACGCCCCTAGTAGCCTGATCGGGAAAATTTTTACACATAATTTGGGAGCATATATGAGTATATGTTGCAAATTTCAAGTCTCTAACTCTAATAGCGTCGAAAAATATTGCGTTCATACGGACAGACGGATGGACATTGCACAAACCCTATGTACTCTTTTTCCCTTTGCCTGCTTATACATACAGTATGTCCATCAATTGTTTGTAAAACGAAAAAAGTCATTCAAATGCGTCTTTGACATCATATTTTACTAGGAAAGACACTTTTTTCATAATTTTTATACCCTGAACCCATTGAAAATGGGAATTCAGGGTATAATGGTTTTGTGAAAATGTATGTAACAGGCAGAAGGAGACGTCGCAGACCCCATAAAGTATATATATTCTTGATCAGCATAAAAAAATAAGTTGATCTAGCCCTGTCCGTCTGTCCGTCCGTCCGTCCGTCCGTCCGTCCGTCCGTCTGTCCGTCTGTCCGTCTGTCCGTCTGTCCGTCTGTCCGTCTGTATGAACGTCGAGATTTCGGAAACTACAAAAGCTAGAGAGCTGAAATTTCACATGAACACTCGTATGTTAGCTACGCAATACAAGTTTATTTTGTTTTTTCGATAACTCATCCCATTTCCAAATTATCGATAAAAAATCGAAAATTCGTTTACATTTTTTAGGTTTTTAGGGTATAACTTCTACACCATTTCAGCCAGAGACTTTAACTTTATATATTTAGATAGATATTATAAATACGCAGATTTTGTAGTTTTCAGATTTTTGATGCCACGCCCCCCTCGCCCACAATTTGCAAAAAACGCATTTCAAATACTAGAGACTTGCAATTTGGCACATAGATAGATTTATATATCCTTAATCTACTCTTAAAATTTCATGAAGATCGTCCATCTAGAAATGGAGTTATAAGCGTCCAAAGTTCAGCCCAACCCACCCCCAAGCCACGGCAGCAACTGCGCAGTTAGCAGAGCGCGCGCCTCTAAGTGCGTAAAGAAGAAGAGTATCACTTTTTTTGCAGGGTTCAGGGTATCTCGTAGTCGAGCCGTCTCGACTAGAGCCTTCTTACTTGTTTTTTACAGCGTTCTTCTTATATGTATTCTTAATGATACTAAATATACTAGTATTTAAAATGCGTTTCTTTTCAAATTGGTGGCGAAGGGGGCGTGTCATTCAAAATCTAAAAATTACAAAATCTGTGTGTCCATAATATCTATCTAAATATATTAATTTGTAGTCTCTAACTAAAACAGTGTAGAAGTTACGCCCAAAAAAACCAAAAAAATGGAAACGAATTTTCGATTTTTTATTTGGAAATTTGGAAATGAGATGAGTTATCGAAAAAAACAAAATAAACTGCGTACTACGTAGCTGACATACGAGTGTTCATGTGAAATTTCAGCTCTCTAGCTTTTGTAGTTTCCGAAATCTCGACATTCATACGGACGGACGGACGGACAGACAGGCGGACAGGGCTCAATCAACTTATTTTTTTATGCTGATCAAGAATATATATACTTTATAGGGTCTGCGACGTCTCCTTCTGCCTGTTACATACATTTTCACAAAACCATTATACCCTGATTTACCATTTTCAATGGGTTCAGGGTAGAGGTGCCAAACTATCGATGGTGGGCGTCATCGATTGTGGTCGATAGTGATTTTCAAACATCGAGTGTGAATGATTTACATTTGGAAAAAAAGAGTAAGAGTACAGGCTATGGGTCTCTTCTGCCAAAATATTGAACTTATAAGTTAAGGAACATTGCTTACATTTTATAAAATTACATTTTAAGGGAAAAGCTAAAAATACAAAAGCCTAATAAAAGACTTAGAAGCTAAAACTTGAAAACTATAATATGGTTTATTTATTATAGCGAAAGATTTTTGTTTAAAAACAACAAAACGTTCACATTTTCTATCGCCCGACTATCGTCCAACTTAACCATCGATAGTTCAGTGGCTCGATAGTGCCCTACCATCGATGGTGACGATAGTGCCATCGATAGTTTGGCACCTCTAGTTCAGGGTATAAAAAACAGCTAATTTTGGCTGTCTATTAATTGTTTACGACATCGACATTATTAATGCATTCATGTCGTAGTATTGGGGTATTTTGTGTCACTCCCCGTTTATGCAACGAATCAAGTCAACTTTTGAAGTTGGACTTCGTTTGGCCACTTTTTTCTTGGGTAATGCCCACAAATTCTCAATAGAATTGAGATCCGGGCTCTGGGGTCGGGTGTCAATTACTTTGCTGCAATTATAAAGCAGCCAAGTGCGACAGAGCATCGATTTGTGCTTGGGATCATTGTCCTGATACAGCTTGTATCTGAGCTTACTGGTGTTTTCTGGATCAAGGAAGCCAAAATTTCGAGCACTTTCTGTCAATTCTTTCTTTAAAATGTCTAAATAATACTCTTTTGTCATGGTACCGTTGAAAATTCGCACCTGCCTTACACCTTTGGAAGGAATACAACCCCACACCATGACTGAAAGCTTGCCAAACTTAACAGTAGACACTATATTCTTGGCCTGGAGTGCTGTTTTTGTTTTCCGCCAAACTTTTCTAGGGCCATCATTATAATATAGCATGATCTTCGTCTCGTCGCAAAAAATTACATCATTCCAATAGCTAAGAGAATTGTTAACATAAAGTCTAGCGAAGGTCAAGCGTTTTTCAATATTTATAGCGGACAACAACGGCTTCTTCCTTGCTATATGAGATGAGTATCTGTGGAAATGAAGTCCTTTCCCACAGTCTCAGGGCACACAGACTTCCGAAGGTTTATTCTAATGTCACTAACTAACTCTCTGAGGCTTGTTTGTGGATTGTTTTCCACGGCCTTTAGAATTTTGAGCAATCGAGAGAGCTTTGCTGGTCTGCCTCTAGAGCTGTTTAATTCTACTCTATTTTCTTTTTCTGCCCGACTAATAATATTATACACAGTTCTAAGCTTAATATTGAACATTTCAGCTAACTCTTTGATGGTCTTTCCTTTGTTATAATTAAAATACACTAATTGTATCAAATTATCATCAGTGCGTTTTCCAGGCATTGCAAAAATTTAATTTTTATCAGAAGTAGTAGTGATTTCAGGAAAATATTTAAGCGAATGAATTCACGGAAGACGAGAAAAAAAGACGCGACCAGCCGTTTTTGATTTTGATGTTCCGTTAGCTTTTTTCCCGTCTTCTTTCAACTAGTGTTTGCATTGTGCAAACAATTAATAGAATTATTTTTTATGTTTCTGTTGCTATTCTCATTATTTTTTTTATTTAATTATGAAAAAAAAAGAAGTGTCTTTCCTAGTAAAATATGATGTCAAAGACGCATTTGAATGACTTTCTTCGTTTTGCAAACAATTGATGGACATTAGTGATGTAAATTTGAATGAAAACATCGATGTCGATGTCCATCTATGTGTTCAAAATCAAACATCGATGTTGGGTTGAAACATCGGATTGAAAATTCGATGCATCGATGTATGGCCGATGTTTTAAAACATTTCCTTTTGACAATAAAACGAATATTTTATGTTTTTTAAACTGCAAAATTTTGTTTACAATTTTGTATGAATTGGGTTAGGTACTTATCATACCTTCCCAAACACATAAAGGGTCGCTTTCGAATGCGGTTAACTGCATTTGAAGATAAGCAGTTATATCTAAATCCATGTCCACATTCGGATTATGACGTTGAGCAAGCTCATAATGGTGGTCCCAAAAAGATATGGAGCTCACGGTAGTCTGTGGTATGACTTCATTCATAAGGATTTAAGAAGGATCACTAAAATTTTAAAGTTTGCTGTTCACTGATCACAAAATGGCAATGTTATGTTATTATGAAATTAAACCATTGATGTTTTGCAAAACATCGATGCATCGCTCAACATCGGTATCAGCGAAAACATCGAAAAACATCGGAAAAATCAGTAAAAAAACATCGATGCTCGATGCATCGATGATTTTTTACATCACTAATGGACATACTGTATATGCGTTTATCAATGTGTGCGTGCGTGTATGTTTTATGTTTTGTTATCGAAGAATATGGCTTTGCGACATTTGTGCAATATCAGTCCTTCCGAAGTATCAGGGGATCTCGAACAGTCTACACTAGAGCTTCTTACTTGTTACATTATGAATGAGTAATTGTTGTTGTTGTTGTTCTATGTCTTATATCCATTAAAAATTTAGAATGAGTGTAGTGTATAATGGAGAGAGGCCTCGTTTAGTATTGTTTTAATTTTTTAATTTAATTTTATTTTTTATACTCTGAACCCATTAAAAATGGGAATTTGTTTATTTATTATGAATACGCAGATTATGTAATTCAGATTTTGGATGCCACGCCCCCCTCGCCCTCAATTTGAAAAAACGCATTTCAAATACTAGAGACCTTGACACATAGATACACTTAGATACTTTTAATCTACTTTGAAAATTTCGTAAGGATCGTCCATCTAGAAATGGAGTTATAAGCACCCAAAGTATAGCCCAACCCACCCCAAGTCACGGCAGCAACTGCGCAGTTAGCAGAGCGCGCGCTCATAAGTGCAGGGTTCAGGGTATCTCGTAGTCGAGCCGGCTCGACTAGAGCCTTCTTACTTGTTTTTTTTTTTTTTTTTATCGATAATCGAAAATTCGACATCGTTTTTTAAGCGAAAATTCTACAGCTTTACAGCTAAAGCCTTCAATTTTATATATAGGCAGATTTATTGATATAATGCGTGGTATGAATGCATAAAAGAAGAATATCAGTTCTTTGAAGGTTTTATATTATCTTCAAGTATCGGGTAGAGCAGTCTCCCTTGTACCATTGAACATTAACATCACCAATCTACACTTGAAAAGCGTCAAAGTAAATGAGTATACAAATGTTTGTATTGTCTTATGCCGTCGGAACTTACACTCGATACTGCTGTTTGCTGTGGGTCCGTGCTTGTTGCTCGGTAGGATTTTTGTTCGCGTTTGCGCTTGGTGTCCAAATGAACCGGTGGAGTAACAGTTTTGTGTGTGCATACGTACATAAACACAAATCAAACATATATGTATGTATGTTTTTGGCTATGAATATGTAGTACAACCTATGGGATGGTATTAAGCTACAATCCAGTAGAAAATCGGTTAATTATTAATAGTTTTATTTAATCGATAATTCAAGCTTAATGTTTTGAAATATAAATATATATAGAGGCAAAAAAAAAAAAAAAAAAAAAAAAAGAGAGAGAGAGAGAGGAAGAGAAAACCGACAGAGAGTCACTGTGTGAATTTGGCTTTGAAAGCAATAACATTGGAAAATTGATAAGCGAGTCGAAAGTTTCCATCCGAATGATTGCGGGACTTCACATGGGGTGGGTAAAACACAGCCCTGGCCTTTGGCTATATACGCAGCGTGTGCGTATTAGAACAGGTCATACAGGAAGGAAGAGGGAGATGGGATGAAAATGAACAATGGTTTCTAGCTTTGTCCTGTTGGCTTGTGACATGTTCGCGCCTTTGTTGCGACTGTAATTATTTGTTCTTTTTCGAGTGCATTTGTAAACCCAAACTGTATACACTGTGCAATCCAATAAACAAATTAACAACTTTTGTTCTTTTCCACTCGAGTGTCACATAATATAACACAGCATTGACTTTAAATAGAGACACGGCGAAGGACATATGTATATCTCGACCGATAACAATCATTCACGGTTAATAAAGAGTTAAATATATTTGTAATTATTTTGGAGCTCTACATCCAAAAGAATGCCGGCTTTACGATTTTCAACACCTTCAGTACGCATGTTCACTTATTATACCCTGAACCCATTGAAAAAGGGAATTCAGGGTACAATGGTTTTGTGAAAATGTATGTAACAGGGAGAAGGAGACCCCATAAAGTATATATATTCTTGATCAGCATAAAAAATAAGTTGATTGAGCCCTGTCCGCCTGTCCGTCTGCCCGCCCGTTCGTCCGTATGAATGTGGAGATTTCGGAAACTACAAAAGCTAGAGAGCTGAAATTCACATTAAGACTCGTATGTTAGCTACGCAGTACGCAGTTTATTTTGTTTTTTCGATAACTCATCTCATTTCCAAATTATCGATACAAAATCGAAAATTCGTTTCCATTTTTTATGTTTTTTGGGTATATATTTAGTTAGATATTATGAATACACAGATTTTGTAATTTTTAGATTTTAGATGCCACGCCCACTCCGCCCCCAATTTGAAAAAAAAAAAACATTTCAAATACTAGAGACTTGCAATTTAGCACAAAGATAGATTAAGATACCCCTAATCTACTCTGAAAATTTCATCAAGATCGTCCATCTAAAAATGGAGTTATAAGCGTCCAAAGTTCAGCCCAACCCACCCCCCAGCCAAGGCAGCAAGGCGGCAAGGCCTCTAAGTGCGTAAAGAAGAAGAGTATCAGTTTTTTGCAGGGTTCAGGGTATCTCGTAGTCGAGCCGTCTCGACTAGAGCCTTCTTACTTGTTTTTATTATAGCTTGAACTCATTGAAAATGGGAATTCAGGGTAGAATGGTTTTGTGAAAATGTATTTAACATGCAGAAAGAGACGTCGCAGTCACCAAAGAGTGAAAGTATATATATTCTTGATAAGCAATAAAAAATAAGTTGATATATCCCTGTCCGTCTATCCGTTTGTGCGTCCGTCCGTATGAACGCAGATATTTCGTAAACTACAAAAGCTAGAGAACTGAAATTTTACATGAATACTCGTATGTTAGTTACGCAGTACGAGTTTATTTTGCGTCCAAAATATAGCCTCAGCTCAGCATCCTGATCAATAATATATATATGTACTTTAGAGGGTTACCACTTCTCCATCTGCCTATTACATACATTATACACTGATTTTCGATTTTCCCTGGATTCAGGGTCTAAGTAACAGACAGAATTGTCATTAAAATTGTATTGTCCGGCGTAAAATATTGGTGAATAATTATTAGGTTACTAGCGAATTTTTAAATTATGTTTAGTAAAACAGAGAGCCTTTATAGATGTAAGGGGCTTTATGAGACGTATTTCGTATCGTTATCGCGACGAAATCGTTTTTATTGTTGTTGCCAATTGAATTATCTAATTGACTTAAATGTACTTCGCATCGACAGATGTTGGTGCAGCCCCCGAAGCAGCATCTCCTGTAACCAGATACCTGCAAATTATCTGATTGAGCTGGTTATTCTCGCCCATGCAGGCTGCACGGCTAGATGGTGGTAGTTGCTAGCAGTGCAGACAGCCCTTTATTTGTCACATTTTTTTTATACCCTGAACCCATTGAAAATGTGAAATCAGGGTATAATAGTTATGTTAAAATGTATGTATCAGGCAGAAGGAGACGTCGCAGACCCCATAAAGTATATATATTCTTGATTAGCACAAAAAATAAGTTCATATAGCCCTGTCCGTCTATCGGTTTGCCCGTTCGTCCGTATGAACGTATGAAAGCTAGAGAACTGAAATTTTACATGAGTAGTCGGATGTTTGTTATGTTTATGTTATTATCGATAAAAATCGAAAATTCGTTTAGAAGTGTATAACTTTTCTTGCAGGGTAGTAGAGCAGTCTCAACTGGAGCCTTCTTAGTATTTTTTTGTGCAATTGTCGAACTTAAAGCAAACGCAACACTTGGCTTTTGCTGCTTTATTCCTACGTTCACCCTCAAATAACGAGTAGATTCAATCAATGGGCTTATATTCCCACAGTGACATATTTCTCTCTATTTTTCCAGTGGATAGCAGATAAATTAAACAATATATAGAGCGTAAGCTAAAGAAAAAGAAGACATGCATTGCAAATCTGACTAAAGAACATTTCTAATTATCAACAAGTAAGAAGCCTCTAATCGGGACTGCTCGACTACGAGGTACCTTGAACCCTGCAAGAAAACTAATACTCGTCTTCTTTACGCAAGTATAAGCGTGCGCTCTGATAAGCGCGCAGTTGCTGCTGGTCTGGGACAGGGTTGGGCTATACTTTGGACGCTTTTAACTCTATTTCTAGACGAGCGATCTTCATGAAACTTTCGAAATATATAAATAGCATTTAAATGTGCCTATTTGCAAAATTGTAAGTCTCTAGTATTCGAAATGAAATTTTTTTAAATTGAGGTCTAAAGGGCATGTCATCTAAAATCTAAAATATACAAAGTTTGCGTATCCAAATTATATATCTAAATATACAAACTCTAAACCGTTTGTTATGCTCAAAAAACGGAAAAAAAAGTAAATGAATTTTTGTTTTTTTTTTTTTATACCCTGAGCCCGTTGAAAATGGGAAATCAGGGTATAATGGTTTTGTTAAATGTATGTAACAGGTAGAAGGAGGCGTAGCAGACCCCATAAAGTATATACATATATTCTTGATCAGGGTGATGAGAAAAGTTGATATAGCCATGTCCGTCTGTCTGTCTGTCCGTATGTTTGAACGCGTCGATTTCCGACTTTCATTCTTGTTGTGCTAAGTTCGTATATTACACGCGCAGTACGAGTTTGTTTCAGAAATTCGATAACTTGTATATTTGCAAAGTTATCGATAAACGAATATATCGAGAATCAGTTATAAAGTTATATTTAATTCATCTTTAGAGTTAGAGCATCCAACTCTTCTGCATATATATAGATATTAATTTAATACAATTTTTGCCAGATTTTGGATTTGGGCCCCCAATACGCCCCCACACCCCCAAAAGTGTAAAAATAAATTTCAAATACTAGAGACATGCAGTTTGGTTTAGCATATACATAGATATGAATATTTTATTCATAATCTTAAGAGATGAATACGATCGTCCATCTAGAAACAGAATTATTAATCAATAAAGTTTTTGCACCAAAATCCATGTGGCGCAGCAAACAAGGCAGCGAGACAGCAAGACGCTTGCCATGCTTACACATATACAGGCTTACAAGCATAGATCAGCGTGTGTGTGTGTGTGCTCGTGTTTTTGTATGTATAGTTTCTTACGCGTGAAGAATCGAAACGAAGCATTCTTGGAATATGATTCGTTCGAAGAAGGGCTCAGGGGATTTCGTAGTCGAGCAGTCTCGACTACAGCTTTCTTACTTGTTTTCTTAGTTCCACTGTAGAAATGTCTTACCATTATAAAACTGTTTAAAAGACTGTGCATATGCAACATGCTTTCTCGTTTGCTCTACACATGTGCAATTTTATGGAAACTTACGTGATGAATAAATTTTCTTGTAGATACCTTTCGCAATCAAAATTTCAGATTATGATCATATTATATACATATAAATATAAATATATATATATATATATATATATATATATATATATATATATATATATATATATATATATTATATATTATTATATATAATATATATGTACATATGGCAAACCAAATCATTTTTCTATAGTTTGGAATATATATTTTTATACCCTGAACCCATTGAAAATGGCTGAAGTTTCACATAAAAACTCGTATGTTGGTTAAGCAGTACGAGTTTAAATTCGTTTACATTTATTTAGGTTTTTTGGGCAATACTTTTACAGCGTTTTAGCTAAAGACTTTAAATGTGTTTGTTTAGATAGATATTCTGTATACGCAGATAATGTATTTTTCAGATTTTAGATGCCACGCCCCCTTCGCCCTCAATTTGAAACAAGTAAGAACGTTGCAGTTAGGCGAAACTAACAGCGATATACTCTGTTCCCATAGGTGCATTTTATTTATTTAATAAACATTTAATTAACGAAATATTTTGGCAATTAGCAAACGTACATAGCAAGCAACAAACGTTTTTCCTACACATACATACAGATTTTTACATGTACACACTATACGAGTACACACACTATTTTCTATGTATACATACAAAAGTTTGGATGCCAGAATATTCTAAGAATTGTGACTGAATTGGGAATTTTTCGATGGTTACTTTAGTTTTGTCAAAAGGCGCTCTAGCATTGCGTTATTTGGTTTTAGTTAACACAGCTCATATTAGGTCAGTGGCGCTGGTGGTAAGCGATATACAAGCTATACTTAGTTGCGTGGGTTCGAATCCCGCAGAAAACTTTTTTTCAAAAATTATTTATTTTTTATTTTTTTATACCCTGAACCCATTGAAAATGGGAAATCAGGGTATAATGGTTTTGTTAAAAGTATGTAACAGGCAGAAGGAGGCGTGGCAGACCCCATAAAGTATATATATTCTTGATCAGGGTGACGAGAAAAGTTGATATAGCCATGTCCGTCTGTCCGTCCGTCCGTCCGTCCGTCCGTCCGTCCGTCCGTCCGTCCGTCCGTATGTATGAACGCGTCGATTTCCGAAGATACAAAAGCTAGAGAGTTCATTCTTTTTGTGTTAGGTCCGTATATTGAGCGCGCAGTACGAGTTTGTTTCAGAAATTCGATAACTTGTATATTTGCTTAGTTATCGATAACTGAAATTATCGGGAACCAGTTATAAAATTCTAGCTAATTCATCTTTAGAGTTAGAGTCTCCAAGTCTTCTGCATATATATAGATACCAATTTAATACAATTTCGGTTTTTGTCATATTTTGGATTCCGGTCCCCAATTCGCCCCCACACCCCCAAATGTGTAAAAAATGCATTTCAAATACTAGAGACATACAGTTTGGTTTGGCATAAAGATATGAATATCATAATCTTAATCTGAACATATCAATACGATTGTCCATCTAGAAACAGAATTATTAGTCTATAAAGTTTTCTCATCAAAACCCATGTGGCGCAGCAAGCAAGGCAGCGACAAAGCAAGACGCATTGCGGGCACACATACATACATATGTACATGTATATGTGTACAATCGCAGATCAGCGTATGGCTGTACATATGTATGTACATATTTGGGCATGTAAAGCTAATTGTAAAAGAGTTATGATTTCTAAAAAAAAACCTAAAATGTCAAATAGAATATGTAGATCATGCTGAAACTCTCATTACATTCCATTATATATTTTAAAAATTTTAAAACAATTAAAATAACAATGGAAATGCAAGCAACGTTGAGCAATGCAAATCAATTTTCGTATACGTGTGCACATATACACACAAAAAATCTTGGGCCGTTTTCTATGTTGCTATGCGTGCAAATTCTAAGAATCACAATTGTTTTTGAATTGCGTTAGAATTGTCTTTGAATTGTATTTGTATTTTCAGTCACTGCTTTAGTTTTTTTTTTTCGTATATGGCGAATTTGATTCGTTTTCGCTACTCAGCCGTCTAAGTGATCTGTGGTGTAGATGGCTAGATAAATGCACCGAATGTTAGGCTGTCGGAGGTTCTAGCCCCGCCTAAGCCCTTCATAATTTCTTATTTTTAATTTTTTTTTTTTTTTGTATATTTCTTTCTTTTTTATTATTATTTATTCTTTTGTATTTGATACCTTTGAAAGTCAGTTGGTAGTTTAACTAATTGTGAATAAGTGGGTTTTTTTTTTTTTAATTTCAAATATTTAATATTATCATTTCTGAAAGTGTTTTTGTTTCAATTATATTTTATTCCGTTAAGTCAACAGAAAATAATAAACAGCACGTGACATCTGCGGTTTTCCTATATGTATGCCCACATGTACATTCAAAACTAGTGTAGCATGGTCTAAAAATTTTAACTTGATAGATGGCGCTTTAGCAGTGAACTTATTTACTATGGCTATTACAGCTTCGAGTGGCATTGATATATTTCTTTTACAATTATGAAGTGTCTGTGTTAATTAAGGTAATGCCTGTTAATCGAGGAACGTCTATTTGTTGGGTCTATTTTTAATGATATTTAATAATATAACATTTTTCGAATTTCAACTAATATAAGCGCCATCTATTATTATTTTTTTTGGCAATGCAATGTATATATACATGTACATATGTACATTTTGAACGTTACACGCATACATTCTTATGTATACTTTCTGTTTTATCCATATGGGTAATTCACCAGAAAAGTCAACTTTTTGTCACGTTCGACACTGGTTTTTTGTAATTATCTTGAAAACGGATTAATTTTAGTACTAATCAAGAACAATATATTTAACTATTTGTCAAAATAAAGAAGTTTTTTCCATTTTCAGCACTAAAATTGATGCATTTTCAAGATAATTACAAAAAACCAAACCACAGTACAGATTATTATTTTATTTTATTAAAATTGGGTTCAGGGTATTATCTAGTCGAGCACTCTCGACTAGAGTTTTCTTACTTGTTTATATTTGTATATTTATTATAAAATGCTTGCTGCCAATTGATAATCATTTATAAACATACGCATATGAATTGTGCATTCAAGCAAAAACTAAAACTGCTTTATGCTTTCCGATTTGCGACGCTGTGTGGCAGGCAGTTTTTCTATGCATGCATATATGTATGTATGTATGTGTACGTGTATACACATCCAAGTGTGTATACATATTGCAAGAAGTGCGATTGTATTGTTTTGTTCACAAGCTGCTGATCAGCTGTGAATTTATTTAGGTTTAGCTAACGATTACATGTTGTTTTCAAAAGACCTGGGTTCAAATCCCGCTGGAAACTTTTTATTTATTAATCAAAAACTTATAAATTTTATTTTTTAAATTCATTAATATTATTATATTTATGTTAAAATGCTTTCTGTCATCTTAGCAATTGCTATTAAGCTATTATATTCATGAATTATGCAGTTGGCCACAACAAACTTCTTTGCCGATTTGCCACGCCCCTAGTGGGCGTAGACGCATAATTTTTTGCCAGTTCTTAGAAAGGGCCGAGGCTAACATGACTGCAAAATTTGGTTGCTTACATTTCAAAAATGCAAAAATTACAGGGTATTTTTCAATATGCCACGCCCCCAAAAGAGGCTGAAAAATTATTTTTGGGTCATCGATAGAGGAGGACATAAGTAACTGAACCATCCAAACTTCAAGCTTCTAGCTCTAAAACTGTAGGAGATATAAACTTTTGCGGTTTGCCACACCCCCTGTGGGCGTAGATATATCCACCATAGCTTATTAGTCTTGGGTTGTCAACCCGAGTATAAATGCAAAATTTCAAGTCTCTAGTGTCAATAGTGTTCAAAATATAGCACAATTTGAAAAATCTCTATATATTCAGGTCCGATTTGCCACGCCCCCAATGGGCGTAGACATAAAACTTTTTTTATCGATCTTCTTAGAATCATAGCATTAACTCACATGCAAAATTTCAGCGTTCTAGCTTTAACGGTGTAGAAGATACGTATTTCCCGATTTGCCACGCCCCCAATGGGCGTAGATATATCCGCCATAGCTTTTTGAACTTGGGTTGTCACCCCGAGTATACATTTCAAATTGCAACTCTCTAGCTCATCATCTAGTATGATAACTTGACTATGGGCGGAAGAGTTTTCCGATTTGCCACGCCCCTAGTGGGCGGATCGGGAAAATTTTTACTTTATATAATTCGGAAGCATATATGAGTATATGTTTAAAATTTCAAGTCTCTAGCTCTAAAAGCGCCGAAAAATATTGCGTTCATACGGACAGACGGACGGACAGACGGACGGTCAGCAAGAGGGACATTGCACAAACCCAATATACTTTTTCCCCTTAGGGAACAAAGTATAAAAAACGCATTTCAAATACTAGAGGCTTGACATTTGGAAAATACTGAACTGCGCGGTGAGCAGAGCGCGCGCTTATAAGTGCGTAAAAAAGAAGAGTATCACTTTTTTGCGGGGTTCAGGGTATCCCGTAGTCGAGCCGTCCCAACTAGAGCCTTCTTACTTTTTTAGACTCTGTTCTCAAAAAGAGAAAAAGAATCTATTGGTTTTGAGCAATGTCCGTACGTCCGTCCGTCTGTCCGTATGAACGCATTATTTTTCGGTGCTATTAGAGCTAGGGACTTGAAATTTTGAACATATACTCATATATGCTCCCGAATTATAAAGTGTAAAAATTTTCCCGATCCGCTCACTAGGGGCGTGGCAAATCGGAAAATTCTTCCGCTCGTATACCAGTAACCATACTACATGATGAGCTAGAGAGTTGCAAGTTGGAAGGTATAGTCGCGGTGACAACCCAAGTTCAAAATGCTATGGCGGATATATCTACGCCCATCGGGGGCGTGGTAACCCGCAAAAGCTTATATCTCCTACAGTTTTAGAGCTAGAAACTCAAAATTGGTTAATTCAGTTGCTTATGGCCTCCTCTATCAATGACCCAAAAATAATTTTTCAACCCCTTTGGGGGCGTGCCATATCGAAAAATACCTTGCAATTTTCGCATTTTTGGAGTGTAAGCAACCAAATTTTGCAGTTATGTTAGCCTCGGCTCTTTCTAAGAACTGGCCAAAAATTATGCGTCTACGCCCATTGGGGGCGTGGCAAATCGGCAAAAAGGTTCATAATTCATGCATACAAATAGCTGCACGATCTTCATCAAACTAACGGAACATATAAATAACATCCAAATGTATCTATTTGCCACGCCCCCTTCGCCATCAATTTGAAAAAAAAAAAACTCATTTCAAATACTAGAAACTTACAATGGGCAAATATACACGTTTAGATGATATTAATATATTCTGAAAGTTTCATGAAGATCATCCATCTAGAAATTGAGTTATAAGCGTCCAAAGTATAGCTCCACCCACCCCCAAGCCAGGGCAGCAACTGCGTGGTTAGCAGAGCGCGTACCTATAAGTGTGTAAAGAAGAAGAGTATTAGTTTTATCGCAGGGTTCAAGATATCTCGTAGACGCGCCGTGGACTAGAGCCTACTTACTTGTTTTAACAAATTGTTGGATGGTGGTAAATTGAGGGCCGGTAAGCAAAATTTAACAACAATTAAAATCGTACTAAATTATTATTTACACATGTATGTATATGCACATGACTTGGAGACTCATTTTCATTCTCGTGAGAGTTTTTATACCCTGAACCCATTGAAAATGGGAATTCAGGGCATAATGGTTTTGTGAAAATGTATGTAACAGGCAGAAGGAGACGTCGCAGACCCTATAAAGTATATATATTCTTGATCAGCATAAAAAAATAAGTTGATCTAGCCCTGTCCGTCTGTCCGTCCGTATGAACGTCGAGATTTCGGAAACTACGAAAGCTAGAGAGCTGAAATCACATGAACACTCATATGTTAGCTACGCAGTACGAGTTTATTTTGTTTTTTCGATAACTCATGCCGTTTCCAAATAATCGATAAAAAATCGAAAATTCGTTTCCATTTTTTAGGTTTTTTGGGTATGATATATATATTTAGATAGATATTATGGATACGCAGATTTTGCAGTTTTCAGATTTTGGGTGCCACACCCGCTTCGCCCCAAATTTGAAAAAAAAAAACGCATTTCAAATACTAGAGATCTGAAATTTTGCAAATACATTTAGATACTCCTAATCTACTCTGAAAATTTCATGAAGATCGTCCATCTAGAAATGGAGTTATAAGCGTCCAAAGTTCAGCCCAACCCACCCCCAAGCCACGGCAGCAACTGCGCAGTTAGCAGAGCGCGCGCTTATAAGAGCGTAAAGAAGAAGAGTATCACTTTTTTTGCAGGGTTCAGGGTATCTCGTAGTCGAGCCGTCTCGACTAGAGCCTTCTCACTTGTTAATCATTAACTTTGAATTGGAAATACTTTTCGATTATTTGAAACAAATGCGATATTCGCGTACAAAATACGGACATAACATATTAAATTTTAAGTTTGTAGCTCTTATAGCTGAGTTCGACGCGTTCACAGATGAGGAAATGTATGTATGTATATATAGAGTATAACTGCGAATAAGGGTAGATTTTGGCTGTAAATTTTCTTGCTCATTTTCTTTGACCCCACAACAGGAAAAAATGCACAAAACTTGCCGACGGGAAATTGTTAAACGGTATTTAAACATAACAAGCAAAACGAGCACTGGGACTTGGATTGGGAGTGGGAGTGGGAGTGGGAATGGGACAGCTAATCCCAGGGCGCACGCACGCAACAGGAAGCAACCACAAAAATTTGTTATTTCAAGAGCAGTAGCAGCCATGCAAGGATAACCCCAACAATAAGGCGGATCAACGTGACGTTAAGAATGGGAATTGTAATTAAATAAATAGAATACGAGCTGTGTGTCATAGAAAGAGGGGAAAGGGGGTTGTGTCATGGAGAGATTGGAGATGATAACAAGTAAGAATGCTGCAGTCGAGACTGCTAGACTAGGAGATCCTGAGCCATGCAATTATGTATCATAAGTATACATGGAAAATTGCATGCCCTATTATTTGTAGTCTAAATCGACTCAGCTCGTCGCGCTGATCAAGAATATATATATACTCTGTGGGGTTTGTTATACCTCTTTCTACTTGTTACATGCATTATTACAAAATCATTATATCCTCATTTCCCATTTTTATTACTAAAACATTAAATCGACAAATATGACGATAAAGATGTTATTGTTTTAAACGCAGGAACTCTTTTGCTGTTATTACTTTTTATACAATGCGCCCAACTTGATAGGCTGATGTTGACTGGCAACTGGCACAACGTAATCCGTTTATCAGAAATAACAAAGACCAAGGGGAATTGAAGCCACAGTAGTACGCTAAGCTAAAAATTAATAAAGACCTCCATCAAAAGTTTATTTCTTCTCTGGTCTCTCTCGCTCTTTCTCTCTCTCACTCTCTCTCTTTTTCTTTGTCTCTCTCTCTTTCTCTCTCTCTCTCTATTTATGTCACATTTTATATCCTAACCCAGTTGAAAATGAAAATGCATGGTAACAAGCTTCGAGAAAAAGTATGTAACAGGCAGAAGCAGGCAGGAAGGAGAAGAATATATATCTCTCAGATCGGAAAAATTTTGTGATTTAAATGTTTAGATATATACTATATTCAGTACAAGTTTGTAGCTATATCTAATACCATCCTTTTCTGCTAACAGTTACTTTAAGTGAAGTTTTATTTTTTCTGCGATCGTCAGTCATGAATGTTTTTGGTGTGCTAAAAAACACTTTTTTATACTTTGTTCCCGAAGGAGAAAAAGTATATTGGGTTTGTGCAATGTTCGTCTTGCTGTCCGTCCGTCTGTCCGTCCGTCTGTCCGTATGAACGCAATATTTTTCGGCGCTTTTAGAGCTAGAGACTTGAAATTTTAAACATATACTCATATATGCTTCCGAATTATAAAGTGTAAAAATTTTCCCGATCCGCCCACTAGGGGCGTGGCAAATCGGAAAACTCTTCCGCCCATAGTCAAGTTATCATACTAGATGATGAGCTAGAGAGTTGCAATTTGAAATGTATACTCGGGGTGACAACCCAAGTTCAAAAAGCTATGGCGGATATATCTACGCCCATTGGGGGCGTGGCAAATCGGGAAATACGTATCTTCTACACCGTTAAAACTAGAACGCTGAAATTTTGCATGTGAGTTAATGTTATGATTCCCCCATTGGGGACCTGAATATATAGTGATTTTTCAAATTGTGCTATATTTTGAACACTATTGACACTAGAGACCTGAAATTTTGCATTTATACTCGGGTTGACAACCCAAGACTAATAAGCTATGGCCCCCACAGGGGGCGTGGCAAAAGTTTATACCTCCTACAGTTTTAGAGCTAGAAGCTTGAAAATTGGATGGTTCAGTTACTTATGTCCTCCTCTATCGATGACCCAAAAATAATTTTTCAACCCCTTTGGGGGCGTGGCATATTGAAAAATACCCTGTAATTTTTGCATTTTTGAAATGTAAGCAACCAAATTTTGCAGTCATGTTAGCCTCGGCCCTTTCTAAGAACTGGCAAAAAATTATGCGTCTACGCCCACTAGGGGCGTGGCAAATCGGCAAAGAAGTTTGTTGTGGCCAACTGCATAATTCATGAATATAATGGCTTAATAGCAATTGCTAAGATGACAGAAAGCATTTTAACATAAATATAATAATATTAATGAATTTAAAAAATAAAATTTATAAGTTTTTGATTAATAAATAAAAGTTTCCAGCGGGATTTGAACCCAGGTCTTTTGAAAACAACATGTAATCGTTAGCTAAACCTAAATAAATTCACAGCTGATCAGCAGCTTGTGAACAAAACAATACAATCGCACTTCTTGCAATATGTATACACACTTGGATGTGTATACACGTACACATACATACATACATATATGCATGCATAGAAAAACTGCCTGCCACACAGCGTCGCAAATCGGAAAGCATAAAGCAGTTTTAGTTTTTGCTTGAATGCACAATTCATATGCGTATGTTTATAAATGATTATCAATTGGCAGCAAGCATTTTATAATAAATATACAAATATAAAAAAAATAAAAAATGAATAATTTTTGAAAAAAAGTTTTCTGCGGGATTCGAACCCACGCAACTAAGTATAGCTTGTATATCGCTTACCACCAGCGCCACTGACCTAATATGAGCTGTGTTAACTAAAACCAAATAACGCAATGCTAGAGCGCCTTTTGACAAAACTAAAGTAACCATCGAAAAATTCCCAATTCAGTCACAATTCTTAGAATATTCTGGCATCCAAACTTTTGTATGTATACATAGAAAATAGTGTGTGTACTCGTATAGTGTGTACATGTAAAAATCTGTATGTATGTGTAGGAAAAACGTTTGTTGCTTGCCATGTACACTTGCTAATTGCCAAAATATTTCGTTAATTAAATGTTTATTAAATAAATAAAATGCACCTATGGGAACAGAGTATATCGCTGTTAGTTTCACCTAACTGCAACGTTCTTACTTTTTTTGTTTTTGTGTTTTATAAAACAGAAACAATTAAACAGTTAACTATTAAACAAAAACTCTTTATTTTTGTACATAACGTAAACAAATTGAGCTTTAACTAACTATACATGCATTCATGCACGCAGCCACACACTGATATAGGCTTGTAGGCATGTATGTGTGTACGCATTGCAGGCGTCTTGCTGCCTTGCTTGCTCTGCCACGTGGGTTATGTTACGAGAACTTATTTGATTAATAATTTTTTTTCTTGATGGACAATCGTAATCAAAGCTCAGATTATGATCATGACATTCATATTTGAAATACATTTTTATACCCTGAACCCATTGAAAATGGGAATTCAGGGTATAATGGTTTTGTGAAATGTATGTAACAGGCAGAAGGAGACGTCGCAGACCCTATAAAGTATATATATTCTTGATCAGCATAAAAAAATAAGTTGATTGAGCCCTGTCCGTCCGTCCGTCCGTCCGTATGAACGTCGAGATTTCCGAAACTACAAAAGCTAGAGAGCTGAAATTTCACATGAACACTCGTATGCTACTTACGCAATACGAGTTTATTTTGTTTTTTCGATAACTCGTCCCATTTCCAAATTATCGATAAAAAATCGAAGATTCGTTTCAATTTTTTAGGTTTTTTTGGGTATAACGACTACACCGTTTTAGCTAGAGACTTGAACTTTATATATTTAGATAGATATTATGGATATGCAGATTTTGCAGTTTTCAGATTTTGGATGCCACGCCCCCTTCGCCCACAATTTGGAAAAAACGCATTTCAAATACTAGAGACTTGCAATTTGGCACAAGGAAAGATTCATATATCCTTAATCTACTCTGAAAATTTTATGAAGATCGTCCATCTAGAAATGGAGTTATAAGCGTCCAAAGTTCAGCCCAACCCACCCCCAAGCCACGGCAGCAACTGCGCAGTTAGCAGAGCGCGCGCTTATAAGAGCGTAAAGAAGAAGAGTATCACTTTTTTTGCAGGGTTCAGGGTATCTCGTAGTCGAGCCGTCTCGACTAGAGCCTTCTTACTTGTTTATTATTATTTATTCTTTTGTATTTGATACCTTTGAAAGTCAGTTAGTAGTTTAACTAATTGTGAATAAGTGGGTTTTTTTTTTAATTTCAAATATTTAATAGCATCATTTCTGAAAGTGTTTTTGTTTCAATAATATTTTATTCCGTTAAGTCAACTGAAAATAATAAACAGAAAGCTTGCCCAAATTACAAAAGCACGTGACATCTGCGGTAAGAGTTTTCCTATATGTATGCACACATATGTACATTCAAAACTAGTGTAGCATGGTCTAAAAATTTTAACTTGATAGATGGCGCTTTAGCAGTGAACTTATTTACTATGGCTATTACAGCTTCGAGTGGCATTGATATATTTCTTTTACAATTATGAAGTGTCTGTGTTAATTAAGGTAATGCCTGTTAATCGAGGAACGTCTATTTGTTGGGTCTATTTTTAATGATATTTAATAATATAACATTTTTCGAATTTCAACTAATATAAGCGCCATCTATTATTATTTTTTTTGGCAATGCATACACACATATAACACATGTACATATGTACATTTTGAACGTTACACGCATACATTCTTATACATACTTTCTGATTTATCCATATGGGTAATTCTCCAGAAAAGACAACTTTTTGACACGTTCGACACTGGTTTTTTGTAATTATCTTGAAAACGGATTAATTTTAGTACTAATCAAGAGCAATTGTCAAAATAAAGAAGTTTTTTGCCATTTTCAGCACTAAAATTGATGCATTTTCAAGATAATTACAAAAAACCAAACCACAGTACAGATTATTATTTTATTTTATTAAAATTAAAATTAAAAAATATCGACTAGAGTTTTCTTACTTGTTTACACATTTAGTGGGGTGGGGGCGATTTAAAAAATCTAACAGAAATCGAAATTGTAATAAATTAGTATCTATATATATGCAGAAGACTTGGAGACTCTAACTTTAAAGATGAAGGAGATATCATTTTATAACTGATTCCCCATAAAGTGTTTATCGATAGCTTTGGAAAAAGCAATCGAATTTCTGAAACAAACTCGTACTGCGCGTGCAATATACGGACCTAACACAACAAGAATGAGGTCTCTAGCTCTTATATCTTCGGAAATCGACGCGTTCAAACATACGGACAGACGGACGGACAGACAACTTTTCTCGTTACCCTGATCAAGAATATATATATTTTTTATGGGGTCTGTCACGCCTCCTTCTGCCTGTTACATACTTTTAACAAAACCAATTCACCCTGATTTCCCATTTACAATGGGCTCGGGGTATAATAATTTTCCATAGTAATTTACAATCTCTCTTTATCAGCCGTAGTGTAGAATGAACAACACAGCAACTCTGCGCAGAGTTGCTCCTTTATTTAAAATGTACTTAATATTTTTTATTAGACAGGCACTCATGCACTCATTTTTATAAAACACAGAGAAGAACAACTTTTCCAAGGTGAATGGGGGATGATCATGGTGGTATTGATTGCGGCTTATTGATTGCTATGCTCAATCGTTTCCATTGTGGGCTAAGGAATACAAACACACACGTACAAACCCAAACACATAAGTAGACTCTGAAGATGAAAAGATGACTTCTCAAATTTTACTTACTATCAGCACTTTTCGATCTATTTTTTTTTCGTTTCACAATTGAATTCTACTGTTATTGAAATGTGTGAAAAGGCAAAAAAAAAAAAAAAAAATAATAATAATAATAATAATCGACTGCAATCTTTAAGAAAGCAGGTGTGCGTGGCAGATTGTTCCAAAATACTTTATTAAATGAATGCAGGAAATATATTTCAAATGCCGCAAAAAAAAAAAAAAAAAAGCGCGTTCTTTTTATTTTATTAACTAATACTTAAAAGCATAAAGCTCATTCCGAACAAATAAGACAGCTGTAGTCGAGACTGCTCGACTACGAAATCCCCTGAACCCTTCTTCGAACGAATCATATTCCAAGAATGCTTCGTTTCGATTCTCCACGAGTAAGAAACTATACCTGCAAAATCGCGCGCACACACACACGCTAATCAACGCTTGTAAGCCTGTATGTGTGTTAGCATCGCAGGCGTCTTGCTGTCTCGCTGCATCGCTTGCTCTGCCACGTGGGTTTTGCTGCCATAACTTAATTGATTAATAATTCTGTTTCTAGAATGACAATCGTTTTCAAACTTTCGGATTATGATCTTGACATTATTATCTACATATATGCCAAACCAAACTATATCTCCAGTATTTGAAATACATTTTTTATACATTTGGGTGTGTGGGGGGAATAGGGGGCAGGAATCTATCTATATGCATATATGCAGAAGACTTGGAGACTTTAACTCTAAAGATGAACGAGATATAATTTTATAACTGATTGTCGATAGTTGTTTTTATCGATAGCTTTGGAAATCTACGTGTTATCGAATTTCTAAAACAAACTCGTACTGCGCTTGCAATATACCAGTCTAACACAAAAGGATGGAACACTCTAGCTCTCATATCTTCGGAAATCGACGCGTTCATACATACGAACGGACGGACGGACAGACAGACAGACTTTTCTCGTCATCCTGATCAGGAATATATATACTTTGATTTCCTCAGGGTAACAGCTGGATGTTGTTTAGCAAACCAGTCAGCAATGAGCAATGAATGAAGCATCCATAAAGTAGATTAGCAAATACACACCTTTGAAGCTACAACATTGAACTCGTGTTACAGTTTTACTCTCCAGTGTACAGTTTTACTCTTCACTATATTTAGAGAGCCGTTTTCGGATTGTCGAAAAAAATGAGACATAGGACCCTTAAGTGAGAAAAAAAAAACAACAAGTAAGAAGGCTCGAGTCGAGATTGCTCGGCTACAAGATATCCAGAGCCCTGTAAAAAAAAAAAACAAGTAAGAAGGCTCTAGTCGAGACGGCTCGACTACGAGATACCCTGAACCCTTCAAAAAAAGTGATACTCTTCTTCTTTACGCTCTTATAAGCGCACGCTCTGCTAACTGCGCAGTTGCTGCCGTGGCTTGGGGGTGGGTTGGGCTGAACTTTGGACGCTTATAACTCCATTTCTAGATGCATGATCTTTATGAAATTTTAAGAGTAGATTAAGAGTATCTATATCTATCTATTTGCCAAATTGCAAGTCTCTAGTATTTGAAATGTGTTTTTTGCAAATTGTGGGCGAGGGGGGCGTGGCATCAAAAATCTGAAAACTACAAAATCTGCGTATTTATAATATCTATCTAAATATATAAAGTTGAAGTCTCTGGCTGAAACAATGTAGAAGTTATACCATAAAAACCTAAAAAATGTAAACGAATTTTCGATTTTTATCGATAATTTGGAAATGGGATGAGTTATCGAAAAAACAAAATAAACTTGTATTGCGTAGCTAACATACGAGTGTTCATGTGAAATTTCAGCTCTCTAGCTTTTGTAGTTTCCGAAATCTCGACGTTCATACAGACGGACAGACGGACAGACGGACAAACGGACAGACGGACAGACGGACAGACGGACAGACGGACGGACGGACGGACGGACAGACGGACGGACAGACGGACAGGGCTAGATCAACTTATTTTTTTATGCTGATCAAGAATATATATACTTTATGGGGTCTGCGACGTCTCCTTCTGCCTGTTACATACATTTTCACAAAACCATTATACCCTGAATTCCCATTTTCAATGGGTTCAGGGTATAAAAAGAAAACTGCTCTGCTAACCGCGCAGTTTCTGCCGTGGCGTGTGGTTGGGCTTATAACTCCGTTTCTAGATGTACGATCTTCACGAAACTTCCGGAATAGCATTTAATAGTGTTTGTTTTATATAATTACAGGTCCCTACTATTTGAAATGCGTTTTTAGACTCTGTTCCCAAAAAGGGAAAAATAATCTATTTGTTTTGAGCATTCTCCGTCTTGCTGTCCGTCCGTCTGAACACAACATTTTTCGGCGGTTTTAGAGCACACTATGGCGTGGCAAATTGGAAAACTCTTGCGCCCGTATGCCAGTAATCATACCAGATTTTGAGCTAGAGAGTTGCGATTTGGAATATATACTCGCGGTGACAACCCAGGTTCAAAAAGCAATGACGGATATATCTACGCCCATTGGGGGCGTTGCAAATAGGGAAAAACGTATATTCTATACCGTTAAAGTTAGAACGCTGAAATTTTGCATGTGAGTTAATGTTATGATTCTATGGAGATCGATTAGAAAGTTATATGTCTACCCCTATTGGGGGCGTGGCAAACCGGCCCTGAATATATCGTGATTTTTCAAATTTTGCTATATTTTGAAAACTATTTAAATTTGGCATGTATACTCGGGTTGACAACCCAAGATCAATAAGCTATGGCCCACAGGGGGCGTGACAAAATTGGTTAGTTCAATTACTAATGTTCTCATCTATTGAAATAATTAGTCAGCCTCTTTGGGGGGGTAGCATATCGAAAAATACCCTATTATTTTCGCTTTTATATATCTAAAAGTATTAATGAATTTAAAAAATAAAATTTATAAGTTTTCGATTCATAAATAGAAAGTTTCCAGCGGCATTCGAACCCAGGTCTTTTGAAAATATCATGTAATCGTTAGCTAAACCTACAAACTCTCAATTCAATCTCAATTCTTAGAATATTATAGCATGCAGCTTTTGTATGTATGCATAGAAAATCGTTTGTTGCTTGCCATGTACGTTTTATTTAATAAATAAACGGCACCTACGGGAACAGAGTATCTCGCAATTAGTTGCGCCTAACTGCAACGTTCTTACTTGTTATACCCTGAACCCATTGAATGGGAAATCAGGGTATAATGGTTTTGGTAAAAGTATGTAACAGGCAGAAGAAAGCGTGGTAGACCCCATAAAGTATACTTAAATATTGTTGACCAGGATGACGAAAGATATAGCCCTCTCCGTCTGTCCGTCGATTTCCGGGATATAAGAGCTGTGTTGTTTCAGAAATTTATATTTCCAGAGTTATCGATAAAAACAATTGTCGACGATCAGACATAAAATTATATCTCGTTCATCCTTACAGTTAGAGTCACCAATTCTTTAGCATATATATAGATACTAATTTAATACAATTTCGGTTTTTGTCAGGTTAAGGATTTAAAAATGTATATCCAATACTGTATATCTAATACAGTTTGGTTTGGCATATAGATATTAATGTCATGATCATAATCTGAAAGTTTGATTACGAAACAAACAAGTTCTAGTAGCAAAAGCCTGCAATGCGTACACACATACATGCCTACAAGCGAATATATGCGTGTGGCTGCGTCCGTGTGTGTATTCATGTATAGTTTGTTACGCGTGCAGAAACGAAGCGAATAATTCTTAGAATATTATTCGTTTGAAGAAGGGTTCAGGGGATCTCGTAGTCGGGCAGTCTTGACTAGAGCTTTCTTACTTGTTTTTGTTTTTTTTTTTTTTTTTTTCAAATTGGTGGGAACATGGCATCCAAAATTTGAAAATTACAGAATCTCCGTATCCATTATATCTATCTATATATACAAATTTGAAGTTATGTTCAAAAAAGTAAAAAAAAAGTAAGCGAATTGCCTTTTTTCGGAATGGGATGAGTTATCGAAAAAACCAATTAAAATCATGTTGTGTAATATCGCAATCCATACATGGTTAGTGGTAATATAATTGGGGAAAAGCAGCTCATTGAGGTGAACCGGCTCACTCGGCCTTTTTTGTGAAGTGAGCCAACTCATACGGCTCACTGGCTCACTTCCTTATGAGCCGATAGTTCTCGCAATCAACTTGAGAAACTGAAAAATCAACTAGTGATCCAAAATATCCCATATTGAAGGAAGAAAGTCAGTGGCTCAGTTCAGTGAGCCAATTATTTTAGCTCACTCACTCATGAGCTACTCAAGTCGAGATTTCGTTAACTACAAAAGTTAGAAAGCTGAAATTGAACATGAATACTCGTATGTTAGTTACGCAGTACGAGTTTATTTTGATTTTTCGATAACTCATCCCATTTTCAACTTATCGATAAGAAATCGAAAATTCGTTTACTTTTTTACGTTCTTTTTTTTTTAGCATTACGTCTACACCGTTTGAGCTAGAGACAAATTTAGATAGATATTATGGATACGAAGACTGTAATTTTCAGACTTAGGATGCCATGCCCCCTTCGCTACCAAATTGAAAAAAGCGCATTTCAAATACGAGAAACAATTGCTATTTGGCAAATTGACACATTTTATTGCTGTCAATATATTCTGAAAGTTTCATGAAGATAGTTTATCTAGAAATATTGTTATAAACGCCCAAAGTATAGCCTAATTCAGTCCCAAGCCACGGCAACAACTGCGCATTTGGCTGAGCGCGCTCTTATACGCGCGTAAAGAAAAAGAGTATTCGTTTTTTTTTTTTTTTTTTTTTTTTTTCAATGTTCAGGGTATCCGTACTAGAGCCTTCTGACTTATTTTAAGTACAATCAGAAAATTGCACAAGCCAAGTATTAAAATCACCACTATCAAGGCAATTCTCTATGGAAGGAATAAGAGAACCTGCTTTCTGAAGTGCGCATACCATATATTTAAGTGGTTTTTACTATGCACTTCAGAAATATTACTTGACAAATTCTATAGTTATTTTATTTAGAGAGCCATTTGCGGATTTTAGAAAGAAAAATATGACACATAGGACCCAAGTGAGAAAAAAAAACAATGGATAATAGAGATATGAGTCTTGAGATTTTCTTTCTGTTAACGCTTAAGAGAATAGAGTGCGGATCACGGCAGACAATCCAAAGCCAAACGGATGAACCGGAAAACGCAAATAAAAATCTCCTAATCGCATTGTCTTGCCCATTGGCCCAGGGAAATGTGTTCGGTTTTTATTTTTCCTGGCTATCCTTTATTGAGAAATCGAATTGTTTTGCAAACAGTCGATAAGATTAGGATTTTGAGAAAATTAATCCTCTATTTGTTTTCCCTTGGACGTATTGCAGTTAATGTACTTTCGTTTCATTTTATAATTACATTTATACTTAATGACCATGTTTAGAGTTAGGGATAAATCAACTCTGCTCGTCGCTTTCATCAAGAATATATATACGTTGAGGGGTCTGCCTTCTTCTGCTTTTTTACATTTAACAAATCCATTAATTTCCCATTTTCAATTAGTTTAGGGTATTAAAATATAATAACAGAAAAACTAATTACGTTTAATATACAAAATGAATGATATTTAATAATTTTGGGTGCGGAGTATCCCCTAGTCTAACACTTTCGACTAGAGCGAGCTTGCTTGTTTTAGACTGTGGCTGTGTAATTGATAAAAATGCTTATAATGTATTACTCTAAGGTGTTTCGGCTCTTTGAAACCTGTTCTCCTCACAATATCGCGCTGACAAGAGTGTGGTCGAGTAAGTGGGACAGCTAGATCGGGCACACACAAGCGAGGCCAATATGTCAGCAACGACATCGAAGGTGGAGGAAAGCGTGTGCTCGCTCAGCTGTGTGTGTATTCTTATTTTTCGTTGTAGTGCTGAAACTTTCTATATGTGTCTTTTACATGTGTGTATGTGTGTTTATATGTTTGTGGTTGCATGTGTAATAGAGGAGAAAACGAATTGTAGTGGAACGTGATTGGCTGTATGAAACACCAGCCCTATGCGGAAGGCAATGCGAGCGCCAATCAAATGACAAGCTGTCGAAAATGGGCGGTCCATTCACGAGCATATATTGGTAGCTTGGTAGCTACCCCTAGTGAAGCGTGCGTCCTGTCATCCATTTTTCAAACGCATAGGCGCAAGGTAATTTTCGCTTACTCACCCAGACCCAGTTGAAACTCAGCACCGACCACACGCACAATTTACAGCTGAATGCAAGTTATTTGTCGGCGTTGTTTGTCTATTATTTGCCTGCAGCATCGCGGAGAGTTTCAAACTTATTTTTGATCGATAAAATATACAGTATACAGTGATACAGTATACATAGATACATATAGTTTTATGGTGCGTCAAGTTACTTAAAGTGTTATAGCTAAAAACTAAAAACAATTTATAAAATATATACAAATATATATAGCTTGTTAAACAATGTTATGAAGTTAACAGAAGAATGATGTCAGGCATAATTGAAATGCAGACCTAGCACGAAATGTTGAGCAACAACCCGAAAATATTCACGCATTTCTCACTTTAAAAAATAAAAAATATACACAACGTTCCTACTCAGATTGCTATTATCTGTTTTTGGCTTTTTCCACGATCTTCAATCAAAGACGTTTCTTTTACGTTTAAAGCGGATAAACATTTTCTGTATGTGTTGAACACATCGACAGCGTGCGTGTGCATGTGTATTCGCAATAAGTTTCCTTAAAAGAGTATAACGCAAATTGTTCAACAAAAAACTGTCAGACGATGACAGAAACGGAATAAGAGCAATATTTTTGAGTAGAATGAGAAAAGAGTTATGTTGAAACGGATTGTGAAAATACTATTAATGGAAATAATTTTAAAATTTTGATTCTTATATCCTGAACTCATCGAAATGGGGAAAATTTATTTAACAAACGGAAGGAGGTGTGGCGGTATATAACACGCGCAGATCGATTTACCTAAAAAAATCTTTTTAACTTTATTGCTTTCGATTAGCTTTAAAATTATATTTCGTACATCTTCAGAGCAAGACACCGGCCAAGCAAATTCACCTCCAATCCCCTCCAATCCGCTCCAATCCCCTTCCCAAAGTTTGACTATTAGAGATTTTTATCATATTACGAAAATTTGATTGTGAAAGTGCATCTACATATAAGAGGATTTAGTCAACCAGTGAGTTTCCATAACACAGTTAAAATAATTGCGTTAACAGCGCAGTTTGCAGAGCGCGCGTTTATGCATACGTGCATTCATATATGTGCGTGCATATATTTTCTATTTCCCAAGAACTGAGGAATATCAGTTCTTGAAATGATTTAGGGTATCTAGTAGTCAAACAGTCTCGACTAGACAACTTTTACTTACTATATTCTTAACAAATTCAAAAACTCTTTGTGGAAATGTCTGTAACAAGAAGGAGACTCCACAGACCCCATAAAGTATATATATTCTTGATCAGCGCGAAAAACAAACTCGATATAGCCTTGTCCGCCTGACCGTTCGTCCGTCTGACCGCCCGTCCGTCCGTATGAATGCAGAGATTTCGTAAACTATACATATAAATATACATATACATATACATATACATATACATATACATATACATATACATATACATATAACATAGACTATACATATACATATACATATACATATACATATACATATACATATACATATACATATACATATACATATACATATACATATACATATACATATACATATACATATACATATACATATACATATACATATACATATGCATATACATATACATATACATATTCATGTATATGTGTGTGTACATACATATATGTATGCGTATACATATATTATACACAATATTCGGTTGAGCATGCGTACGAACTACTTTGAAAGACTTTTATGTAGTATACCATCAAGAGAGACTTGAAGTGTGTTTTTATTATCTGAAGCGTGAAAACGAGAAAGACGGCCCCACCAAGTGAGGTTAAGTGAACCTCTCGTTAACATAAATATACGGAAGATCACTCCACAGAGCAAATTGGTCATTGGTATTTGGAATTAATTGACCCCCCACATAGAGTTCCGACCGACCGACAAAACAGAGTAAAATCTATCAATTTGAAACAAAAATGCTCAGCGCCATACAAATAGTAATAATCAACAAGTAAGAAAGCTGTAGTCGAGACTGCTCGACTACGAAATCTCCTGAGCCCTTCTTCGAACGAATCATATTCCAAAAATGTTTCGTTTCGATATTCTACGCTTGTAAGCATGTATGTGTGTGAGCATTGCAAGCGTCTTGCTGTCTCGCTGCCTTTGTTGCTGCGCCACATGGGATTTGTTGCGAAAACTTTATTGATTAATAATTCTGTTTCTAGACGAACAATCGTATTAATCTCTTCAGATTATGAATATGATAATCATATATGTATATTAAGCCAAACTGCATGTCTCTAGTACTTAAAATGAATTTTTTACACATTTGGGGGTGTGGGCCCCACACCACACTGTGGGGGCGAACTGGGGACCGGAATCCAAAATCAGACAAAACCGGAATTTAATTAAATTAGTATCTATATATATGCAGAAGACTTGGAGGCTCTAACTCTAAAACTCTAATGAATTAAATATATAACTGATTCTCAATATATTCGTTTATCGATAACTCTGGAAGTACACAAGTTATCGAATTTCCGAAACAAACTCGTACTGCGCGTGTAATATACGGACCTAACACAACAATAATGAACTCTCTAGCTTTTGTATCCTCGGAAATCGACACGTTCATACATACGGACGGACGGACAGACGGATAGGGCTATATCAACTTTTCTCGTCACCCTGATCAAGAATATATATACCTTATGGGGTCTGCCACGCATCCTTCTGCCTTTTATATACATTTAACAAAACCATCATACCTTGATTTCCCATTTTCAATGGGCTCAAGGTATAACAAGTAAGAAGGCTCTTGTCGAGACGGCTCGACTACGAGATACCCTGAACCCTACAAAAAAGTGATACTCTTCTTCTTTACGCACTTATAAGCGCGCGCTCTGCTAACTGCGCAGTTGCTGCCTTGGCTTGGTGGTGGGTTGGGCTGAACTTTGGACGCTTATAACTTCATTTCTAGATGCATGATCTTCATGAAATTTTAAGAGTAGATTAAGAGTATCTATATCCAAATTGCAAGTCCTTAGTATTTGAAATGCGTTTTTTGCAAATTGTGGGCGAGAGGGGCGTGGCATCAAAAATCTGAAAACTACAAAATCTGCGTATTCATAATATCTATCTAAATATATAAAGTTGAAGTCTCTAGCTGACACGGTGTAGAAGTTATACCCTAAACACCTAAAAAATTTAAACGAATTTTTGATTTTTTATCGATAATTTGGAAATGGGACGAGTTATCGAAAAAACAAAATAAACTCGTATTGCGTAGCTAACATACGAGTGTTCATGTTTTCATTTCAGCTCTCTAGCTTCTGTAGTTTCCGAAATCTCGACGTTCATACAGACGGACAGACGGACGGACGGACGGACGGACGGACAGACGGACAGGGCTAGATCAACTTACTTTTCGATGCTGATCAAGAATATATATACTTTATAGGGTCTGCGACGTCTCCTTCTGCCTGTTACATACATTTTCACAAAACCATTATACCTTGAATTCCCATTTTCAATGGGTTCAGGGTATAAAAACATTATATACGCCCACAAATATGTGTTAGAAACTTCAATTAAGAAATAGAATGAAGGAGAAGAAAACAAGTAAGAAGACTCTAGTCGAGACGGCTTGACTACGAGATACCCTGAACCCAGCAAATAAACTAATACTCTTCTTCTTTTCGAACGAATGAGCGCGCGCCCTGCTAACTGCGCAGTTGCTGCCGTGGCTTGGGTGGGTGGGTTGTGCTATAATTTGAACGCTTATAACTAAATTTCTAGATATACGATCTTCATGAAACTTATTCATGTGAAATTCATTTGAAATTCAGCTCTCTAGCTTTTGTAGTTTCCGAAATCTCGACGTTCATACGAACGGACGGACGGGCAGACAGACGGACAGGGCTCTTTTGTGATGATCAAGAATATATATACTGAAACTGAAACATAATCAAACTTTCAGATTATGATCAGAACATTTTTATGTTTTGGATATGTAGTAATATTTGGCTCCCCACACTATAACCCTTCCTACCCGGCTGCGCAACCTTTTGTATCTTCGGAAATCGACGCGTTCAAACATACGGACAGACGGACATGACAATATCAACTTTTCTCGTCACCCTGATCAAGAATATACATATATACTCTGCCACACTTCCTTCTGCCTGTTATATACATTTAACAAAACCATTATACGGTATAACAAGTAAGACCGTTGCAGTTAGGTCAACTAACTGCGAAATACTTTGTTCCCATAGGTGCATTTTATTTATTTTATAAACATTAAATACACGAAATATTTCGCCAATTAGCCAACGTACATGGCAAGTGACAAAAGTTTTTCCTATACATATGTATGTACATACATACCAGTGTTGCCAATTTTTGTTGAGCAAAAAAGCTGTTTTTAGTGGGAACAAAAAAAAGCTGAAATTTTGGGAAAAAAATCTGACAAAAAAGCTGAAGTTTTTTATTTCCCTATTTTAAGGTTTTTTTTTTACGAATAGTCCAGTTTTTCGTCTTATGCGTGACAAATTATTGATAAAAAAAAATTGAACACTTGTTTACGTTACGTTTTTTGAGTATAACTTCTACTCCGTTTCAGCTAGAGACTTCGAATTTGTATATTTAGATACATATTATGGATACGCATTGTTACGCCTCTTCGCATCTAAAAATGGAGTTAAAAGCGACCAAAATATAGACCAACCCACCTTGGCCATAACTGTGAGATTAGCAGAGCACGCCTTTTTTTTTTTTTTTTTTTTTTTTTTTTTTTTTTTTTTTTTTTTTTTTTTTTTGGCACCTAAATGTATATTAGTTGATTCGTCAATCAGAATGGTATATTTTGTTTCGCCAATATCGACAGCAAGGTTATACAAAAGGCGTTTCTAATAATGATTGAACATTTTGTTTTCTAAAACTTCTCAGAACTCCCAAATCTATTACTAAAATTACAACTGGCAGCTATACTATATTTGCAATGACTGCAATATACAAATCTATTCTTGTCTTATCATTTAAGTCTTCGCAGCCAGCATTTGATTTCTTAGCTGTTAAGTTACACATCCTGGTATTTTTGTTTATACTGAACTATTTGGTTTTAATTTAACTACAATGAACAACACTTCATTGTACATAAATTCTCTAAAATATGTTAAATTGCTAAGTATAAAAAAAGCGGAAAAAAAGCAAAATATTAAAAAAAAAAAACTAGAATTCCCGCTTCACGCTGTTTTGGAATTTTCCCGCAAAAGGGTTTTCAAAAAATCCAGATTTGACGGGAAAAAAAGCTGATTTGGCAACACTGATACATACAGATTTACACATGTACACACAATTTTCTATGTATGCATACAAAAGTTTGCATGCCAGAATATTCTAAGAATTGTGACTGAATTGGGAATTTTTCGATCGTTACTTTAATTTTGTCAAAAATGCGCTCTAATGAAGCATTATTTGGTTTTAGTTAACAAAGCTAATATCAATGCAGTGGCGCTGGTAGTAAGCGCTATGCAAGTTGCGTGGATTCGAGTCCCGCAGAAAACTTTTTTCCAAAATTATTGTTTTTTTAATTGTTTTTTTATATTTGTATATTTATTATAAAATGCTTGCTGCCAATTAATAATAATTTATAAACATACGCATATGAATTGTGCATTTAAGAAAAAACTAAAACTTTTCCGATTTGCCACTCTGCGTGGCAAGCAGTTTTTCTATGCATGCATATATGTATGTATGTATGTATGTGTACATAGATGTTTGTACGTGTATACACATCCAAGTGTGTATACATATTGCGAGAATGGCGATTGAACGCTAACGATTACATATTATTTTCAAAAGACCTGGGTTCAAATCCCGCTGGAAACTTATTATTTATTAATCAAAAACTTATAAATTTTATTTTTTAAATTCATTAATATTATTATATTTATGTTAAAATGCTTTCTGTCATCTTAGCAATTGCTATTAAGCTATTATATTCATGAATTATGCAGTTGGCCACAACAAACTTCTTTGCCGATTTGCCACGCCCCCAGTGGGCGCAGACGCATAATTTTTTGCCAGTTCTCAGAAAGAGCTGAGGCTAACATAACTGAAAAATTTGGTTGCTTACACTCCAAAAATGCGAAAATTACAGGATATTTTTCGATATGCCACGCCCCCAAAGAGACTGAAAAATTATTTTTGTGTCATCGATAGAAGAGGACATTAGTAACTGAACTAACCAATTTTGAGGCTTCTTGCTCTAAAACTGTAGGAGATATAAATTTATGCGGTTTGCCACGCCCCCTGTAGGCGTAGATAAATCTACCATAGCTTTTTGATCTTGGATTGTTAACCCGAGTATACATACCAAATTTCTCTAGTGTCAATAGTGTTCAAAATATAGCACAATTTGAAAAATCACTATATATTCAGGTCCGATTTGCCACGCCCGCAATGGGCGTAGACATATAACTTTTTGATCGATCATCTTAGAATCATAACATTAACTGAAATGCAAAATTTCAGCGTTCTAGCTTTAACGGTGTAGAAGATACGTATTTCCCGATTTGCCACGCCCCCAATGGGCGTAGATATATTCCTTTGGGAACGAAGTATAAAAATACCAAACTTCTCTTTTTGTATGCCATGCATTTCCAAGAAAAAACTCTAAGGACCGACAAGGTAATTTTTTTGATATAGTCGATCATAGTTTCAATTAATTGCAACCCATTATCATCTTAGCATCTTTCCCTCTATCCCTATCCCTATCTCCCTTGGATCACACAAATAACATCACAGGTTTACAATTTACAATACAATTTAAACATATATACAGAGTAGGCTAAAACTAAGTTACAATGGGACTGAGAAGGCTTCCGAACTGGCGTCTTCTGATGGGTCTGGAGGTTGGCAGATTATTGTGAGCCGATTGGCGTGGTCCTTCATTATATCGACTCGAATGGAAGGAGATTTGTTCTTCCACAGTGCCCAGGTTGAGGTCTCTATGTAGCCCAGAGTTGCGGACGAACCAGGGGCCGCCAGCAATTTGACGCAAAGCCTTGTTTTGTACAATTTGAATCTTGTGTCTATTAGACTTTGCGATGATTCCCCATTTGTGCGACAGTATCTTGCGCTTGTTCTTAAACGGTAGCTTGCTTTTACTATGCATCCAAGACATCTGCCTTAGACGGGAGAGGCAGGTGCCTGCAATTGCCATGATATGGGGCTTGAAGGTTAGACGCTTGTCCAGAATAATCGGATGATGGAAACGGGAAAAAGTAACTTGCTCAGAGTAGTTTTTTTTATACCTTTCCAAATGGGAAGACAAGGTAAAATGGTTTTGTGAAAATATATGTAACAGGCAGAAGGAAACGTCGCAGACCAAACAGAGTATATCTATTCTTGACCAGCACAAAAAAATAAGTTGATATAGCCTTGTCCGTTTGTCCATCCGTCCGCTTTTACAACTGCAAACAAATTTAAAATGAATACTCGTATGTTAGTTACGCAGAACGAGTTTATTTTGTTTGATTTTTTATACCCTGAGCCCATTGAAAATGGGAAATCAGGGTATAATGGTTTTGTTAAAAGTATGTAACAGGCAGAAGGAGGCGTGGCAGACCCCATAAAGTATATATATTCTTGATCAGGGTGACGAGAAAAGTTGATATAGCCATGTCCGTCTGTCCGTCCGTCCGTCCGTCCGACCGTATGTATGAACGCGTCGATTTCCGAAGATACAAGAGCTAGGGGGCTCATTCTTTTTGTGTTAGGCCCGTATATTGCACGCGCAGTACGAGTTTATTTCAGAAATTCGATAACTTGTATATTTGCAAAGTTATCGATAAATTAATTTATCGGCGACCAGTTATAAAATTCTAGCTAATTCATCTTTAGAGATAGAGTCTCCAAGTCTTCTGCATAGATATAGGTACCAATTTATTATAATTTCGGTTTTTGTCAGATTTTGTTTCCGGTCCCCACTTCGCCCCACCACCCCCAAATGTGAACAAAATGCATTTCAAATACTAGAGACATTCAGTTTGGTTTAGCATATAGATATGAATACCATTATCTGAAGATATCAATACGATTGTCCACCTAGAAACAGAATTATTAATCATCAAAGTTTTCTCATCAAACCCATACGACGCAACAGCGAAGCAGCGAGACAGCAAGACGCTTGCAATGCTTACACACATGCATACACACATACAGGCGTACAAGCATAGATCAGCGTGAATGTGTGCTCGTGGTTTTGCATGTACAGTTTCTTATGCGTGCAGAAACGAATCGAATAATTCTTTGAATATTATTCGTTCGAAGAAGGGCTAAGGGGATTTCGTAGTCGTGCAGTCTCGACTACAGCTTTCTTACTTGTTTTTTTTTTTTTTATACCCTGAACCCATTGAAAATGGGAATTCAGGGTATAATGGTTTTATGAAAATGTATGTAACAGGCAGAAAGAGACGTCACAGACCCTATAAAGTATATATATTCTTGATCAGCATAAAAAAATAAGTTGATCTAGCCCTGTCCGTCTGTCCGTCCGTCTGTCCGTCCGTCTGTCCGTCCGTCTGTCCGTCCGTCCGTCCGTATGAACGTCGAGATTTCGAAAACTACAAAAGCTAGAGAGCTGAAATTTTACATGAATACTCGTATGTTAGCTACGCAGTACGAGTTTGTTTTGTTTTTTCGATAACTCATCGAAAATTCGTTTACATTTTTTAGGTTTTTGGGGCATAACTTCTACATCGTTTTAGCTACAGACTTCAAATTTGTTTATTTAGATAGATATTATGGATACGCAGATTATGTAATTTACAGATTTTAGATGCCACGCCCCCTTCGACCCCAATTTGAAAAAAACGCATTTCAAATACTAGAGCCTTGCAATTTGGCATATAGATAGATTTAGATATTCTTAATCTATTCTGAAAATTTCATGAAGATCGTTCATCTCAAATGGAGTTATAAGCGTCCGAAATTCAGCCCAACCCACCCCCACGCCACGGCAGCAACTGCGCAGTTAGCAGAGCACGCGCTTATAAGCGTAAAGAGGAAGAGTATCACTTTTTTTGCAGGGTTCAGGTTATCTCGTAGTCGAGCCGTCTCGACTAGAGCCTTCTTACTTGTTTTCAGCTGGAATCTAATATGCGGTTAGTCCCGATTAGAGTAATTTTACTTGATGCACCTTTAATTATATTTTCAGTTGTAAAGTGGGAATAATACAAACCAAGTATTCTTTACATTTAGCCCTTTACATATTGCAGATCGATTGAAGACACTTTCACTAAGGTCATTTTAGCACATTATTTACTGGTTGTCCAATCCGAAGGATTGCAACTATTATCCAGGGAAATAAACAACATCTCAGCTATAAATTTATATTTTTATTTAAAAAAAAAATCTTTGTTTTTTGTTATTTTCAGTTATACACTAAGTAAAAGAATTTTAAAGGAGGAAAACGCATCTGGAAAATGTTACCAAATTGAACAAGAAAGTGTATAGGAAAGTTTCCCACAGAACAGATGGCAAACGCAGAGCTGGCTAAGTCTCATTCTTCTTCGCCCTGCGCTGTGCAACAAGATTCGAATCTAAAGTCTCATTTTGGCAGTGAGGGCTCTGCAACTGCAGCTTCATCTAATCCTGTGGCTCCTACGCAACAAACTCCCCAAACAACGTCCATGGCATTGGAGCAGTATCGGCTGCAGCTTTACAACTATGCCTTGAACATTGAGCGTTTGAGGTGTCCGCCTTATTCAGCAGTCGGAGGCACGAGCGGGCTGCCCTCATGGCTGCATCCTTATAGCGCTCATGGCGTTGCAGGGAGCGGTGCTAATCGATTGGCTACGCTTTCGACAATGTCGCTTTTCCCGCAGTCGCAGCGCATATTTCAGCCCGAGGAACCAAAACCGCAGCATAGCTACATTGGATTGATTGCAATGGCCATACTCAGCTCGGCAGAGATGAAACTGGTGCTATCGGACATTTATCAATACATATTAGATAACTATCCGTACTTTCGGACACGTGGTCCTGGATGGCGTAACTCCATCCGGCACAATCTATCGTTGAATGATTGCTTTATCAAGTCGGGTCGAAGTGCAAATGGCAAGGGTCACTACTGGGCTATACATCCTGCTAATATGGACGATTTTCGTAAAGGTGATTTTCGACGTCGTAAGGCGCAGCGCAAAGTGCGTCGGCACATGGGTTTATCTATCGACGATGTCAGTACAGACTCTCCTAGTCCGCCGCCATTGGACCTGACCACCCCGCCACCTGTATTGCCGTCATCGACTGCAGCGCAATCGTCCATACAGCTAACTGCTCTGAACTATCCCTACCATCAGCATTACATTGATCAGTTCTTTGGACGTAGCCCCTACTCAAGCCTGAGCGCTGGTGCGCAGCAGCAAAGGATAGAGTCCGGCTATCAGCTAGCACACCATCAACATTATCCACATCTACATCCACATCCAAATCAAAATCCAAATCCACATTCATATCCATATCCACATCAACATCCACCTTCTCTGCCGAATTACCATCCTCATCAACATCAGCATCAGCATATTGCGTTTATCAATTCCACAACGACGACGACAATTGCAAATTTATATTCGCAGACCCGGAAACGTCAGTTCGACGTTGCATCGCTGCTAGCGCCGGATGTTCACATTGTGGATATAGTGGAGGGTGAAGATTCTTCAACACAGCATACGGTTATCACAAAGGTGCAAGTAAAGAAACAACAACTAATTCATCGAGAGTTAGTTGCGGAACAATCAAATCTGAATCTGAATCCAAATGCAAATTCAGCTGGATCTGCAACTATACCTGTAGCTGATGCGGAAGTCGATGCAGACATAGATGTGGATGGGGATGGTGATGGAGATGCGCAGCAGTCTGAAGGAGGTTTGCGCATGCTTTCGCCTGATGACAATAATTCGTACCTTAGCGATGCCAGGCAATCTGTGTTTGATGCGGACAGTGCGGAGCAGGGCCAGGAACCAGAACACGAACATGAACAAGAGGATCATCATTTCCCCGTTTCTGTTTCACCGCCCTTAGGTAGCTTAGGCAGCCAGCATGATTCTAATTCTTTGGAATGCCTACCTGGAACCACATCTAGTCCGGAATTATCGACCATATCCACCATGTCTACTATGTCCATGTCGCTTAATAGTGTCGATCCGCAGATCTTAAGCAGATATTATGACACATATATGGTAGCTGCAGCTAGACGAGCCAATCTCGAGGCATCGTCCAGAGCGCTATCGAAAGATGTAGCTACGCCAACACCCCAGCACCCGCCCATAGAACTGCTACCTAATAAATCGTAAACTGCAACAAACAAATATATATACACAAAAAGTAGTAACTGAACACACCCGGCGTGTTGAATGAGTGCCCTAGAAGTCACTCAAGATATAAATATGTGTATAAATTAACCTTTGAGTTAATTGTATTGTTATATTATTATGATACTCAACCTCTGTACATATACCTTAGTTACACGTACACACAGACACACAATAAAAGTATTAAAAAATAACGTATTCAATAAAAGTATTAAAAAATAACGTATTCATTAAACAATAAACAAGTAAGAAGGCTCTAGTCGAGACGGCTCGACTTCGAGATACCCTGAACTCTGCAAAAAAACTAATACTTTTTTCTTTCCGCACGTGTAAGCGCGCTCTATGCTAACCGCGCAGTTGCTGCCGTGGCTTAGGAGTGGGGTGGGTTTGAACGCTCCATTTCTAAACGGACGATCTTCATGAAACTTTCGGAATATATTAATAGCATTCAAATGTGTCTATTTACCAAATTACAAGTCTCTAATATTTGACTGCTAAGGGGCCAGACTCTCCTCTCTCTCTCTCTCTCTCTCTCTCTCTCTCTCCCTCTCTCTCTCTCTCTCTTCTCTCTCTCGCCGTTCTCTCTCCTACTCTCTCTCTCATTCCTCTCATCTCTCTCCTCTCTCTCTCTCTCTCTCTCTCTCTCTCTCTCTCTCTCTCTCAATCTCTCAGTCTCTATGCACGCACAAGCCAGCCCACAAAAATTGAAATTTGTTCGCAATTCGCAACGGTCCCATCTTCCCTTCTTAGTAAGAGTATGCCGAACTCTTTAAAAGGTTTCCCATGATCATGCACAATTTTAGTGTTTTCGTGATTATTTTCAGGAAACTGAGGGGCTTAAGCAATACTTTTTTGCGACGAGCATGCACATACATACACATTTATAATGTCTTGTATGAGCATTTAAAATTTATTTTATTTAACAGTATATACAAATGCTGCAAAGCTTATCTGCGCTGCTTATCTCAATTCTCAATTCTTCACTTGTCAAAAGCGGTGCATGTCCAGGAAGTCCAGAAATTCCCATTTTCAATGGGTTCAGGATATAATAATATATATGTAAGTATAACACAAAATTGACAATTAAGAACGTTGCAGTCTGCATGCGATAATATATTATGAATTGTGACTGAATCATGAATTTTTCGATTGTTACTTTAGTTGGGTCAGAAGGCGCTCAAGCAGTGCCTTATTTGGTTTTAGTTAACGGCACCAAGTGCTATGAAAGCTGTACTTAGGTGTGTGGGTTCAATACCCGCGAAAAACTTTTTTTCTCGAAAATTTTTATCTTTTTAATTTTATTTATATTTGAATATTTATTATAAAATGGTTGATGCCAGCTTATCAATTAATCATACGCTATTTATAAACATACGCATGAATTGTGCATTGAAGTACTAGAACTGCTTTTCCGCTGCCAGTGGGCAAACAATTTTTCTATAAATGCATACACACATACACTCAGATGTTTGCACGTGTATACACATTCAAGGTTGAACCCATATTCTGAGAATTGAGATTGAATTGTGAGTTTTGTCAGTATCCGCTGTAGCAGTGAACTTATTCAGGTTCATCTAGAAAGTCGTAGATTAGGACAGCGGTGTTGGTAGTAAGTGCTATGCGCAAGTGGAGTGGGCTCAAACCCCGCCAAAAGCATCTTTAGTTTTTAGACTCTGTTCCCGTCCGTCCGTCTGTCCGTATGAATGCAATATTTTTCAGCGCTTTTATAAATTTGGAACATATTCTCATGTAGTAGTAGTAGTTAATGTTATGATACTATGAAGGTCGATCAAAAAGTTTTATGTCTACGCCCATTAGGGGCGTTGCAAATCGGATCAATGTTCAGATAGTGATTTTTCAAATTGTGCTATATTTTGAACACAATTGATACTAGTCACTTGAAATTTGGCATGTATACTCGGGTTGACAACTTAAGATCACTAAGCTATGGTAGATATATCTACGCCCACAGGGGGCGTGACAAACCGCAAAAGTTTATATCTCCTACAGTCTTAGAGCTGGAAGCCTAAAAATTGGTTAGTTCAGTTACTAATGTTCTCCTCTATCGAAATAATCAGTCAGCCTCTTTGGGGGCGTAGCATATCGAAAAATACCCTATTATTTTCGCTTTTATATATCTAAAAGTATTAATGAATTTAAAAAATAAAATTTATAAGTTTTCGGTTCATAAATAGAAAGTTTCCAGCGGCATTCGAACCCAGGTCTTTTGAAAATAACATGTAATCGTTAGCTAAACCTACATAAGTTCATTGCTACAAACCCCCAATTCAATCTCAATTCTTAGAATATTATAGCATGCAGCTTTTGTATGTATGCATAGAAAATCGTTTGTTGCTTGCCATGTACGTTTTATTTAATAAATAAACGGCACCTACGGGAACAGAGTATCTCGCAATTAGTTGCGCCTAACTGCAACGTTCTTACTTCTTTTGTGTTAGGTTCGTATATTGCACGCGCAGTACGAATTTGTTTCGGAAATTCGATAACTTTAATATTTCCAAAGTTATCGATAAAACATTTATCGACAGTCAGTAATAAAATTATATCCCGTTAGATGAACGAGTTAGTCCCAAGTCTTCTGCATATATATATTAAGGTTGTTGAAAATATATGAAAACATCGATATATCGATTTTTTGTATAAAAAATATATTTATATATAATTTTAATTATAATTATTATAATTATAATTTATATATATATATATATATATATATATATATATATATATATATATATATATATATATATATAAATATATTTATATAATATTTTTCCCCAAATATCTAATATTTTTTGCGATATTTATACCCTGAGCCCATTGAAAATGGGAAATCAGGGTATAATGGTTTTGTTAAAAGTATGTAACAGGCAGAAGGAGGCGTGGCAGACCCCATAAAGTATATATATTCTTGATCAGGGTGACGAGAAAAGTTGATATAGCCATGTCCGTCTGTCTGTCCGTCCGTCCGTCCGTCTGTCCGTATGTTTGAACGCGTCGATTTCCGAAGATACAAAAGCTAGAGAGTTCATTCTTTTTGTGTTAGGTCCGTATATTGCTCGCGCAGTACGAGTTTGTTTCAGAAATTCGATAACTTGTATATTTGCAAGGTTATCGATAACTGAAATTATCGGGAACCAGTTATAAAATTCTAGCTAATTCATCTTTAGAGTTAGAGTTTCCAAGTCTTCTGCATATATATAGATACCAATTTAATACAATTTCGGTTTTTGTCAGATTTTGGATTCCGATCCCCAATTCGCCCCCACACCCCCAAATGTGTAAAAAATGCATTTCAAATACTAGAGACATACAGTTTGGTTTGGCATAAAGATATGAATATCATAATCTTAATCTGAACATATCAATACGATTGTCCATCTAGAAACAGAATTATTGGTCTATAAAGTTTTCTCATCAAAACCCATGTGGCGCAGCAAGCAAGGCAACGACACAGCAAGACGCATTGCGGGCACACATACATACATACATATGTACATATGTATGTATGTATGTATATGTGTACAATCGCAGATCTGCGTGTGGCTGTACATACATATGTATGTACATATGTATGTACATATTTGGGCATGTAAAGCTAATTGTAAAAGAGTTATGATTTCTAAAAAAAACCTAAAATGTTAAATAGAATATGTAGATCATATGCTGAACTCTCATTACATTCCAATATATATTTTAAAAAATTTAAAACACTTAAAATAACAATGGAAATGCAAGCAACGTTGAGCAATGCAAATCAATTTTCGTATGCGTGTGCACATATACACACAAAAAATCTTGGGCCGTTTTCTATGTGGCTATGCGTGCAAATTCTAAGAATTACAATTGTTTTTGAATTGCGTTAGAATTGTCTTTGAATTGTATTTGTATTTTCAGCCACTACTTTAGTTTTTTTCGTATATGGCGAATTTGATTCGTTTTCGCTACTCTGCCGTTCAAGTGGGCCGTAGTGTAGATGGTTAGGCAGAAGTAACAAATATTGGGGTGTCGCAGGTTCTAGTCTCGCCTGAGCCCTTCATAATTTCTTATTTTTAATTTTTTTTTTTATTATTATTATTTATTCTTTTGTATTTGATACCTTTGAAAGTCAGTTGGTAGTTTAACTAATTGTTAATAAGTGCGTTTTTTTTTAAATTTCATATATTTAATAGCATCATTTCTGAAAGTGTTTTTGTTTCAATTATATTTTATTCCGTTAAGTCAACAGAAAATAATGAACAAAAAAAAAAGTCTGCCCAAATAACAAAAGCACGTGACATCTGTGTAAGAGTTTTCCTATATGTATGCACACATATACATTCAAAACTAGTGTAGCATGGTCTAAGAATTTAAACTTGATAGATGGCGCTTTAGCAGTGAACTTATTTATTATGGCTATTGCAGCTTTGAGTGGCATTGATATATTTATTTTACAATTATGAAGTGTCTGTGTTAATTAAGGTGATGCCTCTTAATCGAGGAACGTTTATTTGTTGGGTCTATTTTCAATGATATTTAATAATATAACATTTTTCGAATTTCAACTAATATAAGCGCCATCTATTATTTTTTTTTTGGCAATGCAATGTATATATACATGTACATATGTACATTTTGAACGTTACACGCATACATTCTTATGTATACTTTCTGTTTTATCCATATGGGTAATTCACCAGAAAAGTCAACTTTTTGTCACGTTCGACACTGGTTTTTTGTAATTATCTTGAAACGGATAATTAGTACTAATCAAGAACAATATATTTAACTATTTGTCAAAATAAAGAAGTTTTTTGCCATTTTCAGCACTAAAATTGATGAATTTTCAAGATAATTACAAAAAAGCAAACCACAGTACAGATTATTATTTTATTTTATTAAAATTGGGTTCAGGGTATTATCTAGTCGAGCACTCTCGACTAGAGCTTTCTTACTTGTTTTTATATATTTACGTTGGCGATTGTCTCATAATGGTGAAAACGCATTACTCTGATTTATAAAAATCGAAAAGTCAAATGTAATTTGTGCCTTAAAAGCAGTGTTGCCAACTTGGCCTTTTTCCTGAGAGATCTGTCCTTTTTGAAATTACAACTGCCGCAAAAATTTAGAAACAGCCCCTGTCCGGAAAAATACCTTTTTTATATTATTTTGACCTTTTTTCATCCTTTTTTAATTGTTTAATTGAACGTCAAATGTTGCCAAAACTATAAGCGGCCTGCAAATTGTGTACGCCAAATTAGCACAAATAATACATACAACAAAGAAAATGTCAATTATGCTGAGGTGCTACACCTTTTAAATGAAAATTAAAATCAAATTCCATTTTTAAAATAGAAAAAAAATGTTATCCGTTTTTTTTTACTTTTTCAAAAATATTTTGTCCCTTTTTTGTCCTCTTTTTTGTTTCAAATGTCCTGTTTTTTCGGCGAAAAGATGGCAACTCTGCTTAAAACTTAAAAAAAAAGCAGGGACCCCAAATAACAGTTATGATTTTAAAAAAAATCAAGCACAAAAAAATAACCAGGAAGAGTGGGATAAAAAGGCATATAGTTATTTTTTTTACGGCGAATTCAAAAAAAGGATAAACTTTTATTTGCAATTAAAAAAAAAATTTTTTTTAATTATTATAATTGATTTTTATGATAAAAATCAAAAATAATTATTACAAATCAATTTTTATATAAAAATCAAATCATCACTTTTATTTCAATTTTTATTATAAAAATCAAAAATAACAAGTAAGAAAGCTGTCCCTGAGCCCTTCTTCGAACGAATCATATTCCAAGAATTATTCGATTCGTTTCTGCACGCATAGATGCTGATCTACGCATGTAGGTATGTATTTGTGTATGCATGTGTGTAAGCATTGCAAGCGTCTTGCTGTCTCGCTGCCTTTGTTGCTGCGACGCATGGGTTTTGATGAGAAAACTTTGATGATTAATAATTCTGTTTCTAGATGGACAATCGTATTGATATCTTCAGATTATGATTATGATATTCATATCTATATGCTAAACCAAACTGCATGTCTCTAGTATTTGTATATATATATATATATATATATATAGTATAGACATAATATTTGTATATTATATATAGTGATTATTATTTAGTTCCATCTCTTTCACTCACTTGTGGCTACACATTACTCGCTGAATATGAAGGCTAAGGCAACTGTCTCAACAGATAATTAAATATACATACACAAGTACATATTTACATACATACATATTATATATCATCTGAAAGGTATTAATGCGTAGATCATATATATAGGTCTATATATGATCTAGCTCCTTTGGATCAAATGATATAACAATTCGATTTTTATTTTAATTTTTAAAATAAAAATCACGGCATAATTTGTATTTTTGATTTTTATAATAAAAATTGAAAATAAAAGTTATGATTTGATTTTTATATAAAAATTGGTTTGTAATAATTATTTTTGATATTTATCATAAAAATCAATTATAATAATTAAAAATAATTTATTTTTAAAACCTCAAAAAATAATTATTATTTCTTAATTTTTTTTTATTAAAATTATAACTGTTACGGTCCCTGCTTAAAAGTAACAAAAACAAGTGGTAACACATCAAATATGGCATATGGCATTTCGTAGCCGTGCATTCTCGACTACAGATTTCTTACTTTTTTTTTTTTTTTTTTTTTAAATCATTGAGTAACGAATACTGGTCATTATCATAAAAAATAGTTATTATTATTCTTTTTTTTTTTTTTTTTATCGGATTATAAAGTTATTGTGGGAAAAAGTATGTATCGATATATTGATATTTTTAAAGTTTAATATCAAATATAATTTTGATATTTTTTCAAAACTTAAAATATCATCGATACGATATTTTAAAAATATTTGACAACCCAGTACGAGTTTGTTTAAGAAATTCGATAGCTTTTATCGTTTTAAAGTTATCGATAAAACATATTTTTAAAAATTATATCTCGGCCTTTTTAGAGCTAGAGTTTTAAAGTTTTTTTTATATGAGTATCTACGTTGGTACGTACATATATACTTATATATATATATATATAATAATTTGATACATTTTTCGCTATTGTCAGATTATGGATTCCCCAATACGTGCGTAAAGAAGAAGAGAACAACTTTTTTCTTGCAAGGTTCAGGGTATGTCATAGTCGAGCAGTCTCGACTAGAGTCTTCTTACTTGTTAATGTTAATGTCGAAAGAAAATGTACTATGAATAGCCAAGTTTCTGTACCTCATCGAAGACCAAAACCTATTTGTAGCAGTTTGTAAATTTAAGACTTTTGTAATAGATAATGTAGGAACCAAATGTGCTGTGAATAGTGGGGTTTGTAATAGATAATGTGATTGACCTTTGTTAAAAAACTCACTTTCACCACTTGCCAAACCACAAATAGACCGCAAAGATAAAAAAAGAAAAGAAAACGAAATTAAAGACAAGAAGGCTCTAGTCGAGACGGCTCGACTACGAGATACCCTGAACCCGGCAAAAAACTAATATTCTTCTTCTTTACGAACGTATGAACACGCTAGCTTGGGGTGGGTTGGGCTGAACTTTGGACGCTTATAACTCCATTTCTAGATGGACGATCTTCATGCAATTCTCAGAGTAGATTAGGAGTATCTAAATCTATCTATTTGCAAAATTTCAAGTCTCTAGTATTTGAAATGCGTTTTTTTAAATTGGGGGTGAAGGGGGCGTTGCATCCAAAATCTGAAAACTTCAAAATCTGCGTATCCATAATATCTATCTAAATATATAAAGTTGAAGTCTCTAACTAAAACGGTGTAGAAGTTATACCCAAAAAACCTTAAAAATGAAAACGATTTTTCGATTTTTTATCGATAATTTGGAAATGGGATGAGTTATCGAAAAAACAAAATAAACTCGTATTGCGTAGCTAACATACGCGTGTTCATGTAAAATTTCAGCTCTCTAGCTTTTGTAGTTTCCGAAATCTCGACGTTCATACAGACGGACAGACGGACGGACGGACAGACGGACAGACGGACAGACGGACAGACGGACAGACGGACGGACGGACAGACGGACAGACGGACGGACAGACGGACAGGGCTAGATCAACTTATTTTTTTATGCTGATCAAGAATATATATACTTTATGGGGTCTGCGACATCTCCTTCTGCCTGTTACATACATTTTCACAAAACCATTATACCCTGAATTCCCATTTTCAATGGGTTCAGGGTATAAAAAAAAAGTTTCAAAACACAAAATCGGTGTATCTGGGATCACTCAATATCGTATTGTTGTGTGGTTACTGCTTTCAAATTATAATAATGGAAGATATTTTTTATTTTGAATGAAAATTTTATTTGGTAACTAATAGTAACATATTAGCAAAGGCATATTTTCTATTTTTACTGTGTTATCCTATTTGAAGTTAGAGCTCTCACAGATGCTTAAAAATGATATATATTATTTATATAATGAGAACTTTAATATAGCTTAAAGTCAAAATCATTAAATCTTGAATCTTATTTTTCGACGAAATTAAAAAAAAACAAGTAAGAAGGCTCTAGTCGAGACGGCTCGACTACGAGATACCCTGAACCCTGTAAAGAAAATGATACTCTTCTTCTTTACGCACTTATAAGCGCGCGCTCTGCTAACTGCGCAGTTGCTGCTGCGGCTTGGGGGTGGGTTGGGCTGAACTTTGGACGCTTAAAACTCCATTTCTAGATGCATGATCTTCATGAAATTTCAAGAGTAGATTAAGAGTATCTATATCTATCTATTTGCCAAATTGCAAGTCTTTAGTATTTGAAATGCGTTTTTTGCAAATTGTGGGCGAGGGGGGCGTGGCATCAAAAATCTGAAAACTACAAAATCTGCGTATTCATAATATCTATCTAAATATATAAAGTCTCTAGCTGAAACGGTGTAGAAGTTATACCCAAAAAACCTAAAAAATTTAAACGAATTTTCGATAAATTGGAAATGGGATGAGTTATCGAAAAAACAAAATAAACTCGTACTGCGTAGCTAACATACGAGTGTTCATGTGAAATTTCAGCTCTCTACCTTTTGTAGTTTCCGAAATCTCGACGTTCATACAGACGGACAGACGGACAGACGGACGGACGGACAGACGGACAGACGGACAGACGGACGGACAGACGGACAGGGCTAGATCAACTTACTTTTTTATGCTGATCAAGAATATATATACTTTATGGGGTCTGCGACGTCTCCTTCTGCCTGTTACATACATTTTCACAAAACCATTATACCCTGAATTCCCATTTTCAATGGGTTCAGGGTATAACAAGTAGGAAAGCTGTAGTCGAGACTGCTCGACTACGAAATCCCCTGAGCCCTTCTTCGAACGAATCATATTCCAAGAATGCTTCGTTTCGATTCCCTACGCGTAAGAAACTATACATGCAAAAACACGAACACACACACACGCTGATCTATGCTTGTATGCTTGTATGTGTGTAAGCATTGCAAGCGTCTTGCTGTCTCGCTGCTTTGTTGCTGCGTCGCATGGGTTTTGATGGAAAAACTTTGATGATTAATAATTCTGTTTCTAGATGGACAATCGTATTGATATCTTCAGATAATGGTATTCATATCTATATGCTAAACCAAACTGAATGTCTCTAGTATTTGAAATGCATTTTGTTCACATTTGGGGGTGGTGGGGCGAAGTGGGGACCGGAATCCAAAATCTGACAAAAACCGAAATTTTATTAAATTAGTATCTATATATATGCAGAAGACTTGGAGACTCTATCTCTAAAGATGAATTAGCTAGAATTTTATAACTGGTCCCCGATAAATTCATTTATCGATAACTTTGCAAATATACAAGCTATCGAATTTCTGAAACAAACAAAAAAGAATGAACTCTCTAGCTTTTGTATCTTCAGAAATCGACGCGTTCATACATACGGACGGACGGACAGACGGACGGACGGACAGACGGACATGGCTATATCAACTTTTCTCGTCACTCTGATCAAGAATATATACACTTTATGGGGCCTGCCACGCTTCCTTCTGCCTGTTATATACTTTTAGCAAAACCATTATACCCTGATTTCCCATTTTCAATGGGCTCAGGGTATAAAAATGTTGTGGGTTGTTGAGCAAGATATAGAGGATTCTAGGTTCAAAACTCTTTTCGAAATGGGCATTTCTGATATACCTAGGAAATGGGAAAAATTTTACTTTATCAAAAACTCGAACCATATCTAATCAATTCTATTGAAGACAACTACTAACTGACATTTATACCAGTTTCAAACATTGGGTTTGTGTCATAGATAATGGTAGCCGACAGATGGTGCTTTACATGTTGAATTTCGCTTTAATGACGATGAAATCAAAAATATATCGAAAGGCTGTGAACATTCAAATATATTAAGTTTGAAAATGTGGAATACATTGGAAGTCATATATATATATATGTTATGTATGTATATATTCGTATGTATGCCGATGTATCTAAATTTCAGTTTTTTAAGTCGAAAAATGTATCAGATTTAGATCGATTTGGTATAAATAAATATATGGATATAAATTTACAGAGCTTAGCAGTATATATTGCCGGATAATTTAAGAATAAAACGCTATTCTCGCTTTTGCTAACGGTCAAAAACCGGTTGTGAGACTCCATACACATAGAACATGACAGCCTCTCTCTCTCTAGGCGTGGTTAAATGATTTCTATAAACTAACTATTGGTTGTCAATGGCGAACTGCCATTGGTTAGATTACTCTCTTGAGTCCCATTGTTGCTCCCTCTCCCTCTCTCTCTCTCTCTCTCTCTCTCTCTCTCTCTCTCTCTCTCTCTCTTACTGGCTTTTCTCTATGTCTCTCTTGTTGCCGTGCAAACATTGATTATGCAATATGCGCTCTTCAGCGAAAAGAGACGAAAGCCAAAGAGATATTTTTGAACAAATAAAAAAAGCAACAATAACATCGCGAGTTTGTATACAAATAGGAATACGAAGACAAGACAAATAAAATTGAAAGCCGAGTGGGCCAGCATCTCTTAATTCAGATGTGGAGCCGAAGAACCGCAAAGCCGAAGAGCTGGAGAGCCGAAAAGCCGAAGAGCAGCCTTCTTGCAGTCGCCCCGCATTGCAGTCCGTTGGAACGGCTGATGGTGGATGTGGAAGTGGAATCCAATTGAAATCAGTGACAATTGAACATTGCCACGCAGTGGTGATGGTAGTGGACGTTAGGTTGTCGCGCTGCTGTTACAGTTTCTGTCGTTATTGTCGACGCTGTTGCGCTGCTGTTGCTGCTGTTGCTGCTGCCGCTACTGCTGCAGTTGTCGGTAAACCGTTTTGTCGCTTGTCGGTCTTACATTGCACGCGTGTACACCTATATCAAAATTTAAAATCGAAATCGAGCTTCAAGCTCGCAATTTATAGTACTTGCGAATAGCCACGCAAGAAGGATATCTATCAGTGCTCGATTGTGTGGGTTATACTATAGAATAAGTGGTGATCAAAGTTAGCGCGAGAGAAAAGGAAAGAGAAAGAGAGAGAAAGAGAGAGAAAGAGAGAGAAAGAGAGAGAGAGAGAGAGAGAGGGAGAGATTGAGAGTGGGAGTGAGAGAGAGACGTTCACGTCCACGAAACTAAATTTGAACTGGCTATGAAAGGTCAAACACTTATCACAACAAACTAAAATGTATTTCTGTGCCTACGGCCGAAGAGTCGGCGAATCGAACAAATTTGATGTTGTCAACTATGACGTCAGAGCATGACGGAGAGATGGCTGAGATCCATTAGAGAAGTTCTGGCATTAATGCAAGTCTCAATCAACAGCACACTCTGTGACAGCAAAATGTGAAATGTGACCCAATAATAAACAGTTCTCCAAATAGTGCCATATATACAAATTTCTAGAATTAATAGTAAATAAGTGGACCTAGTCAAAGTAAAACAAGGAAGAGACAAATCTTGGAAGCGATATATGTACATTCATGTATGCAATTACTATGCTCAGATAAAGCTGAAAAGGCAAAGGTGAGTTGAAGTTGACTTAAATTAATTAATTTATTTATTTATTTAGAAGTTAGAGATAATATAAAATTTAAGCTAACCTAAGATTACCCACTGGCTTTGGCCTTCGGCTTGATGGTTGAAGTTGTTTTATACATTTTGTACAGTTTTTCCTTATTGTAGTCTATATTATTACAGTATTGCCTTACATTACATTATTACAGTGGTATTTGCATATATGCATTGTTTTCATAGGAGGGGTCAACATTAGTCTTTTTTAAGGAAATCTATTATTATGGAAATGTTCTTACTGATTGGGTTGTTACCGATTGAGCATTGTTAAGGATCAAGTGTTTTCGAAGATTTGAGTAGGCAGTCGTGATTTATATCAATGTTTGAGGTTGTGAGACAGTTAGGATAAGTAAGTAAGTAATTAGTATTTAAGCTTTTATCTAACATCAATTATGTTTGTTTATGGGAGTATGTGTGTGTGTGAGATAGAGAGACCGAGAGAGAGAGAGAGAGAGAGAGAGAGAGAGAGAGAGAGAGAGAGAGAGAGAAAGAGAGAGAGAGAGCGAGCTCTTATAACAGCTCTAACACTCAGTATGTCAGTCAGTGTGTGTGTGTGTGCGAGAGACAGAGAGAGACAGAGAGAGAGAGAGAGAGAGAGAGAGAGAGAGAGAGAGAGAGAGACAGGGAGAGAGAGAGAGAGAGAGAGAGAGAGACTGAGTGAGAGAGACGGTAATATAATTATAATATAATTATTATATATTATATTTCTAAGAGATTTAGATAGATATTAAGATAATTCTAAAAAATTACAATGCTGATGTTATGACTGTTATTGATGGCGATAAATCTGATCACAGAGTGAATTATGATGGACATACATCTAGCATTTACACTTTTTTTTGGGTATAGACGGTGCTATTTCATTGTAATGAAATGTAATGTGTAATCGTAATATTAGAAATATTTGGTTGATTGTCGGAGAGGCGTATAAACATTATTTACATACATTTATGTCTACAAACTTAGAGGGGCAGTGCGATTCGAAAAACTTAAGCCACGGACCAGTTTTGCACTCGACAGCTCCAGTCACTGACTGTGCGCACAAGCATTGAGTGCGACAGGTGTATTTACCACGCAGCCTTCTCTTTGCATGGGAAAAGCCTTTGCCGAAGTTCAGCTCCTAACTTAGATCATGAGCTCGATGGAAGACGATGACTGGTTTTTTTGTATTTATTTATTTTTTGTTTTTTTTTTTTTTTTTTTTTTTTTTTTGCTGCAATTGCAAACTCGCTTGCCCGTTTCACGGCGACAAAAAGACAAAAACAACGACTCCGACTCATTGCGACTCGCTTCGTTTCGACTCGCAAGTTTACTACTGGCATATACATAACTGTAACCGGGGTGGCATGCGGTTAACTTTGTTTTGTTTGCGGTTAACTTTTTTTTGTTCGTGTTTTGACTTGCGTCGTTTTTGTTGTAGTTGTCGTTGTCGTTGGTGCGGTTATTTTGACCGGTTGGAATCCTTTATAACACTCTCGACTGAGAATATGCATTGCTCGGTTTTATGAGCTCGAATCCAATTTGCAGACGCTCTAAAATGGTAACTCATTCATGCTTGTATACAATCAGCGATCTGTTAGTTGTGATAAACTTAGAATGCTCCTGACTTCGAAATACTCCGGCATAGCGCAGAGCTGGTGTCACAGTCGGTCTAGGCCGCATAGTGTGCCACGACACGCGTCCATGACTCTTTTTCATATACTATGGCATCTAGTCAGGGTATCAAAAGGGCAAGTTTACCTATAACATGTTTTAAGTTGTTATGGGTATGCAATTTTTCGAAATTAGTGAGCTTTCAGTTGCTATTGTCCAGGGTATTCTGAAATCGACTAATGTTTGAACGCTTCTCTGCTTTGAGCTGAAACAAAGTCCTAGGCTCCCTAATGATATTACCTCTATACATATGTCAAGAGAACATTTGTTACTATTTGTTGGTCAGTCGACTGCTCGTGGACGGTTGTTCGAAAAAGAGTGTCATTGAGAAACGCCATAAATTGTGTACTCGGACCTCGTATTTGGTTATAATAAGGGACACGGGCCACATCAAAGAGACAATCAAGACGAAACAATGAATCCAATGCACACACAAACTCTCAAACGCAGCTGCAATGTCTTCAAGCATTTTCTTCTCATCTCTACTTGGGATATGTAAACAGACGTAAGATGCATACCTTAAATGTTCTGGTGTAAGCAGTAGGAGTAAGCAGTACGGAGCGGATATGAAATGGCTACTTGCGGCGTATTCCCAAAGACGCGTATGTGCGGAAAACAATGACAGACTGCGACATCGACAGAAATAAAATGGAAATAGAAATTTACACACGCCTAGATACATACATATATGGGTACATACAAGTATGTAAGTATTTATATATAAATATATGTATGTATGTATTTACACACATTTGAGTAGCAGAATCTGGAGGCTCGCTGACAAGTGTCCGATAAGTGGTCGATGGTGACAACAAAAAACCTGACTGCTCGGCTTAAACAAAAAACAACATAGGCACCCGCAAAATTTAGTGAGCCTAGATCTAAAGATATAATTATACTCTATTCCCAAAGGGAAAAAGAGTATATTGGTTTTGTGCAATGTCCGTCCGTACCTCTGTACGGCCGTACGTCCGTCTGTCTGTCTGTCCGTATAAATGCAATATTTTTCGGCGCTATTAGAGCAACATATACTTATGATCCGCCTACTAGAGGCGTGGTAAATCGGAAAATGAATGCGCCCGTATGTCAGTAATCAAACTAGATGATGAGATAGAGAGTAGCAATTTGGAATGTATACTCGCGGTGACAACCTAGGTTCAAAAAGCTATGGCGGATATATCTATGCCCATTGTGGACGAGCCAAATCGGGAAAAACGTATCTTCAACACCTTTCAAGCTGAAATTTGACATGTTAGTTAATGTTATGAGACTATGAAGGTCGATCAAAAAGTTTTATGTCTACGCCCATTAGGGGCGTTGCAAATCGGATCAATATTCAGATAGTGATTTTTCAAATTAGCTATATTTTGAACACAATTGATACTAGTCACTTGAAATTTGGCATGTATACTCGGGTTGACAACTTAAGATCACTAAGCTATGGTAGATATATCTACGCCCACAGGGGGCGTGACAAACCGCAAAAGTTTATATCTCCTACAGTCTTAGAGCTAGAAGCCTCAAAATTGGTTAGTTCAGTTACTAATGTTCTCCTCTATCTATGACCTAAAAATAATTAGTCAGCCTCTTTGGGGGCGTAGCATATTGAAAAATACCCTGTAATTTTCGCTTTTTTGGAGTGTAAGCCACTAAATTTTGCAGTCATGTTAGCCTCGGCTCTTTCTAAGAACTGGCCAAAAATTATGCGTCTATGCCCACAGGGGGCGTGGCAAATCGGCAAAGAAGATTGATGTGGCCAACTGAATAATTCATGCATACAAAGAGCTTAGTAGTAATTGATAAGATGGCAGAAAGCATTTTAACATCAATATAAAAATATAAAAAATTAATTAATGAAATAAATAACATTTATAAGTTTTCAATTAATAAACAAAAAGATTCAACCGGGATTTGAACCCGAGTATTTTAAAATAACATGAATGGCATTACAAAAAAATAAAATAAATAAATAAATAACAAGTAAGGCTATAGTCGAGACGGCTCGACTACGAGATACCCTGAACCCTGCAAAAAATTGATACTCTTCTTCTTTACGCGCACGCTCTGCTAACCGCGCAGTTGCTGCCGTGGCTTGGGGGTGGGTTGGGCTATACTTTGGACTCTTATAACTGCATTTCTAGATGGACTATCTTTATGAAACTTTTAGAACATATTAATAGCATATAAATGTGTCTATTTTCCAAATGTCAAGCCTCTAGTATTTTAAATATTTTCAAATTTGGGGCGAAGGGGCGTGGCATCCAAAATCTGAAAATTACAAAATTTGCATATCCATAATATCTATCTAAATATATAACGTTGAAGTCTCTAGCTAAAACGGTGTAGTAGTTATACCCAAAAAACCTTAAATAATGTAAACGAATTTTCGATTTTTTATCGATAATTTGGAAATGAGACGAGTTCTCGAAAAAAACAAAAAGTATTGCGTAGGTAACACACGAGTGTTCATGTGAAATTTCAGCTCTTTAGCTTTTGTAGTTTCCGAAATCTCGACGTTCATACGGACGGACGGACGGACAGACGGACGGACAGACGGACGGACAGACGGACGGACAGACGGACGGGCAGACGGACAGGGCTAGATCAACTTATATTTTAATGCTGATCAAGAATATATATACTTTATGGGGCCTGCGACGTCTCCTTCTGCCTGTTACATACATTGTCACAAAACTATTATACCCTGAATTCCCATTTTCAATGGGTTCAGGGTATAATAAGGAAGCTGTAGTCGAAACTGCTCGACTACGAAATCCCCAGAGCCCTTCTTCGAACGAATCATGTTCCAAGAATGCTTTGCTTCGATTCTCCACGCGTAAGAAACTTTACTTTATTTCCCATTTTCAACGGGCTCAGGGTATAAAAACATATATACAAAAATTATATCGCGGTCATCTTTAGAGCTATATATACAGTTACTAATTTAATGATTTTGGATACCGGTTCGAAATTAACCCCCACCCCACCAAATGTGTACAAATTTTATTTTCAATACTGGAGACATACAGTTTGGTTTGACATATACATATGAATGTCATGATCATAATCTGAACGTTTGATTAGAAACAGAATTATTCATCAAATAAGTTATCTTTTCTACACTAATTAACACAAAAACGGTCACTCGTACTGCTTCATGAAGCATATCCGGGACATACCCGTTTCCTTTATTCAAGACTGTCCCCAAAATGAAACTCATCAAAATAAGAGTCACAATATGCATGTATATAGAGCATGGGCCAATATCTTTTCCAATCTATACTAACAGACAAACAGTGCTTTGCACGCATGCTCATTAAGCTAAACAGAACTGCGCCAGCCATTTAATGGAGGAGTGGTGTGTGGTGGAAGGGGTGGAAGGGGGCACTGGGAAACAGCGACAGGTTTTATTCCAGTTCTGAGGAGCTGGTTTAACTGGACAACGGGTACTATGGAAAGCAAATAAAGCAAAATAAGAATAGCATTTTCTTTGCAAATGAAATCTGCGTTTTTTTTTTTTTTTTTTTTTTTTTTTTTTATATTTTTTTGCAAATCCGAGCACAAGTCGGCTATGAAGTATATTTCAGGAAATTGCTATTTATTGGATTATTATTTCTTGGAAAGCATCACATTTTTATTGAGCGAGGTATAAGTAAATTTGTATACATTTTTGTGAAGAGATAAGTAGCTTGATATAGGATCGTATGCAAGTTATAAATAACAAGTAAGAAAGATCTAGTCGAGACTGCTCGACTACGAGATCCCCTGAATCCTTCTTCGAACCAATAATATTCTTCGCTTCGTTTCTGCACGCGTAACGAACGAACTATACATGCACAAGCTCGCACACACATACCATACCGGGCCGGTACCAAAAATCTCACAAAAGTCGAAACTGTATTACATTGTTATCTATATATGTATATATGCAGCAGACTTGGAGACTCTAGCTCTAAAGATAAACGAGATATACATATTATTAAAACTATTTCTCTATAAATTTGTTAATTGATAACTCTGAAACGGAAATAGTTCTTAAACAAACTCGTATACACGGACATAACAAAAAAAGAATGATGTCTCTAGCTCTTTTAGATGCATTTTTAGCCTGATTTCTCATTCTCAAATGTATTAAAAAATAATAATACGTTAATATTCATAAGGTGTCACACAGATTTGTTTTTATCTCCTGGACCCATTGAGCATTCATGTTCAATATATAAATAGTTTGTTCAATAGTATATAACAGGTGACGAGCCGTTCCCGTGAAGTCTGTAAATGTCCTCGATTGGAATCATCAGCTGATTAAATTCACTATCAAATCTCAGCTAGCTAATGTCATACATCATTAATTTCATGTGTTCTTATAGAATTTGGATTTGTTTTATATTTCGGGGTCTTGGGTATCTCATAACAGAGTAGTAACAATGAATGTATTTTATTGTCTAATTGAATGTCATTTGAAATATACCTATCCTCTGTAGGTGCCCCTGTGATACATTTGGAAATCCAAAACTAAGTGTTTATTTCAAATTGTTAACAAACTCGATCTGGGCAGAGGCCCGGAGTTGCGTTCGTTACGCATAAAAATTACATGTCCGAAAATGCGACTGTATGTGTCTACGTGTGTATCTACGTGTATTCGAAAACGTGTTTTGGAGTAGATAGATAAAGCCGAATCTCAATCGCGGCGCCGACCCTCCGGTCGAATAGACTGCAGTGCCTGCGAACGCGCCGTTAGTGCCGAGCTACGATCGTTTTCGGTGAGGGAGACGAAGACGAAGGCGAAGACGAAGGCTTCGTCGGAATGCGAATGAGCGCGATGCGAAACACGGCAAACTAGTTGTGGTGTCGCGTTGTTGTTTTTGTTTGCTGTTGTAGTTGCTGCTCTTGCGATTGTTGTACTCGTTTCTGGAATCGCTGTCGTCGCAAAAATAAGCACACTGAAAATAACAACAGGTGAATGCGAATTCAAACGCAAACGAATACGAATACAAGAAATAAAATTTCTCGTACAACATTGTTGTTTCCTGTTTCTTTTTACCAAAAGCTGGAGCTGCAACTGAAGAGGGTGCTGCAGCAGAGGAGGGTGTATGCATGTGCCTATGTTTGCCTGTCTCTGTTTATCATTTGTAAGATATTCCACTCATACGAGCCACTAAGTCGATCTTTTCGATCTCAGCATTTCTCTTTCTCCGCCTTGTCGGTCCTTCCTGATCAGTCGGCTCGCAACGCACTTGCGTGCGCTTTTGCTGGACTTCATTCCACACAGCCACACAAATGCCCTCCAGCTGCATCAGAATTCAGTTTTAAAAGTTGATATGATTTTGACGTTGGCAAAGTTTAAGACTCTACAGCAATGCTTTTGCTATTATTAAGTAAATATGCTTAATAATCACCTAATCTTCATTTCAATTCCATTCAGACTAGTGCTTCCACTTATTCGTCATATATAAAAACCCTTCTACTAGCTTAACTTTACTTCATTCAGTGTATCCTAATTGGTATTCAGTGATCAGAATACATCATTCCTTAACATATTCGTGGGCATCTTTTATTTGAAGCGAACTCTGTGCAAACAGAAGGAAAAGTCGGTTCATCAACGGAACAATACGTCCATTGTTTGTGTTTGAATAGAACAGATTACAAAGGCTGGACCGATTGTTTAAATAAACAGATGAAGTGTTTGTTTATTTGCTCACATCAAATGTGACCAATCTCGAACCAAAGTGCAACAGAGCAAAGCAGAGTAGCAGAGCAGAGGGAAAAAGAGTGGAAAGTGCAAACTTAAACTGCAAATGCAACTTAAACTACGGCTTCACTGCAATTGCAACTGAATTTCCATTACAATTATCGGCTACTTCTTAAGTTCTCAGTTATAAGCTCAGGATTATCAATGATAAAGCATAGTGTGTGTTTGTCTACCCTGAGCCCGTTGAAAATGAGAATTCAGGATATAATGGTTTTGAAAAAAATGGATATAACAGGCAAAAGTAGACGTCGCAGGCCCCCCAAAGTATATATATTATTGATTCCCTGTCCTTCTGTCCGTCTTTATGAACGTCGAGATATCGGAAACTACAAAAGCTAGAGACAATTTATAGTAGTTATCATAGCTATCGAACAAAACAAAATAAACTCCTACTGCGTAACGAACATACGAGTATTCATGTGAAATTTCAACTCTCTACAGACTGACAGGGCTTAATCAACGTTTTTTTTAGGGCTGAATATATATACTTTGTGGTGTCTGCGACGTCTCCTTCTGCCTGTTATATACCCTGAATTCCCATTTTCAATGGTTTCAGGCTACAATAATTTAATTTATATACATACATATATATAGACAGACTGAGCGACGGACTAAATAGAGTCAAAAGTTCTACCCTGACTTCTCATTCAATAGGTTTAAAGTATATTAACAGATACTCATGTTGATAAATATTCAAATATAGATACATTTAATCTAATGTTACTCTCACTAAATATTCAAAGTGGGATTTTGGATTGGGATTCTGTTGTTCTGTACTCCACGTGTTAGCCAGATGTGGTTCAGATGTTTTCTTGTGTCATAATTTCATTGTCAAAGATGTTTTGATCTCTTGTTTTTGTTGTCTTTTATGTTTTGTATTCTGCGACGTGAGCTACTTGCACTACCGTTGGCAAACTCCTCAAAGAGTTTATTTTCGACTCAGTCTGAAACGCGATTAAATATATATGTATGTATGTCTGTCATATAAACACAAGTGTACCTTGTAAATACAATAAAAATGGGACTGCGTCTCAGTTGTCATTTGAGCGATACGACCATATAATACATATCGAATGGATGCACCCAAATTTAATACCAATACTCAAATCCCTTATGTAGGCGACTCAATCAACTAGAACACTGGGGAGGAAGACTGATATCTGCCAGCGCACTGGGAACATCATTTTTGATACCGAGTATACATTGCATATTGTTAAACCAGGGTATGATGATCTATTTCGAGTGTCGTTTAACACCGTCTGTGCGCCTTTTCTCTTATTTCTCCTGTTCGAATATGAAAGCTTGTGCTTTGGACAATATATACATGTATAAATTCCATAGGATTAAATATGACATTTGCATGCCCTTATTACTATAAGATGAAGTTCATTGGAAATTTGAGCACGGTGTTCAGGGAATCCGCCTAGTCGGTATCACTCGAATCCGGACCAGAGCACTCTGACTTGTGTTGGTGGTGAAACGTGGGGGTAACAATTTGGGGTCCTTTGGTCAGCTTGGCGGCGGGCAGACACTGCCTTCAGCCGAGGGTGACGATGTAGGTATTCACATTTAACATTTGTACAGCATACAGAGGACAACATATAATATTCATTGATTGGTCAAGTGGTCGCATTTCAAGCGTATTTCAAAAACGATAAAAAGACGATTCCTTCTGTGGCAACCTTTAGGCGTAATACGCCTCATGTTCATATAATATGTATGCCAAATGTTCGCACACACAGACGCAAACACCTAATGATGTAAGTAAGCCAGAATTCGAAAATATAATATAAGAAATTCGATTTGAGACTTGATTTGTTTCGTCGTCTTTTTCAGTATAAAACCAGCCTTATATTGACTAGATCCCCACAATTGGCGATTCACTTAAATAAAAAATTATTTCTCCTCTGTCGACGGACTTGGAAATTCATGTCCGCTTATACATTCTTAGCATTACTTAATAATTATTTTTTCAAACTAAGGTTTTTCGATCCTTTCATGATTTTTTTACCCGAACGATTTCCTAATTATCGATAAAAATAGAAGATTCGTTTACTATTTTTTCGTTTTTTGAGCGTAACTTCTACACCATTTGAGCTAGAGAAATATTATGGATACGCAGTCTCGACTAGAGCTTTTTGACTTGTTAAGTATGTTCCCACTTAAAACTTAAAGCTTGCATTGCAATTTGGGATATATTATGTGAACTTTGATGAAGATATATTCATATATTTCTTCTTATAGGTTGCTTTCATCATGATCATCATGATCATGACATCTATATGTATATGTTAGACCAAACCATATCTCTCTATTATTTGAAATACGTTTTTTACAAATTTTGGGAATGGAGGGAAATTCGGGGCCGGTATTCAAAATATGGTACAAAAAGAATTAGATTGAATTTGTATCTATACATGAAAATGATTTGGAATCTCCTCTATAGATGAACGAGATATAAATTTATAACTAATTTATAGTTTTTGAAATCGACGCGTTTAGCGGATGGACATAAGGATTGGTTTACCATATATGTATGTACATAAGAATGATATGATCATAATCTGAAGGGTTAACTACTTAAGTCAATTTCCAAGAAGAGTTATTTATTTGATGAATAACATGGCCCAGATTGCAATACAAGCGAGGCGCGTGGTCATGCTTAAATATGTATATGAGTGTGTGTGTGTGTTTGTGTATGTGTGCATTTGTTGTTTTTTATGTGCGCAAAAATGAAGCACAGAATTTGAACCGAAGGGTCTAGGGGATCTCGTAGTCGACCGTTGTGAATTTCGACAGCCAAAGCCGTGTGGCGTCTAAGAAGGAAACTGTCATTACGGACATTTAAGCGGATTATGCTTAGAAGATTGAATGCAATATTTTGTTCAGAGGCAGCATTCTCGTCAACGTGTCAGAGACTGGGCGCTAAGCGATAGTAGACAAAGTGACAAAGCGCAAGTCCTACAAAAATTAAGGAATTTAACATTACAGTGCAGATTTGTCAGTGACCTTTTGCCTGTAATTCTAAGTAGACATATTACAAGCTCAACCGTAATGTTTCTTAATACTTACTCCATCACGATATCGGACATAATCACCCTTGAGCCAACTTTGGGAAGCTGGGGAACCTTTCGAAATAGCAAACATGTGATAGATAGATATAGATAGATATAGATAGATATAGATATAGATATAGATAAAGATATAGATATAGATATAGATATAGATATAGATATAGATATAGATATAGATATAGATATAGATATAGATATAGATATAGATATAGATATAGATATAGATATAGATATAGATATAAGATATAGTATAGATATAGATATAGATATAGATTTAGAATAGATATAGATATGATATAGATATAGATACATATAGATTAGTCACTCCTCGCTCTCCGCGTCTCGCTATATCTCTCGCCTCTCGCCTCTCCCGTGTCCACAAGCAACCCTAGCGCAACCACTCACCCAGCTCTCGCATCTTCTCTCGCTTCTCTCCGCTCTCGCCTCTCGCTCTGCTTCTCGCTCTCTCTCTCGCTCGCGCGATCGCTCTCGCGTTCGCTCTCGCTCCGCTCTCGCTTCGCTCTACGCTCTCGCTCTCGCTTCCCTTCGCTCTCTCTCTCCTCGCTAGATAGATATAGATATAAACACACACTTTGGTGGTTTTTAAGGGAACCTCATTCGACGTTGCGGTAAGTGTAATGTAAAAATGAACAAACATTTATAGGCATAAATAATGGACAAATGTCTCGACTCGTGTGTGTGGATGGTCGCCAGCAGATCTTATGATGGTTTGGGCTATATAGGCACAGGATATTCTCCGACCCCGCTGCGCGCGACCATTTCTATGCGCCCTTTTGACCAAACAAGTGCGCCATCAACAAAGAGACAAAACGCAAAACAAGAACAACAACAAAGACTGGTCACAAATACAAAAGCTTCCTTTGAACTGCGATTTGAAAATACCGTACCTTTAAAGGCCGTTCAGTCATTGGATATGTCCATGTCCATATAACTTAGCTTATACATACATTTAAGTACATGAAATAACTAACTTAAACATAAATAAATATACATATGTATAATGTATGCGACAGACGGCATAAAATTTGTGTACCCATTGTGTATCTGAACCCATTGGAAATGGGAGTTCAGGGTATAATGGTTTTGTGAAAATGTATGCAACAGGCAGAAGGAGATGTCGCATACCCCATAAAGTATATATTCTTGATCATCCGTCCGTTCGAATGAACGTCGAGATTTCGGAAACTACAAAAGCTACAGAACTGAAATTTTACATGAATATTCATATGTTAGTTACGCAGTACGAGTTTGTTATACCCTGAGCCCATTGAAAATGGGAAATCGATGGAAATTTTTTGATTTCGAAATATCGAACTTGTTGTGAGCGGGGTGATGGCAATAAGAATAAATTGCAATATTTTTGTTATTAATTGCAATTTTACAATTTTCAACAGTTAAAAAGTAAGGTACATAATAGATAATATCAATGAAAAAGTTCTTACAGTCCTCTCGTATTTTACCCGGATATAATTGTAGGCCTTTGTGAATGTTAAACAATACATATTTACATATGCATATATTAGAAAATATTTATAGCAGCAAGTTTTGCCGAATCAGAAAGATCGTTTAGCAAAGCAAGAGCGATTGCTTCAGGCCGAAGGTCAAGTTTAAAGCCAACTATAGTCATCACATTGGTTTTCATGAACAAAAACCAATGGCTAAGAATAATTAATAAACTTAATTTGGAGATCTCCAAAATTGTTGTCATTTATAAATTTATTTTGTTTTTATTTATTATTTTTCTTACACAATAAGTGATTCTTGTTGACATTATTCAATATGTTAAGTTATCAAAAATAAGTTATTTTCTTTTAAGCACAAGTGATTCTCATAGATATACGTAGATATATTTTTTTCTTTATTTTTGTTTGCACGGAAATCCTTTGTTTTCTTTGAAAAGTTATGAAATTACTTTAAAATCTTAATTACCGATTTTGAATGTTATTCGTGGGGCTTAAACAATGTTTAAAACCTTAAACTAGTTTTGAAAAGGCCTTTTAAATTATATCGATGGTGTGGTCCATCGATGGATAAAAACTTAATCTTCGATAGTATCGATGGTTTTTTCCATCGCTGCAAAATCCATCGAGTGGTGCCTCCATCGCTGGATTCCCAGCTCTATGGCAAACCCCATAAAGTATATATATCCTTGATCAGGGTGACGAGGTCGATATAGCCATGCCCGTCTCACCGTCTGACCGTCTGTTCGTATGTTTGAACGCGTCGATTTCCGAAGATATAAGAGCTAGAAAATTCATTCTTTTTGTGTTAGGTTCGTATATTGCACGCGCAGTACGGGTTTGTATCAGAAATTCGATAACTTTTATATTTCCAAAGTTATCGAATAAAATATTGATCGACAATCAGTTATAAAATTATATCTCGTTCATCTTTAGAGTTAGAGTCTCGAATTTAATATAAAATCGGGTTTTGCCAGATTCTGGATCCCCAATGAAAATAATCTGATTGATCATAATTTGATTGCGATTGTCCGTCTAGAAACAGAATTATTAATCAATTAAGTTATGGCAGCAAGACCCACGCGGCCCAGCAAGGGAGACAGCGAGACAGCAAGCCGCCTGCAATGCTTACACACACACAGGCATACAAGCGTAGATTAGCGTGTGTGTGTGCGCGAGATTTTGCATGTATAGTTTGTTACGCGTGGGGAATCGAAACAAAGCATTCTTGGAATAATCTTCTTTCGAAGAAGGGCTCAGCGATTTCGTAGCGAGCAGTCTCCATTAGAATTTTCTTTCTTGTTTTACACTGGCTTACAAAATTTGCTTTGGTCTTTCAATCTTTCAATCGATTAAAAATACAACCCTTCAATATAACAAACAAAGGTGATATGTATTGTTAATGTTTTAAATTTTAGGCTTATCGATGGCCTAAGATTCACTTTCTGTATGAGCAATTACCTCTAGTAAACCCAATGAAACTATACGTTAAAGTGGATTGATATTTAGCTTATCAGAGCTATAAAAGATTGAGTTTTACATTCAGCATTCGTGTTTTTGTGAGGTCATGGAATCCCTTTCGAGTTGGTAATTTGCAAAGTGGTAATCGGCATTCTCTCAAATAAGTAGACCCCATTAGATTCATTCCACCGCCGGAGGACTTTCAGCTAACCAAATTCATTTTTAATGCCAGCACGTGCGCAAAGACATGAAGGCCACTGCCGAGGGCTCGTAAACAATGCCAAATAGTCGATGGGTAATGGGAAATGGTCGTGGGTCCAGGTCCAGAGCTCCTGAAAATGTGGTTGGGCATTTCAATTGAAAATTCATTATTGCGCCCAGGCATTTGTGTGTTTCTCTTTTTTATTTTGTTTATGTGTTGTGTGTTCCTCATGCCGTTGTTTGGTTACGGTGCTTAAAAAGGAAGAATAATATTTATTTTATTTACCTTAAGCGCCCCCGTCATGCACCCACTAACAAATCGTGTGTATTTGCACAAATACTTATATTTGTAATACAGAGCTATGAATATATGCTGTGGGCTTTTGTTCATACTGAATGGAATGTTCAAGAAAATCAACAAATGATCTGAAGCTAAAAGTTTAAAGGCAACCTTACCTTTCAAACTTGACGGGATATGAAAAGTCGCCCCAAATTTATGAATCGTGTTGATGGCTTTTTACGAGTAACGCGAACAAATTGTAGGCCTCGATGTCAATGATAAATGGTCCAAGAAATAGAAAGTAATGCAAGTAATGTACCAAAACATTGCATTCAACTACTAAATCTGTCTATAGGTGGTAAGAAATCGGGGTGCTATTAATATATCATAATATTATAATAAAACAAGTAGGAAAGCTGTAGTCGAGACTGCTCGACTACGAAATCCCCTGAGCCCTTCCTTGAACGAATCATATTCCAAGAATGCTTCGTTTCGATTCTCTACGCGTAAGAAACTATACATGCAAAAACACAAACACACACACGCTTGTAAGCATGTATGTGTGTGAGCAATGCAGGCGGCTTGCTGTCTCGCTGCCTTTGTTGCTGCGGCACATGGGTTTTGATGAGAAAACTTTGATGATTAATAATTCTGTTTCTAGATGGACAATCGTATTGATTTCTTCAGATTATTATTATAATATTCATATCTATATGCTAAACCAAACTGCATGTCTCTAGTATTTGAAATTCATTTTTTTTCACATTTGGGGGTGGTGGGGCGAAATGGGGACTGGAATCCAAAATCTGACAAAAACCGAAATTGTATTAAATTAGTATCTATATATATGCAGAAGACTCGAAGACTCTAACTCTTAAGATGAATTAGCTAGAATTTTATAACTGGTTCCCGATACAATCGTTTATCGATAACTTTGCAAATATACAAGTTATCGAATTTCTGAAACAAACTCGTACTGCGCGTGCAATATACGGACCTAACACAAAAAGAATGAACTCTCTAGCTTTTGTATCTTCGGAAATCGACGCGTTCATACATACGGACGGACGGACGGACGGACGGACGGACAGACGGACATGGCTATATCAACTTTTCTCGTCACCCTGATCAAGAATATATATACTTTATGGGATCTGCCACGCCTCCTTCTGCCTGTTACATACTTTTAACAAAACCATTATACCCTGATTTCACATTTTCAATGGGCTCAGGGTATAATATATTTGGTTGCAACTAATATATTCCGAAAGTTTCATGAAGACAGTTTATCTAGAAATGGAGTTATAAGTATAGCCCAACCCACCCCCAAGCCACGGCAGCAACTGCACACTTAATAGAGCGCGCGCTTATAAGTACAAAAAGAAGAATGCCAATTTTTTTTTTTTTTTTGCAGCGTTCAGGGTATCTTGTAATCGAGTAGACTCGACCGGATCCTTCTTACTTGTTGTTTGTGTTTTTCTGTGAAAGTGATAAGTCTATTATTTGCAGCAACAACGAACCGAGAATTTATGAGGTGAAGGTTGTTTATCTACGTCTTACTCGTGTCTGTTGATTGTCATTTGGTGTAACTAATTTCATTTATTAATTGAATATTATTTACGTGAGTGTATTCCAATATTTAAAAATATTTATATGTATGCTAACCTCCGTGCATTAGTATAATATATATGTATATATATATATATATATGTGTTGAAACCAGAAAACATATCCAAAACCGCCAAAAAGACCCATTAAAGTCAACTTGCGGAAGTTATTTACAAGAGTTCATGTCAATATCTGAATTGATGACTATGTAAGTGTGTGCCGTGCAGTCTGTTTATGTGTGTGTATGTGTTGGTGTTGCGTCTATTCATACGAGCTTACGAGCTACTAGCTACGGAAGTCATCGTTATAAATAAAATGTTAAGTTCAAAGCAAATATCGAAAACAATCATTTGTTGTCTTTGTCGCTTCCCCAACTGAAATTCTGTTTCCTCCTTTTGTTTCTGGCCGATTACTGGAGGCTGACTGTTTCTGAATTTAAGTTGAGGACTACACTCACTCTATTCGACAATTCTTGGTCCCAGCTTCACAATTGTAGAAGATAAACTCATTCTGAGGAGAAAACTATATATTTTGCGTGTAGCATTGCTCTATTCCAATATATTATTCAAGTTTCGGTATTTCATTTATATATAAACCGTTAATATAGATATGGTTTAATACATATATGGTTTTCAAAACTTAATTTTATATCCTGAGCCCATTGAAAATGGGAATTCAGGGTATAATGGTTTTGTGTAAATGTATTTAACAGGCAGAAGGAGAATTCGCGGGGCCCATAAATTAAATATATTCTTGATATAAGTCAAACAAATAAGTCCATGTCCGTCCGTCTGTATGAGCGAAACTACAAAAGTTAGAGAGCTGAATACATGAATACTCATATGTTAGTTACGTAGTTCGAGTTTATTTTGTTATTTCGATAATTCATTCCGCTTCCTTATTATCGATTAATAATCAAAAATTCTTTTACTTTTTTTTACGTTATTGAGCGTAACTCCTACACCGTTTGAGCTAGATACAATATATTTATATATTTACTATGGATACGAAGATTCTCTAATCAGATTCAGATTTTGGATGTCACGCCCCCTTCGCCTTTCATTTCAAATACTACAGACTCGCAATTCGGTAAATAGACACATTTGAATTTTATTAATATATTCTAAAACTTTCATGAAGATCGCGTACCCAGAAATGGAGTTAAAGCGTCCAACCCACCCCCAAGCGACGGCAGCAAATGCGCGGTTAGCAGATCGCTAGTCGAAACTGCTCGATTCGAAGATTCCCTGAACCCTGCAAGGTAATGCAGTGACAAAGACAAGTAAAATTTCAACTCTCTAGGTTTCGTAGATTACGAAATCTCTGCGTTTATACGAATGGATTGACGGATTAAGAAACAGGGCTATTTCGACTTAATTCGTCGTCCTGATCTAAAATATATATACTATGTGGGGTCTGCCACATTTCCTTCTGCGTGCTACATATATTTGCACAAAAACGTTATACTCAGATTTCGCATTTTCAATGGGAAGATTGCATGAGTGGAGTGAGGCACACCCACTCCAAAATAAAAGATTTTCTACATGTGCTGCGTGCAACACACATCTACGTGCTAAAGACTGCTCCAACTGCAATATCAAGATCTAAGTAAGAAAGCGAGAGGAAGAAGGAATGAGACGAAGAGACCGTGAGACAAATAAACGGAAGTTGATGCCGAAAGATTTCGCTAAATATAAATATGCTCTGTATTATATGTAGTCTCCGGAAAGAACGACAGAACTTTATTTTTATACCCTGAACTCATTGAAAATGGGAAATCAGAGTATAACGGTTTTATGTAAATGTATGTAATAGGCAGAAGGAGGCGTGGCGGACCACATAAAGTATATATATTCTTGATTGGGGCGACGGGCTCAGTCTATTTAGCCCTGTTCGCCTGTCCGCCTGTCCATGTACGTGAAAGCGTTGATCTCAGAAACTATAAAAGATAGAGACATATTTTTTTTTGTCATGCTCGTATATTGCTCTAGCAATAAGAGTTTGTTTCAAAACATCGATACCTATTACTGTTTCAAAGTTATCGATTTAAAAACTTTTTCGAGAATCAGTTAAAAAGTATATATAGCACATCTTTAGAGCTAGAGTCGACACATTTTCGTATATATACATAGATCATATTTTCATACAATTTTGATTTTTATTATACTCTGAACCCATTGAAAATGGGTTGTCGTGGTATGTATATATGTAATGTAGTGTAGTATGGGCTATATTTTGGATGTTTATAAATCCTCTTGTATATGAACTATATATAATATATATAACTATATCCTCTTGTATATGAAATAATAGTAGAATTCAAATGTGTGAATTTAACAAATTATAAGTATATTATTCTAAATACGTTTTTAGCGAATAAAGGACAAAGGAGGCATGTAAAAATTTACAAAAACTTTACGAAATCTACTTATGAATATGTATATGATAAAAAAAATATTTCATTTGCTTTATAACTTTGTTCTTCGTTTATGATTTGCAGAATGTCGGGAAAACGCAAATCGCCACCAAGTAAATTTGATGGCGATTCAAATAACTCACGCGATTTTGATGAAGTTGCCACAGAAACAGAATGTCAATTAAATTTCCAAACTAACTTAAACGAAATTGCTTTCTCTTCTGCTAAAATGCAAGAACAGTTTCTCAACAATAACAATAACTATAATGACAATGAGGTATCCGGCTGTAATATTTTAAAGAGTAGCTACGGCGAATGTGAAATGGAGGTTGTGAGCAAGGACCAGGAATTTATGGAACTTGAAATGGAAACGACAAACGATAGTGAGCACACATATTTGGATATTGATGCGCCGAATATTAGTTCACGAGCTAGTTCCAGTGAATCAGAAACTGATAATGTCAGTATGGTAAGTACTTATAAATATTAATTGTATTACCAAACTATCTTTCATCTTGGCACTTGTTTGCGTTTAAAACCTGCTACATTGATTAAAAACGATATTCCTTAAATAAATACACTCTTTTAGCATAGATAACAGGTATACATTTTTTTTTATCAAGATCTGTTTTTAAAAGGTAAGTGTAAATGTATGGAAATGGAGAAATGGTTATCATTGGTCATCAGATATCACATTTAAATTAATTTATTTATTTGTATTAATTTTTAATTTATTTTATTTTTTTGCAGTCAGTACACAAAATTGTAACATTAAAGAAGCGTATTAAAAATTCGAAAAAGTCGCGACTACTAAATGGCACTTCTAAAATAAGGGCTTCTGAGATTGAAATTACCAGCAATATTCAGCCCATACATAAACAAAAACCTCTCAGCGAAGATACCCTGGTAATGTACCATGCGAATGAGACAGCTGATCTAAAGGATGTCAACGTTGACAACACGAGTACTACTATATTTAGGAGTCAGTGTAGTAGTCTGGTAAAACAAGAGCTAGAGAAACCGCTCACAGATACAAAAGATCCAATAATGGATATAGATAAGGATGTTATTGACGTTGAACAACGTAATTTTTATAAAATACCACTTGTTCGAAATTTAGCTACCACTTTTAATAATTTGGATGGAGATCAATATATACCTAATCGAACGGAACAGCCATCGCTAAATGATCCTCCTCCTTCAGGCCTGGATGCCTTTGGCAGTCAAAGCCTTTCAGACGTCAGCGCTTCGTTGCTTAAACCTATAAGGTGAGCTCTTAATTCTGTTTCTAAGCATTTCATCTCTAATCAATTAAGAATCAGGCAGATAGTCGAACTAAATAAGTTTACCTGTAGAGGACGTCAACATGTATCCCTTTGCGAAATTCTAAACCGTTCTTCCCAATGAGGAAGTAAAATTGTTTATTTATATTGAGATTAACATAAACTAGCTTATTAAATTTTAGTGTTATTTTCTCAGAATACGTTTGATATATAACTAATTATATGCTGAGTTTCATAAAAGTTGGAAATTATAGTTTCAGAATATAAATATAATTTTTATTTATTGTTTATAATAAGGGTAATTATAGTTGGATAATTAAAATTTCTATATAAGATAGAACTACGCGCAAATTAAATTTGGTTAAATCAATATCAACTCCCCTCAGAGTCAGAGTCTCAAATTTTGTCATTAAGTTACCAGATAAAAATTTTACGATACACGATGCAAATGTAGCCAATGTGTGATTGAGTTTTTTTTTTTTATATACCCTGAGCCTATTGAAAATGGGAGATCTGGGTATAATAGTTTTGTTAAAATGTACGGAGAACGCGGAAAGAAGCGTTGCGAACATATGTATGCATACATATGTATGTATTGTCCGTCCGTTCGTCTATCCGTATGTGTGAACGCGTCGATCTCGGAAACTATAGAAGTTAGAGGCTTGGTATTTTTTTGTTAGTTCCGTTTATAGCACATATGGAGTTTATTTAAAGAAATCAAAAACTATTATGGTTTTGATACAAAGCTACTAAAATATCGGTTTCCTATATCTTTAGAGCTAGACTCCAAATTTTGCATGTAATACACATGACATCTTATAAAATTATGATCTTTCTTGTTCCCCAAATCCCTCGCCAATTTCCCAAAATTTGTATTTATTTAGCCGTATGTGAGGTGAATGTGTTCAATGGAAAATATGTTTAATTTTAAAATTGAGCGGGAGATTCAATTGGATTTATCTCTGTGGTCATCATTTGCTACCTTCTCTAATTGTATACTTGCAATTCCCGCTATTAGCATTCAATTATTTAGAAATAGTCTACGAACCTCTAACAAAATTTATAGGCGGCCAACATAGTGAACGTATCAATAAGATACAGTGTAGCAAAAGGCTTCATAATCTTAATTTAAATGTAATTTAGAAGGCTATACCGATTAGCTTAATATAGTATATTATTTATAAAATAACAGAATATATATTTTATTTATTACGCATATATATTTAAATAAATACTTACATTTAATAAGTAAGAAAGTTCTAGTCGAGACTGCCCGACTACGAGATCCCCAGAACCCTTCGAAGGACCAATAATATTCCAAGAATTATTCACTTCGTTTCTGCAGCCGATCTCAAATCTGACAGAAATCAAAATTGTACTGAATTAGTATCTATATATTTAAAAAAAAAAAGCAAGAAAGCTGTTGTCAAGTTGACTACTGTTAAAGTTTTAAATTGAGACTTTTGACAAAATATTAGTATGTTTTCTTGTCAAAATCATTTCCAAGCTTAAACTAGTAAGCAGACTCTAGTGAGACGGCTCGACTACAAGATCCTTTAAACTCTTTCGAAGAACTGATATTTCAAAGATTCTACACTTCGCTTCTTTATGTATAATAAACATTCTCATACATGTGTATTTACTCTACATGACCATACACATGTATGCATATGGCTGCCTCGCTTGCACTGCAGTTTGTGATATGTTACGGTAACTTGATAAGTAAATCTTATATAGATGAGTATTTTAAATAAATTCCTTACACATTTGGGGGATGGAGATTGATTTGGGCCCGGTATTCAAAATTTAAGAAAGTGGAGAATATAGCTCTAAAGATGAACGGACCTAAAAAAAAAATTAAATGAAGCCTCTAACTCTTACAGTCTCTGATACTATACTATATGGGGTTGTGCCACACCTCTTTCTGCCTGTCACATAACTACTATACCCTGATTTCCCCCTTTCAATGGAATCAGGGTTAAAAATATTATTAAATGATGTATAGTATCTTCACTAAATTAAACATGTATATATATTTTATTTATAATATAATATTATAATGACTGTTTTCGTTCCAGAGATAATGTCGCGTTGACTGCAAGAGGTTCATCACAACGAACATATGAAAAAGATCGAACTGTTTCAGAAATGATTCGGCATCTGCAGCTGATTCGAAGTAGTTTGATCAGTCAGGTAACTAAAATATTAATAAATGAATAATACTTTACAAACCGATACTCTATAAGTTTAGGTCGAAGGATGAATGAATTGTTCAAATTTATTGCCTACATTCCCGTTTCGACACTCATATCACAGCATTTTTTTTTTTACTAAATTATTTTTATGTTTATATATGTATAAAGAAGCCAACCATTTTTTAAAGTTCAAAATTACAGTTTTCACGTTTTCAATGAAAATGAAAATGGGAATTCAGGGTGAAAATGAATGCAATACGCAGAAGGAGACGTCGCAGACCCCATAAAGTATATACATTCTTGATATAGCCCTGTCCGTTTGTCCGCCCGTCCGTCCATATAAACTTGAATATATAGAAATTATGTTCAAAAACGTTTTTAAAAAATGTTCGATTTTTGTCGATAATTTGGAATTGGGATGAGTTATAAAAAAACACAGAATAAACTCGTACTGCGTAACTAACATACGAGTGTTCATGTGAAATTTCAGCTCTCTAGCTTTTGTAGTTTCCGAAATCTCGATTTTTTTTCTGCTGATCAAGAATATATATACTTTGTGGGGTCTGCGACTTTTTACCATTATACCCTGAATTTCCATTTTCAATGGGTTCAGGGTATACAAATTTGGTGTTTCACTAAATTTGGCAGAACGTAAAATTTAAATATTACAGAGTTGTTAAATTAAAATCGTCAAATTCTACAGGACAATCATAGATAGATAAAGATTATGAATGGAAATAAATCAACTAGATAGTACTATTAAAATTATGATAATTGGCAGTTAACGTATGGCCCAAAATATTTTACTTCGTTCCACGTTAGTGCACCTGGCGCAGGAGAGTAAATGTGATGTACGTGTGTAAGATGTTCAACTACATATGTATGTACATGTATACATTGTATATGTAGAAACGATTGTGTGTATTATGAATGCCTTTTATTCTCTTCTTTTATTACATATTTCATTTCAGTGTTTTCTATTCATTTCATTCATTTTGCATTTGCTTGGCTTTGTGCCAAGTTGTATTATTCTGTTTTCTTTTCTTTTCTCCATTGTCCGTGTATATGTGTATGTCTCTGTGTAGTCTCTGTGAGTATTCTATTTTATTCTTCTCCTCAGAATCCTCTTTCAGCATTTTTTGTAGTGCTTAAATTTTCCATTGAATCGCTTGCATGCTACGTTTTGGCATTCAAGCTTTGAACAATAAGCTTTTCTCTCTCCTTTCACGTTTTCCTCATCTTTGTTTTCAACAGAGGTGGTCTGCCGCCGCATTACTGACTTTTTCCTCTATCTACTTTCTTTTTACTGTGGCTCCTTTCCGTCTAGATCTGTAAAAAGCTTTATATATGTATACTGTTACAACAGGATTCTTTTATCTCAGTGCTAACATTATGGAAATTTTTCGAAACTAACAAAAAAATTCATTTTAGCTCGTAGCATAAATAGAATTTCGAAAGATTTTGACATTTTCTCTGATCTCTGAGTTTGATAACTTTTTAATTAAATCTTAGCATATCAAATGTGTTGATTACAAATCGAATAAATCTGTCGAAGTCATGACATCCTTTCTTCTTGAAACGTAAGTTTAAACAAGTAAGAGTTCTCATGTCGAGACTGATGATATTCTTAGTATGGGCGCGTATATATAATTTTATAGAACCTAATTTCAGTACCTAATAATATCATTGAAATTCTTTTATTTAAAATAAGTTTTTTTTTTTTTGTTTGTAAGCTTTGAGCGAAGGGGTGGTAGTATCTTCATATTAAGGTTATTTCTGAAAATCGATAACTATTGTCTTTTCAGAGCTATCGATAAGAACCTTATTGTTAATCAGATATAAAATTATATCTTAGTCATCTTTGGGGCTCAAGCCTCCAAGTCTTTTGCATATGTACATATATGTATATAGATGTGATTTTAATAACAATTTGTTTTTATTATAGAAGCGAAGCGTAGAATTCTTTGAATATCGGTAATTCGAAGGGTGCAGGGGATATCGCAGTCGAGCAGTCTGGACAAGAGATTTCTTACATGTTTAGTAAAATTTATATTATATTATAAAGATGTATAGATACAGTTTACAATTCAATATACCTTGAACCCATTGAGAATGGAAATTCTGCGTACAAACGGAGGGATGACGATTAAGAATACATATACTTTATAGGATCCTTCTGCATGTTACATCACAAAAATGTTTTACCAGAAATTTCCATTATCAATGGTCTCAGGGTACAAAAAGTCCATTTGTAATTAATTATAATTAGCGCTGGCGATTATTCAAGGTAAAATACGTTCATTTATATATTATATATTGTAATCCATCGCATCGTTGCGCCGATGAGGTATTTTCAACCCACTCTGCTTACGAGACCAACTGCCATACCGGAGGATGAGGTAGCAGTTCCACGGCTGATGAGTGCGCAACTTCTGGGTGTTGGTTAGCTAATCGGCTTCAAAATCACGTTAATGTGATGTTTATCGCTGCGCATGGCTCTAGCATGATGGGCCAAAGATTATCTAATGTAAGTGTAACAAAATCTGAATTTTCTAGGGGTTGTTCTACTCACACACCACAAAAAACACAACTGGGAGGCAAATTGATAGCATCTTTGTATAATAAGATACCGTAATTTCGAAATACTGCAAAGGTCCTTATTAAAAACACATTTGTTTCTGCTTCCAGACTTTATTTCACGGCTTCGAAAGCATAATCCTCAAAACCGGTTCATGCATTATATCAATTATTGAAAAAAAAAAAAGTAAAAAAGCTCTAGTCGGTGCTGCTCGACTACGGAATCCCCTGAGCCCTTCTTCGAACGAATAATATTCCAAGAATGCTTCGTTTCAATTCTCAACGCGTAACAAACTATACTGACAATCGTAATGAAATTTTAAGATTATGATCATAACATTAATATCTATATGGCAAACCAAACTGTGTCTCCAGTATTTGAAATAAATTTTTTACACATTTGGGGGTGTGGAGGCGAATTGGGGACCGGAGTCCAAAATCTGATCAAAACCGATTATTGTATTAAATTAGATTCTGTAGTTGTCAGATATTGGATGCCATGGCTCTTTACCCCCAATTCGAAAAAAAAAACGCATTTCAAATAAATACATTTGGATGCTATTAATATGTTCCCAAATATTCGTGAAGATCGTCCATCTAGAAATGGTGTTATAAGCATCAAAAGTATAGCCCAACCCACTAGAGCTGGGAATCCATCGATGGAGGCACCACCTGATGGATTTTGCAGCGATGGAAAAAACCATCGATACTATCGAAGATTAAGTTTTTATCCATCGATGGACCACACCATCTATATCTATAGATAGATATATCTACGTATATCTATGAGAATCACTTGTGCTTAAAAGAAAATAACTTATTTTTGATAACTTAACATATTGAATAATGTCAACAAGAATCACTTATTGTGTAAGAATAATAATAAGATAATAAGAATAATAAATAATAAGAATAATAAATAAAAACAAAATAAATTTATAAATGACAACAATTTTGGAGATCTCCAAATTAAGTTTATTAATTATTCTTAGCCATTGGTTTTTGTTCATGAAAACCAATGTGATGACTATAGTTGGCTTTAAACTTGACCTTCGGCCTGAAGCAATCGCTCTTGCTTTGCTAAACGATCTTTCTGATTCGGCAAAACTTGCTGCTATAAATATTTTCTAATATATGCATATGTAAATATGTATTGTTTAACATTCACAAAGGCCTACAATTATATCCGGGTAAAATACGAGAGGACTGTAAGAACTTTTTCATTGATATTATCTATTATGTACCTTACTTTTTAACTGTTGAAAATTGTAAAATTGCAATTAATAACAAAAAGATTGCAATTTATTCTTATTGCAATTTATTCTTATTGTCCTCGCTCACAACAAGTTCGATATTTCGAAATCGAAAATTTTCCATCGATCTATCGTAATTCACAAGTTCCATCGATACCATCGATGGGGCCTTCGATGGATTTCCCAGCTCTACAACTCACCTCCAAGCCACGGCAGCTACGCAGTTACCGGACCCCGCGCTCATATCTGCGTAAAGAAGAGTATTAGCACTAACCATACAACACATAGACTGGACATGTTGTATGGTTAGTGGTATTAGTTATTTTGCAGGGCTCAGTGTATCTCATAGTCGAGCCGTCTCGACTTGAGCCTTCTTACTTGTTCATGCTTGATTTTGTTGTGCTCAATGCAATGCAATTCCCATTTTCAATGGGTTCAGGGTACAACAAATAAGAGCGTTGCAGTTAAGCGCAACTAACTCCGAGATACTCTGTTCCCGTAGGTGCAATTTATTTATTTAATAAACATTTAATAAACGAAGTATTTGGGCAATTAGCAAACGTACTTGGCAAACAGTGCTGCCAGTTTGGCAATTTAGTGGGTAGATCTGGCCACTTTTTAAAAAATTTGCAACTTTTATTTTGTAAATGCTATTAGCCACAAATCTAGCAATTTTAAGTTATTTTTTATCAACTTTATTATAAAACTAGCAATTCTTATATTTTTTTATCAGTGTTTTTGCATTTTGTATGCCTTTTTACGATTAAGATATCGGAATTTGTATTTAACCCAGTTGTTCGATTATATGAACTAGTTTATGGTGTTTGATAGCTCTTTAAATGTGATTGGTGAACAAGAACAAGATACCGAAAGTTTATAAGCAAAGTTTTCGTGATGCCTGGCTGCAAGATGACGAGTTCAAGCAATGGATTCGTAAGGATTGCACTGATCAAAAACGAGCTTATTGTGCGTTTTGCAAATCTACTATTAACGCTAAGCTTTTTGACTTCCGCCATCACGGTACGTCAAAAAAACATATGACTGTGATGGACGCATGATGGGCCCAAAAGAATAAGTTTTCTTTTGTTAGAAAATCAACCAAAACTGAGGAGCAGGAAGCAGCATTATCCTTGCATATTTCTCAGCACACTGCGATGGCCACAGTTGATCACCTATCAAAATTGTGTGTAAGCCAATTTTCCGCTTGCAAAGCTGCTGCAAATATAAAATCCACCTACATTATTAAAAATGTATTGGCAATGCATTTCATAGACGGTTTGCGGAGCGACATTGGAAGCTCGGCTTTTAGTCTTCTGCTAGATGAATCTACTAACATTAGTGTGGAAAAAATGTTAAATATCAAAATTTTAATGGTTTAGCAATTTTTTTTTTTTGCAATTTTCACAACATTTTTAGCTATTTTTTGCCACTTTTTTTCCAAATCTAGCAAATTTTTGCTTAGGAGATTCTGGCAGCACTGTTGGCAAGCAACAAACGTTTTTCCTATACATATGTACATACAGATTTACATATATACACACTATACGAGTATACACATGATTTTCCATGCATGCACACAAAAGTCTGCATGCTATAATATTCTATGAATTGTGATTGAATTGTGATTTTTTGATCGTTACTTTAGTTGTGTCAGAAGGCGCTCAAGCAGTGCCTTATTTAGTTTTAGTTAACGCAACTCAGACTAGGTCAGTGGCGCTGGTGGTAAGCTGCACTTAGGTGCTGCACAGAAATCTTTTGAGGCTAACATAACTGAAAAATTTGGTTGCTTACACTCCAAAAACGCGAAAATTACAGGGTATCTTTAGATATGCCACGGCCCCAAAGAGACTGAAAAATTATTTTTGGGTCATCGATAGAGAAGAACATTAGTAACTGAACCATCCAATTTTGATATATTCAGGGCCGATTCTACACGCCCTCAATGGGCGAAGACATATAACATTAACTGACATGCTAAATTTCAACGTTCTAGTTTTAAAGGTGTTAAAGATACATTTTTCCCAATTTGCCATGCCCCTAATGGGCGTAGATATATCCGCCATAGCTTTTTGAACTTGGGTTATCACTGCGAGTATACATTCCAAATTACAACTCTCTAGCGCATCATCTAGTATGATTACTGGCCTATGGGTGCAAGTTTCCGATTTGCTACGCCCCTAGCGGCGGATCGGGAAAATTTGTACACTATAATTCGGGAGCATATATGAGTTTATGTTTCAAATTTCAAGTCTCTAGCTCTAATAGCACCGAAAAATATTGCATTCATACGGACAGACAGACAGACAGACGAATGGACGGACGGAAAGACGGACGGACAGCAAGACGGACATTGCTCAAAACCAATAGATTCTTTTTCCCTTTGGGAACAGAGTATAACAACTAAGAACGCTCTAGTCGAGACGGCTCGACTACAGTATACCCTGAGCCCTGCAAAAAAAAAAATGCTGCTCTTTTTCTTTACGCACGTATGAGCGCGCGCTCTGCTAACCGCGTAGTTGCTTGAGGGTGGGTTGGGCTGAACTTTGGACGATTTTAACTGCATTTCTAGATGGAGTATCGTTATGACATTTTTAGAATAGATAAATAGTATATAAATGTATCTTGCCAAATTGCAAGTCTCTAGTATTTGAAATGCGTTTTTTTTTTTCTTATTGTAGGGGAAGGGGGCGTGGCATCCAAAAAAAACGTAGAAAATGTAAACGAATTTTTGAAATTTCAGCTCTATAGCTTTCCTAAATCTCGACGTTCATACGGACGGAAAGAAAGAACGGAATTAGCTTCTGACTTCGCTTTAAAATTTGTTGAAGATATGATACAGCATTAATGTTGAATATTTCTATAACACGTGTAATGCCACAAACTCCCATACTTTCACACTTCTCTGATTGCACTAGATTGTTACTATTCTTCTGTTACCTTCTCCTTTGATCTCAAATCTTGCTCTAAGGCTAATTACAATTTTACGAGCACTTTGGTAGCCAGACTTTGACTATGCACTGCCACATGCTCATCGAGGTCGTTGCTATACATCTGTAGCCCCAAAAGTTAAGCACCAGTGTCACCACATCTTAACAAACTTTCCACCTGAATTGCATGCAAAGTAGTGCCAAAAAATGCTAAATCGGTCAATGCACAGCACTATAATATGTATTCGGGGTTTCCCCTATTTCTGTTTTGTTGTTTAACAAAGACAGAAATTTTGGTTACAATAAATGTTTTCAAATTTTTTGTTGGTCGTTATGCGAATCATTGTTCGTTAAGAGCAACTCACTTTCCAAAAAAATATGTGTTCGTTATGCGAAATGTTCGATATCCGTTCCGTGTTCGTTAGCCGAGGGTCCACTGTAATTTTACACACCCTAAAGGGTTCATATTGCAATTGCGTTGTCAAAATAATAGCATTTCCCGATTGGGCACATACAAGTGATGTATAAAGCTAATTGACACTATTGTTTTGTAGGTTTTTAAGTATATACATACTTATATATATATATATATATATATGTATATATATTTATGTATGCATATTAACACTCACACACACACAGACATGTACAAAGTTCTGAATATATATGGAAACATAAATATAATAATAAAGCTAAAGTCTAATGCGTACACACAAATTTATATAGACAGCATTCCGTCACACATTTTTCTCTGTGCTCAGTACAAACCTGCTCTTCGGAATTCGACGTTACTCTCTCTAGTAGTCTCTCTCGCTCTTTTTCTCTTTTACCCTACTCTTCAGCTCTTCAGCTCTTCAGCTCCTGAATCCACTAACAAACAACAGCAGCTAAACTATGTATATACATATATTCGAATGGAGGGAGGTATGAAAGCATTCTCATAGGTCTACCAATAGAAAACAAATCATTTTCGCTGTCTCACTCAGATATATCTTGTTTATTGCTGTCGTCTGTTAATGTGTGAGTGTGGGACCGTGTGTATGTGTGTTTAGCGCATGTATATTATGTACGTGTGTAATCATAGATACACAAGGTAATAAAACCTCTTCATGAATGTAGACAGTAATTCCACTTGCCATCATTTATACATATGTATGTAAATACATGTTTGTCAATACATCTACATGTATATGCCAGTACGTAGTGACGGATATATATCATGTGTTATGCTATATATGCTATATTAACGTAATGCATAGCTTTGAAATTCTACATATGTGTATATATATATATATATATATATATATATATATATATATATATATATATATATATATATATATATATATATATATATATCGTATATCGTACATAGTAAGCATATTGCCACTGATCAGTAGCATACAAAATAAACCTGAAAGCGATTTTCTTACTTGCATATTGGCTAATTTCTTAATTTTTTTGTTTAATGGTGCATATAATATGGTGTCATTTATAATATGTTTCTCTTGCTTATGTACAATCTCAAACAGATGCTGTGTCGCGTCTGACAACTTTTATAATGGGGTCATAAAACACTCTCCATCTTCACTCTCTCCATTTAGGAAATTATTACACTCGCTTACGAAGCAAAGGGAATATATTGGCTTTGTGTAATGTCAATCTGATCAATCTAGATATGAAAGCATCATGAGGACCTGAGTTAATAAAGACATGTCCGCCTGCTCGTTCGACCATATAAATAGAAGAATCACTAAATTGGTTTTGCGCAATGTCCGCCTTGCTGTTCGTTCGTCTGTCCGTATGAATGTAATATTTTCCCGTCTGCCCACCCAAGTTCAAAAAGATATGGTGGATATCTACGCCTATTGGTGTAAACCTAATCTTAAAGGTAGAACACTGAAATTAGACACGTGACTCCATTTCTAGATGGACGATCCTTATGAAATTCAGAGTAGATTAAAAGTATCCAAATGTATATATTTTCAAAATTGAAAGTCTCTAGTATTTTAAATGCGTTTTTTTTTTTTTTCAAATTGGGGGCGTGGCATCCAAATCTGAAAATAACATAATCTGCGTATCCATAATATCTATCTAAATAAACAAATTTGAAGTCTCTAGCTGAAACGGTGTAGAATTTATGCCCGAAAAAACCTAAATAATGTAAACGAATTTTCGAATTTTTTATCGATAATTAGGAAACGGGATGAGTTATGAAAAAAAAAAACCAAAATAAACTCGTACTGCGTAACTAACATACGAGTGCTCATGTGAAGTTTCAGCTCTCTAGCTTTTGTAGTTGACGAAATCTCGACGTTCATACGGACGGACAGACGGACAAACGGACAGACGGACGGACAGACGGACAGGGCTAGATCAACTTATTTTTCGATGCTGATCAAGAATTTATATACTTTATGGGGTCTGCCACGTGTCCTTCTGCCTGTTACATACATTTCCACAAAACCATTATACCCTGATTTCCCATTTTCAATGGGTTCAGGGTATAACAAGTAAGAAGGCTCTAGTCGAGACGGCTCGACTACGAGATACCCTGAACCCTGCAAAAAAAGTGATACTCTTCTTCTTTACGCACTTAGAGGCGCGCGCTCTGCTAACTGCGCAGTTGCTGCCGTGGCTTGGGGGTGGGTTGGGCTGAACTTTGGACGCTTATAACGTCATTTCTAGATGGACGATCTTCATGCAATTTTAAGAGTAGATTAAGGATATATAAATCTATCTATGTGCCAAATTGCAAGTCTCTAGTATTTGAAATGCGTTTTTTGCAAATTGTGGGCGAGGGGGGCGTGGCATCAAAAATCTGAAAACTACAAAATCTGCGTATTTATAATATCTATCTAAATATATAAAGTTTAAGTCTCTGGCTGAAATGGTGTAGAAGTTATACCCTAAAAACCTAAAAAATGTAAACGAATTTTCGATTTTTTATCGATAATTTGGAAATGGGATGAGTTATCGAAAAAACAAAATAAACTTGTATTGCGTAGCTAACATACGATTTCAGCTCTCTAGCTTTTGTAGTTTCCGAAATCTCGACGTTCATACAGACGGACAGACGGACGGACGGACGGACGGACGGACGGACGGACGGACAGACGGACAGGGCTAGATCAACTTATTTTTTTATGCTGATCAAGAATATATATACTTTATGGGGTCTGCGACGTCTCCTTCTGCCTGTTACATACATTTTCACAAAACCATTATACCCTGAATTCCCATTTTCAATGGGTTCAGGGTATAAAAAGAGAAAGTATTTCAAATACTAAAGATTGCAATTTGGAAATTGACACATTCAGATGTTATAATTACGCTCTGAACGTTTGATGAAGATCGTTCATTGAAGAAATAAAGTAATGGAGTTATGAGCGTTCAAATTATAGCCCTACTGCACCCTAAACCACTGCATCAAGTACGCAACAGTAAGCAGTGCATTCTAGAATCATTGGCAAGTGCGCCAGTAAATAACAAATTTACAGTGCAGCGTGCTGATACAGCCTGTATCATACAGGTTAATTATATGGACGTCAGCATGTCAATAGCTCAGATTCTAAGAGCTATGAACTAGCTCTTAATTGAATATATTTGCCATTTTATATGTCATATTTGTAAGCAGGAATATATTTATTCTTCAATGATACGCGACATTTATATTCAGATTTCAATTGTCTCAAAATAAATCGTATATTTGTTGCCCGTCAGTCTGCATTTTTGTTGCTTGCGTCCACAGCTGCTGCTGTTTCAAATGTATTTTTGTCATTTCTTTATTTGAATTTGAAAGCCTTCTGACAGTTTCTAAATTTATAAGTAATATCTAATATCTTTACCCCATATATAGCACGTATTACCGAAAACCCAAACCCAACTCCCACCTAGCCCCAAAGCCACCTATAGATTCATATTTTTCGCGGTCATCAATATTCCGCTGGGCATGTGCTTTTGGAAACTTTATTTATAGGTTTTGATCGGACATTATCTCCGTTGCACAATAGAATAAAATTCCGTATTCGATCATAATGAAAATTTTCTTCGATTCCGATTACGCAATCGTAGGCAATCATCTGTATCTTTCATCACCCACGGAATATTGACCGGAATCTACACCGAACAACACCCCCAATGTACCGAATGACCGTACGCGTCTTGTTGCATGCCAGACAAATAAACAATGAATTTTTTATAGAATAGTAATTTATTCTTCTTGTGACACTTATGAATGTTGAACATTTCCCCTGCTGCCGTGCATATAAAATATGTACCAGTCAATTCATTTAGATGAGAGATGTACTCTCGTATGAAACAAAAGCTGCCGTTGGCGAAGTCCAAGAGTCAAGTGAGCAGATCATAAATTGCCAGCATATACACAAAACAGTCTAAAAATGTTTTACCTTATCTTTCCATTTATAAAAGCTATCATTGAATGGATTGTGTGTGGATATAGAACAGCTTACATGTACAATTAGATATAATTTGAACGACTGCAAAGATAATTTTAAGTTATTATGATATAATCATTTTGTAAATTATCTGCGCACAATGATCCACGAAAACGTTAAGTTCGAGTCAAAAACTGATTATCCCAGGCTCCTCAGCGTTTCCTAATCATAATACTAATCCTATTATTATCTTTTAGGAGTTTCAATAATTCTTAAGAATCTCGTTGTTTGAATGTGAAATCAGGGCATAATGGTTTTGTTGAATGTAACAGGCAGAAGGAGAGGTGGCAGACCCCACAAAGTATATACATATATTCTTGATTAGGGTGACGATAAAAGTTGATATAGCCATGTCCGTCTGTATGTCCGTATGTTTGAACGCGTCGATTTCATTCTTTAGGTTCGTATATATATATATATATATATATATATATATATATATATATATATATATATATTTATTTATATATTTATATATATACTTCATATATAAAAATATTTCTATTAAAATTTCTATATATATTTTTAATATTTGCTACTGATAAAATTTTGGCTCTATTCCAAAAGACACAACTTCTCGGGAGTACAAAATACAGAGGTGCTGTGACATAATCGGAATTAGACAAAGTTTACATCGTTGATCCACCACCTACATTGCGTTTCTCACTCTTTACAGTCTATATACTTCGCGTGCAACGCCAACGCCTCATTCGTTTCATTTCAATTTATGTTTTTTCTTCTGTTTCTGTTTTCATTCATAAATTTTGCATTCAAAAATAGAATGATGCAGCCCTTGCAGCCTAATTGTGCAGGTCCCGATTCGTATACCGATCCCCATATCTTTGCCTAGATCTTTGTTGTCTCTCTCTCTCTCCCTCTATCGCTCTCTCTCTCTCTCTCTCTCTCTCTCTCCATCTCTATCTCATCCTCACTCACTCTCTATGTCACTTTCCCTCTCTCGACTTCAACAGCACCCTAGTCGAGGCAGGCCAAAGCAAGGTTAGTGCAATTTGATTAATATTAGAATTTTGCGGCCAAATATTTTTATGCATTTCCGGTGTGATTTTGTATTGCACATGGATCACGAATATAGACGTATTTACATATTCAGTATATATGCATATTTTCACATATAATATAATGTTCATATACAAACCTGTATATGTATATACATACATACCAACTGAAAATAATATACAGCTTTACCATGAGCTTGCATCCACTCAATATAGAGTGCTAGCTCGCTGAGCTGATATAAGGGTATGACGAGTGTGCTGGTAACCCAAACTTCGAAGAATTAACAGTAGCTTTAACTGTTATAGCACGTATTATTAATCTAAAAGCGTGGCAACTCTCTGATAGATGAATGAATGGAATGGGACAGATGGAGTAGCAACACGTTCCCAACAGTACGTCCGTCCGACCAACATAATTGCAATTATGAGCGAATGGCTTTTAAAGCCCCGAATAAAAACACAATTGGCATACAAGCAGATACGCTTTATGCAGGCCTAGACAAAGTTTTGATGACTTGGATCTCGCAAGGATTAGGACGTACGCCTGTCGTAGCAAGTGGACAGTGTTAACTGCAATAGCCGGTTAATTAGCAATCGCCGTCACTCCCACACTACAGTTGATTCCATTCCATTCTATCCATTCAAAGCCACTTCCTGAACAGTCGGCCCCACAGGCAAAGCTTTAATTAACCGTAATTTTGAGGGGCTGTGAATTGCTGTCAATGTAGTTATAGCCTGTGGAGTGTTGGTGGTGATGTTCATTGCGTAGTTAATTACTTCTAAAATGGTAAATAAATCGGTTACGAATCGAATGTACATCATCTATAAAACCACAATCAGAGCGTATACCCACATTTACCATCTAAAGTGTAAAGCCCATGAACAGCCGCAGACTAGTCGAGCCCTATAGCAAATGGTATAAAGTTCTTCCTTTAACGATGTTGACCCAAATTTCTAACGTTAACAAGTAAGAAAACTGTAGTCGAGACTGTTCGACTACGAGATCTCCTCCTTCGAGCGAATAATATTCAAAGAATTTTCGATTCGTTTCTGCAAGCGTAACAAACTACACAGGCACACACACGCACGCAGCCACACACTGATATGCGCTTGTAGGCATTTATGTGTGTACGCATTGAAGGCGTCTTGCTGTCTCGCTTGCCCTGCCCTAGGGTTTTGCTGCGAGAACTTATTTGATTGTCTCTAGTATTTGAAATACATATTTTATACATTTAGTGGTGTTTGGGTGAATTGGAGAGCGAAATCCAAAATCTGATAAAAATCGAAGTATATATATATATATATATATATATATATATATATATATATATATATATATATATATATATATATATATATATGCAGAAGGCTTGGAGACTCTATAGATAACCGAGATATAATTTTAAACCTGATTCTCGATAAATGTTTTTATCTATAGCTCTGGAAGTATAAAAGTTATCGAATTTCTGATACAAACTCGTACTGAGTACTACGCAATATACAAACCTAACGCAAAAAGAATGAACTAGCTCTTATATCTTCGGAAATCGACGCGTTCATGGCGTTCACGGACATGACTATATCGACTCTACTCGTCAAGTAGACTCTACTGATTAAGATTATGTATACTTTATGGGGTCTGCGTCGTTTCTTTCTGCCGGTTACATACATTTTCACAAAACCATTATACCCAGAATTCCCATTTGCAATGGGCTCAGTATATGAAAACAATAACATTTTTTGCAGGGTGCAGGGAATCTTTTAATCGAGCAGAAAAGAGAGAGAGAAAGAGAAAGAGAATGAGAATGAGAAAGAGAAAGAGAAAGAGAAAGAGAAAGAGAAAGAGAAAGAGAAAGAAACAAAGAGAGAGACTCGAGTAGTCTGTTTGTCTTCGGGGGGATAGGGCTGGTTTATTTCTAGAATATGTGATTTCTTATAAATTATTTATTTTGGGACAAATCATAAATGTTATATTTAGACATGAACATTATTTATAGTGTCATTATTCTGACAGTCTGACGCGGATGGAAATCCAAAATCCAAAATTGAAAACCGACATGGAAAATAATAAGAAGGAATAATAGAAATGTGGTTTTTCGAATTTTTGTGTTTTTACTTTCCTCTCTATCTGTTTTCAACTCTTGGATTATAATAGGGTATTGGTGCTCAGTTCTGAGGAAATAGTTAGAATCCCAGGCACTTAATTTTGACAACTTGTTCATCGTCGATACTGAGAAATTTCTCGTTTTGCCACCTGTTTGAAAATCATCTCATTATTAGTTGGATTTCCTTTCAAGGGCCCTCGAATCGAGATGGGAGAGAAGAACTTTTCGATTTGCTTGCTTACGGAATGGTTGCGCCCCTTGCTTTGTCCGATGTAAAAATATATTGGGTATTTATTGTTAATCGTAATGGATGAAGATTGATGATGATTTATATTGATGATCGTTTATATTCGTATCATTGTTGAGAGTTGCGCACTTTAACATATGTGTTAAAAGTAAAATTTGGGTGGACAGTTGGGGATAGCTATATAGAAAAGTTGCCTGCATACGTTGCCAACTGGACAAGGACATCAGCAACAGAATTATATGTATGACAGAAGCTGTTACCGTCATCATTTGGGTTCCCATTGTTTGACAAAACAAAGCTGCTGCTGCTTGGCATTGCACGCTACTTTGGCAACAAAAACGCACGACAATGAGCTTCTAATTTGAATGCTATTTTATCCTTTGTTATCCCAGATTTAATCATCTCCTCTTGTACACTGAACTTGGGTTGCTCTTGTTTCCTATCATTAGAGTCACCATTGTTTTCCTTTATATGAATAGAAAGCTCAAGTTGTTCAGCGTGGACCATTTCCCATTTTTAGGGTGGACAAATTTTGTTATCCCCCAATGATTAATGTATATGTGTGTATGACTGTGTGTGTATGTATGTGTATGTGCAAGTGTGTGCAAGTATGTTTACGAGTATTTATGTATATGTATTTGTGTGCCCCATCATAATTTGGACAAATCATATTTTCAATTGAAATTTTAATTTCCCCAATTTGTGTTCAAATTTCCTGGCAACGAATAACAGAGCTGAACTACAGCACAGTTCCAGATGCTCCACATGCGTGTTTCGTCAACGTCAACTTCAGTGTCAGTACAAACGTGAAATAACTTGTAATTGAATTGACGCGAATTGGCGCAGGATGCACAATGCATCAGGTCCTGTCGAAGAACCAGGAGCATATGTATATATAAATACGAGCAGAAACAGGAGTTAAGAAAATAACCTACAAAGAAAGAAAAACAATTACATGTAGCACGCTGGGTGGTCCGGCCTACTCAGGGGCGACTTATTTACTGCAATATGTACAATATGTACATCAAGACTTTTGCCGTAAAATTTGCACTTGACATTGTTCGCACGGCGGGCGGGCTACGGCTCGACTTTCGGAATGGGTATTTATAATTAGAATAAAGCAAATTGTCAAGTGGATCAATGTACACGTCGCCCAGATTCTTGGCTTCCACCCCATTGCAATAGCCCCTTTCGTTTCCTCTCGACGCTCCCTTGCCTCTTCTAATCGTTGCCTCTTCTCAACATAACTTTGCAGACACGTGCAGTGTGGTTTGAAAAAAAGCAAGTGTGTTTGGATTTCAATTAGACTTGGATTTACGCCTCAATTTGTTTAAGATCATTGTAAAGTACTATACCAGAGACCTTTTGACGATTGATCCCACACTTACACATGAAATTAATTTTTTGCACATTTGGGGTGATGGGGGTAAATTGGAGGACGGTATCAAAAATCTAACTAAAAACAAAAATGTATTCAATTTATATCTATATATATGCAAAAGATTTGGAGACGTTAGCTATAAAGGTGAGAAAGATATCATATCGATTTGATCGATAACTCTGAAACGGGAATGGTTATCAAACTGGTATAACGTATACTGGTATACACAGACTTAAACAAAATTAAGTAGGGCTCTAGCTCTTTCTGAGATCGATGCGTTCATATATGCGGACGGACAGATGGACGAACAGGGCTAAATGGAATCAGTTTATCGCCCTGATCAAGAATATATATACTTTATGGCGTCTACGACGGCTTCTTCTGTCTGTAACATACATTTTCACAAATTGCTTTTGCATTTTCTAGCGTTTGAGGTTTCCGAAATCTCGACGCTCATACAGACAGTCGGACGGACGAACGGACAGGCTATATCAACTCATTTTTTTGTGCTGATCAATAATATAAATACTTTGTGGGGTCTGCGACATCTCCTTCTGCCTACACAAAACCATTATACCCTGATTTTCCATTTTCAATGGTTCAGGGTATAACAAGTAAGAAGGCTCTAGTCGAGACGGGAATTCAGGGTTTCCCATTGTCAATGGGTTTGGGGATATAACAAGTAAGTACGTTGCAGTTGGGTGCAACCAAATGCGAGATACTCTGCCCCGTAGCGACAATTTATTTGTTTAATAAATATTTAATCAACGGAATATTTGGGCAATTAGAAGACGTACGTGGCAAGCAACAAACGTGTTTCCTATACATACATACAGATTTACATACATACATATAAACACACTAATGAGTATGCATACTGTCGTGCGCGCAGAAAACTTTTTTCTATGCATGCATACAAAAGTCTGCATGTTATAATATTCCATCAATTGTGACTGAATTTTGAATTTCTCGATCGTTACCTTAGGTTTGTCAGAAGGCCTTATTTGTTTTTAACAAAACCCACTCCAGGGCAGTGGCGCTAAAGCTAGGTACACACGATGCAAACAATTTGCAGCAAGTTGAAAAAATTTGCAATAATTGTTTGCGGCAACTTTTTTGCTTGTCGTCTGAATACAGAATTTTGACGTTAAGTTGGTTGCGCCAGTTGCTTGCATGGTTGCATGTGCTGTTTGCTTGCAGTGGCAATATTGCAGCGCCTAAATTCATTAAAATTCAAAATTTGGTAAGAAATACAATTTATTGAAAATATCAGAGTAATTGCTTATTTCATATATGTTTATATTGCCATAACACTTCATCATCAGGCACAAAAAAAAAATGTTTAAATTCAGTAGAGTTTTCCGTACTTCTTTGAATTGGTATGCAGTTTCCTACTAAGGTCATTATGCCAAAAACATTTTCTACCACTCTTCTGGCTCTGGAAAGACGGTAGTTAAAAACACGATTTGGACCTGGTTGATATCTAAATGGATATGGTTTCATTATGGATCTTTTCAATCCGAATGCATCATCCGCTACAAGTACATAGGGCACCTTAACATCCTCTATCAGAAATTATTCCTTTGCCTCCTACATCGAAGTAAATTATTTTATAGTTTGCATCTGCTAACGCTATGCGTGCCTTTATAGTTGAAGTAGGTACTACCACTGTTAGCTGTTTTTTTTTACGAAATCTTTCACTTCTCACTTTTTATGAAATATTTTTTTATAAAAATTACTAATATAGCAACAGCAGCAACTCTCGATTTTTGTGCCGACATAATATTAACACGTCCTTCACTTTTTCCAAACAACAGAACGTGCAAATGAGTGTCACTTGCAAGCAATGCAAACTAAAAAAAAAATTAAAACACGTGTAGACATTAACGCAATATATTGCACGAAATAGCCATGCAAAAATTTGCGTGCAAAACAAAAATTTATTGCAGCAAGTAATTTGCATGTAATATTTGCATTGGTGTGAACAGTTGTACAAACTTTTGCTGCAAATTATTTTTGACTTGCTGCAAATTGTTTGCATCGTGTGTACCTAGCTTAACAGTAAGTGCTATGCAAACTGTACTTAGGTGTGTGGGTTCCATTATAGCAAAAAACTTTCCTTTTATCCAAAACTTATAGCTTAAATTTTATTTATATTTGTATATTTATTATAAAATGTTTGCTGGCAGCTTACCAATTGATAATAAGCCTTTTTTTATGCATACGCTTATAAATTGCGCGTTTACTAGAAACTTCGATTCCGAGTTTCCACTACTCCCGTGCAGTGTTGCCATTTTAGCTATTTAATAGCAAATCTAGCTATTTTTAAAGGTGATATGCTATACAAATTTTGAAAATGCTATTAGCTATATTTTTAGCTATTTTACAAACAATTATTTTATATATCTTAAAAAAAAAAAAAAAAAAAAATCGATTAACTCTTAAAATGTCTTCAAAGTAACGATTACTACTATCCAGATTACTATTATCGAGATAATATTATTACTTGCGATGAATATCATCACTAATTGCGCTAATTTATGGTAAAGCATACAAAAATGGAAAAGGCATACAAACAAAAGTTCCGCGATGAATGTACAAAGAGTGCACCATTTAAGGATTGGATTCGAAAAGTCGAATCTGACAATACGAGAGCATTTTGTATTTACTGTAAATACAATATTTTTGCAAAATTGCACGATTAGAAAATGCATGCAGCCACAAAAAAACACAAAAGTTCAGTTGGAGCCTATGCTCAACATAAATTGTTTTTGAGCGACAAACCAAAACAAGTAATACTGCGAAGGAGGAGGCGACATTGTGCTTGTATATTGCGGATATTGATATCTAGTAATGATAAGTATAATAATAATCCCGCAGAAGATGTTGACGACATTGTAACGTTGTTCGAAAAAATGTAAAAAAGCAATAAATAACATACAAAAAATATATATAATAATTTCAGCTATTTTTTCAACTATTTTTTTTTATAATTTTTAGCTATTTCGAGCTATTTTCAGAGTTGATTTTGCTATTTTTTGGTCTAAAAATCTGGCAACACTGCTCCCGTGTGCAAGCGTTTTCCTATACATGCATACATATATATATACAGATGTTTGTACGTGTGTACACATCCATACACATCCAAGTGTGTACACATATTCTATGAATTGCGATTGAATTGTGAATATTTAGTTGTGTCAGAAGCGGCTATATCAGTGAACTTATTTACGTTTAGCTAGTGAGTTTTTGATCAGAGAAGCCCACTAAGTGATATGCAACTTACGAAAGTGGCGTTCAACTCAACTCCCGCCGAAAGCAATTTTTTTTTTAAATCCTTCTAAAAACTTTTTGTCGAAAACTTATAGCTTTTATTTTTATACTTTGTTCCCAAAGGCAAGAAAGTATATTGGGTTTGTGCAATGTCCGTCTTGCTGTCCGTCCGTCTGCCCGTCTGTCCGTATGAACGCAATATTTTTCGGCGCTATTAGAGCTAGAGACTTGAAATTTTAAACATATACTCATATATGCTCCCGAATCATAAAGTGTTAAAATTTTCCCGGGGCGTGGCAAATCGGAAAACTCTTCCGCCCATAGTCAAGTTATCATACTAGATGATGAGCTAGAGAGTTGCAATTTGAAATGTATACTCGGGGTGACAACCCAAGTTCAAAAAGAAGATCTAAGAAGATCGATCAAAAAGTTTTATGTCTATGCCCATTGGGGGCGTGGTAAATCGGACCTGAATATATAGTGATTTTTCAAATTGTGCTATATTTTGAACACTATTGACACTAGAGAAATTTGGTATGTATACTCGGGTTGACAACCCAAGACTAATAAGCTATGGATATATCTACGCCCACAGGGGGCGTGGCAGTCATGTTAGCCTCGGCCCTTTCTAAATTATGCGTCTACGCCCACTGGGGGCGTGGCAATTCGGCAAAGAAGTTTGTTGTGGCCAACTGCATAATTCATGCATATAATAGCTTAGTAGTAATTGCTAAGATGGCGGAAAGCATTTTAACATAAATATAATAATATTAATGAATTTAAAAAATAAAATTTATAAGTTTTTGATTAATAAATAAAAAGTTTCCAGCGGGATTCGAACCCAGGTCTTTTGAAAACAACATGTAATCGTTAGCTAAACCTAAATAAATTCACAGCTGATCAGCAGCTTGTGACAAAACAAAACAATACAATCGCCATTCTCGCAATATGTATACACACTTGGATGTGTATACACGTACAAACATCTATGTACACATACATACATGCATATATGCATGCATAGAAAAACTGCTTGCCACGCAGAGTGGCAAATCGGAAAAGTTTTAGTTTTTTCTTAAATGCACAATTCATATGCGTATGTTTATAAATTATTATCAATTGGCAGCAAGCATTTTATAATAAATATACAAATATAAAAAAAATGAAAAAAAAAAATAATAATTTTTGAAAAAAGATTTTCTGCGGGATTCGAACCCACGCACCTAAGTATAGCTTGCATAGCGCTTACCACCAGCGCCACTGCCATCAATTCAGCCGCGCTAACTAAAACCAAATAAGCCATTGCTAGAGCGCCTTTTGACAAAACTAAAGTAACGATCGAAAAATTCCCAATTCAGTCACAATTCTTAGAATATTCTGGCATCCAAACTTATGTATGCATACATATAAAATTGTGTATACTCGTATAGTGTGTACATGTGTAAATCTGTATGTATGTGTAGGGAAAACGTTTGTTGCTTGCCATGTACGTTTGCTAATTGCCGAAATATTTCGTTAATTAAATGTTTATTAAATAAATAAGATGCACATATGGGAACAAAGTATATCGCAGTTGGTTGCGCCTAACTGCAACGTTCTTACTTGTTTATATTTTGATATTTGTGTTAAAATGTGTTCTGCCATTTTAGAGCTAGTTCCCGATATGCCACACCCCCTAAGAGGCTAAAAAATTCTTTTTGGGTCATCGATAGAGGCCCCCTCTCTCCTAATCATCCAATTGTGAAGCTTCTAGCTCTAAAATTGTAGGATATATCAACTTTTCCAACTCTCTATGATTACTGACATATGGCCCCATGCATCTTCCGATTTGGGAAAATTTGTACGCTTTGTAATTCGGAAGCATATGTGGTCCAAATTTCAAGCCTTTAGCTCTAATAGCGTCAAAAAATATTGCGTTCGTACGGATATACAGACAGATGAACAGCCGGACGAACATTGCACAAAAACAATACACTCTTTTTTCCCTTTGGGAGTATGAAAAGTATATGGCGAGCTAAGCAGAAGCAGCAGAAAAAACGAGCAGTTTATTAATATAATTGAGTTGAACTCATTTGAATTTCACGTCACTTTGAGCCATAATGAAAATGAATGGAAATAAATAAATATGAATATTCTATTCTATATTACATTGATTTAATTCAAATTAAATATATATATATATATATACATATGTATGTATGAGCTGAAAAGAGGTGATGGTTCGAAGACGACCACGAACGTGAGGCTAGGGAGGTTTCTTATCAAGTTGTCAGCATCTTGAAATGTGAAATGTTCGCAACCGCCGAAACTTCGACTGCGATTGCTATTAAAATTCATTGGCACGCCCAGCCAGCTGTGACAGAGAGCTACCTAAGCGAAATCCGATAAGCATATCCACAAGCCACCATAAACCGATAGCAGGAGAACAGCATCCAAAGCCTAACACCCCAACAAACCATTCATATCCACATCTATATCGATGCTCAAGGCTTAACGGCAGCGAGTTTAGTTTTTGTTTGACGATTCCCAATTGGCCGCTTCTAATGCCACTTCTAATGTCTGCCGCTGTCATCGCGTATCGGTGTCGCCTAAAGCGGTAAGTAGAATTGTAAATATATATCTAAATATATCAATCCCCGAGGAGGACAGCAAATCCGTTGAAAGTTTTGCAAAGGCTGCGGCTCTGGTTGTGGCTTTGACTGCGGCTGCAAATTACATCGATGACACGCTGTGTCATCGCTTCATTGACTTATACGACTAATGGATCACGGCGGGTGGTGCTGCCCTAGCAGTGCTGCCAATCTTGCCTTTTTCTGGTTAGATATAGTCGCTCATACTTTTTTGATGTTTACATTTAATCTTTTGGTTAAGCCACTATCAACAATATAAATATACTTACCTCTATATCTTAGCTTACAAAAAAAAAAATAAATAAAGAAAAAAAAAAACACAAACGTATTGTCTTAAGTATACGATTTGGCCGAATACACACACCCATTAAAACTGGGAAATCAGGGTGTAATTGTTTTGTGAAAATGTATGTAATAAACAGAAGGAGACGTGGCTAATTTCGTATTCATAATATCTACCTACTTAGACTACAATCTACGCTTAAAACATTAAGCCAAATTGTCAGTTACTATACTGCGTATGTAACACTCGAGTATGCATGTAACATTTTAACCTCTAGCTTATTATTATACATTATACCCTGAATTCTCATTTTCAATGGGATCAGGGTATAAAAATAGTTCATAATTTTGTTTAGCCTTTTTGAGATTTGGAAACATCACTGATGCGAAGCGTAGCTGAATTTTTGGTTAGGTTGCGCTAGGTGGGTTGGACTTATTGGGGAGAGCGTCGCCTCGGCTCATTCGCTGTCACAAAGTTTTTCCTTCACAAAACAAATATTCATCAATTTTGTGGAACAATATTCCATTGTTGCATTGTTACTTTTCTTTAGTCCTTACAAAGAGACTGTACTATGTGGATTTCACATTTGTCTTTGCATTGTGGTTCGCGAACATTCCAATACCTTTTTATGTTTGAACCCATTGTAAATGGGAATTCAGGGTATAGCGGTTTTGTTAAAAGTATGTAACAGGCAGAAGGAGACGTCGCAGACCCCACAAAGTATATATATTCTTAATCAGCACAAAAAAATAAGTTGACTAAGCCCTGTCCGTCTGTCCGTATGTTCGTCCGTATGAACGACGAGATTCCGGAAAGTATAAAAGCTAGAGATCTAAAATTTCACATGAGTTCTCGTATACTAGTTATCGATAAATAATAGAAAATTCGTTTACTTTTTTTTACGTTTTTAGAGCATAACTTCTACACCGTTTGAGCTAGGGACTTAAATTTGTATATTTAGATATATATTATGGATACGCAGATTCTGTAATTTTCAGATTCTGGATGCCCCTTCGCCACCAATTAAAAAAAAAAAAAAAAAAAAAAAAAAAAAAAAAAACACATTTTAAATACTACAAACTTGTAATTTGGCAAATATGCACATTTGAATGCTATTAATATATTCTGAAAGTTTCATGAAAATCGTCCAGCTAGAAATGGAGTTATCAGCGTCAAAATTTCAGCCCAAGCCACCCCCAAGCCACAGCAGTAACTGCGCGGATAGCAGAGTTCAGGGCAGTTCGTAGTTGAGCCGTCTTAATTAGAGATTCTTCTGCAGATATATGTATATGTAGATAAGAATTTAATACAATTTTGATATTTGTTAGATTTTGGATATCGACCCCCAATTCACCCCCACGACATACAGTTTTGTTTAGCATATACATATTAATGTCATGATGTTAGTGCATGTATCGCAAACAGAAACTAAGCGAATAATTCTTGGAATGAAAGCTTGCTGAAGATAGTCCATCTAATTCATAAGGTTCTAAAATATGCCCCATACTGCACCCCAAGTCACTGCATCAGCTAAGCAACTAACTCTTATGCGTGTGTAAAGAATAAGAATATTAGTTTTTGGCAGGGTTCAAGAAGTCTTCTAATCGGGCAGTCCTAAAGCTTTCTTCTCCAATACTTGAAATACATTTTTTTTTTTCAAATTTGTTGCGAGAAGGGCACGCCATCACTTCGAATTTATAATATCTACCTAAATATATAATTTGAAATCACTATCTCTGTGTTCAATCTACGCGTAAAAGCAAATAAAAACGAAACGAAATTTTCATCGATGAGCAGGAATTGGGAGGACAAGACAAATTGTTGATAGAACGAAAATCGTTGTTTTTACTTATTACAGGGAATATAATACATTCGGACACATTCCCCACAGCCAGTACATCCGCTCTTGCTTGCTTTGTAAGAATAACGAGGGTAAAAACAACATAAAAAAGTAAATTGCAGCAAAGCGCAGCTCGACACTTAGGTCCTAAAAAAGACATCCAGGACTACTCCTTCACTTCTTTGCAGTTTTTGCAACCCTTGCGCCGCATGATTCACTGTTCGAGGATGTCAAAACGATGAAAGCTTGATATGTGTGTTGGGCACAGGAATGGGAGATATTATGATGATATATATATATATATATATATATAATAAATTATACTACAATATCAAAACTGGAAAATAAAAATATGTAATACAGACTGTTACAAAATGCAATTGTAATATATAGCTAAGTTATTGTTAAGAGTTGTTTTTACATTGATTAATAGACAATGCTAATAAGTATTTGACAAGTCTAGCACTCCCCACAAAAACAGTCCATCTACTTGTTTATTCGTGTAAGCAATTTCACTTATGTATGTACATATATGTACTTTAGGTATGTGTTTTCAAGGTTTTTTCGTCTATTGTGCAAATGGTATTGCGGAATAAAAAAAGCGAGTGATGGGGTATGCCCCTCCTTTCGTGTCGTCCTTGGTGGCAGTCGTCGTCAATGAATATGAAATGAGATACTCCAGTGCCATCAGCTTCAACACCAACATCAACAGCCACAGCAACATCCGCATGAACATTCGCATCCGTATCCGCATCTATGGATTTACTGCCGCTCTTTATCAATTTTCGCCGAATGCAACAAACAAAGCTGCGGCACAACAAAAGCAAGCGCTGTTTCTCTGCTTAAATTATATTTCTTCCTCCTTTTTTACCACATATAGAGGGCGACACATCTCCCCGAATGTCTGAATGCCCACTTCAAATCTTGTTATTGTGTTGCATTTCGTCCTGTTAATGAGGTGCTTGCTCTGTGGTAATTGTATATACCCTACCAGAAAGTGTGTGTGTACATATGTACATAAGCTCGTTAGATATTTAGATTCAATCATATACTGTGACCGCAGACCCCATAAAGTATATACATATATTCGTGATGAAAAATTAAGTCGATATAGCCCTGTCCGTTCGCCCGTCCGTTCGAATGAACGCATGAAATTTTACATGAATACTTGTGTGTTAGATACATACGTATAGTACAAGTATTACAGTTTTTTTTTTTTTTTTTTTTTTTTTTTTTTGATAACTCCTTATCGAAAAAAAATTGAAAATTCTTTTACTTTTTTACATTTTTTCTTCGAACGAATAATATTCCTAGAATGCTTCGTTTCGATTCTCCACGCGTAACAAATTATACATGCAACAACACGAGCACACACACACACGCTGATCTACGCTTGTACGTCTGTGTGTGTGTAAGCATTGCAGGCGGCTTGCTGTCTCTCTGCCTTTGTTGCTGGGCTGCGTTTTTTTGTTGCCATAACTTCTTTGATTAATAATTCTGTTTCTAGACGGACCGGAACCCAAAATCTGACAAAAACCGAAAGTGTATCTATATATACATATGCAGAAGACTTGGAGACTCTAACTCTAAAGATGACCAAGATATAATTTTATAACTGATGCTCGATAAATGTTTTTATCGATAACTTTGGCAATAAAAAAGTTATCGAATTTCTGAAACAAACTCGTACTGCGCGTGCAATATACGGACCTAACACAAAAAGAATGAATTCTCTAGCTCTTATATCTTGGGAAATCGACGCGTTCAAACATACAGACAGACTGACGGACATGGCTATATCGATTCAGCTCGCCACCTTGATCAAGAATATATAAACTTTATGGGGTCTGCCACGCCTCCTTTTGCCTGTTACATACTTTTAACAAAACCATTATACCCGGATTTCCCATTTTTAATGGCTCAGGGTAGTTATAGGCGTTATTTTAAGCGCCATTAAAACGCCATTAAAACGCCATTTAAACCATAGTTATAGGCGTTATTTTAAACGCTTATAACTATGGAGTTATAATAGTCTAGATGCTAATAGCATCCAAATGCGTCCATTTCTCAAATAACAAGTCTGTAGTACTTGAAATGCGTTTTTTTTAATTGGAGGCGAAAGGGGCGTGGCATCCAAAAATTAAAAAATCTGCGTATCCATAATATCTATCTAAATATACAAATTTGAGGTCTCTAACTAAAACGGTGTAGAAGTTATACTCAAAAAACCTAAAAGAGTGAATGAATTTTAAATTTTTTATCGATAATTTGTAAATGCTTTTGTAGTATACGAGATGTCAGCGTTGATACGGCTATCGATTTATCTCGTCGCGCTCATCAAGAATATTAACATTCTACTTTATAGGATCTGTCACGCCAAGGGAGAACCTTCTGCTCGATTTCACATTTGATTGGGTTCAAGGTAATAAAGAATCCTACCAAAGCTTGTTCTTTGTTTCATAATATTGAGTCCAGCTGAGTCAGATGTTCAGATGCTCTCGCTGAAATCTAATATATGTAATTACTATTATTCTCGTTTACCACTCCATCTAGTCATAGTCGAAGGACTGACCCTGCTACAGAAAAACGCAACAGCAAGTTCAAATAGAAGGTTACTCGAACAGTGCACCGTTAAAACACTGCAGTGTTAAATGGATCATTGTCATAGTCACTTAATCAAGGATTATGCCTTTGAATTTGTGAACCGGGATCAGGAAATACTAATGATACAAAATGAAAACAAGCAATCAAGCAAACATACGAATGATAGAAATGTACATAAATTTACATATATGTAATAATAATAATATAGGCGGATAGCGGGGAACGGTTATTAAAAAGACGGTAATGACGGAGATTTCCCCGGCGAATCGTTATGTAAACGAAGAGAAATGTATGAGCAAAGGCTACACACGCACCCAAAATACGAGCAAACAACAAACAACAACAACAGCTAACAAAATAAAATAACGGAATAAAACAATCAGGAAAGTGTCCTTTGATCTTTTTACCACCCACCCAGCAGACTTTCAGGACAAACACAATCACAACCATATCGTCGTAATTTTCGTACATAGTTGTTTTTGTTTTTGTCGCTGCTTTTGAGGCCAGTACCGAAATTAACAAGTTAAACAAATAAAACGAAAGCGAAATAAAATCACATCAAACTCATCTCTCTGTAATTTGTGATTCGTTTGCCAAGATAAACACAGCGCGTATAATCAATATACTAAACAAGGGCCAATCATTATATTGGCTGATTGGGTGGTGAGGGTGCTAAACGCCAAATTTCCGCCCTTAAACATTACCTCAAAGTTAGAGTGCTATCATTACCAACCACATACATATATCCATGCTAATTAAAGGTTATTCAATTATTTATACTTTTTTATGGAATACTGCAAATGAAGGCTTCTATTATCATATAATTGTCCCTTTGTATTGTATCACATTATTATTTGTATCTACATATATATTGAATTGGGATTTACAGTGGAATCAAATTATAACGACTCTAACAAAATCTTAAAATTACAGAATCTGCGTATCCCTAATATATATCTAAATATACAAATTTGATAAGACTCAGGGTATCTCGTTGTCGAGCAGTCTCGACTGAACCCTTCTTACTGATCATGAAGATCGTCCATCTAGAAATGGAGCTATAGACCTCCAAAGTTAAACCCAACCCACGGAAGCAACTGCGCGGTTAGCAGACCGCACGCTCATACGTTCATAAAGAATAAGAGTATTAGTTTTTTTTTACAGAGTTCAGGGTATCTCGTAGTCGTCTCGACTAGAGCCTTCTTACTCGTTTTCATTTAAACTTTTGTGTATACTTTATCTAAAATTTAACTGAAAGAAGAACATATTTACAGAGTATTGACACATAATTGAAATGTAGATGAATATTTGCATTATATAAATATATACATATTTAAATATATTTTATATATATTTATTTCTACTATATATAATGTGCTTATATTAGAATGCGTTCCATTTAATTAAGTAAACATTACATGCATTAGAATGTAGGTGCACATGTTTGGGTGTCAGAAAGAATCACTTGTACATCTAACATAATAACAAACCTGAAATGGCTTACCTATTTATGTTATTTGTACTTGTGCACATATGTATGTACATACACTGTGTACATATACGTATATATTTGTATTATATACAAATATATGTAGTATGTATTAGTATGGCTGTGCGTTCGCTGTCAGCCAACCGAAATGCAATGTGGGCACAATGGAAAATAATTGACGAGACAATTGGCTGAGACAAACCAGGCATTACCTACCGTTGTTGGCGTATAAAGAGGGTTGCCTCGGCTTCGGCCTCTGCCACGATGCACGATGCATGATAATGGGAGGAGCTTCCAGATTCAGTTTCAGCTTCGTTTTATATGGAACAATGCCCTTTGTACCGTTGATGTTTTCGCATTCGCGCTGCCTTCAGACTCACATTCTATTGATTTTTGCTCTGGATGGAATGGAACATCACAACATCTTAATGTTTTTTGTTTTTGCTCACCAGCACATTTTATAGAAATCGTAGTCATACATATGTATGTATGTATTTACATACATCTCGCTTGAACATGTGAATGGGCATTTCTGTGTATGTATAGAGTGGTGTATATGTATATACTGTGTATACTAAATATATATACATATACATAAATATATGTTTTTGTATGAATGTTCAGAACGGAAAGATGCGCCACCAACCATATAAGCCTAGAAAAGTGTAGAAAAGAGCGAATGCTCGCAATTCGTGCAAAACAATGTGTGCGCAATGGAAATCGCATACCAAACATTAAATGCACGCCCATCAAGTTCGAGAGAAGATCAGAGTACCACCAGCTCCTGCGCACCTCTTTTGCTCTCTTACTTTTGCACTCTCTCACACATACGCACTCTCGTCGTTTCTGCGTCAGACTATGAAAACGGCTAACTCATACACTTGCGCTTCTCGGACTGTTGTACTTATTGAGAATCTGTAAACTCAAAATTAGCAAACAAATGCACTCTTAAAGGCGGTGACGACACATTTGACCTATTCTCTCTCTCCCCCTCTCTCATTTCTCCCTCTCTCTCTCTCTCTGTTTCTCTCTAACTATATTTCCCTCTCTCTCTGTTTCTCTGCCTGTTTTTCTCCCACCCTTGCTCTCTCTCTCTCTCTCTCTCTCTCTCTCTCTTTCTTTGAATCCTACAAGCGTGGGCATGCGTAGTAAATATACAGCCAGAGAAAAAATTTTCATGGTGCCAGTGTCAGTTCTGTGTGATATATCAATGCTAACAGTAAATTCTAACACGAATACGAATACGAGTGCGAGTGCGAGTGCGAGTGCGAGTGCGAGTGCCGACCGCTAACAAAGTTCGGACGCTGTGGAAACGGGAAGGTAACATTACCACAGCAAAAGTTAGGGGACACGGCGTAGAACGTTTTTACTCTGTCTTTTATTTATGCTTTGGCTTGCGCAAGAACAGTTGGTCCTAAACGGAGGCGCGGCTTGCCCCGCAGCCGCAGTCGTCGGCACGGATATTTTATTGTGTTGAAAAAACAAAAGCGTCAGCAACAGGAACTGAAGCAACTTCACTTTTTCAGCCAATCACATGAGGAGCTAACGCAAGGTGCTCCCTGACACGCGTAGACCAAGTCGAGGCACAATTGACGGTTACAGTAACTTCCAAGTGCGCAATCACACATACACGCACACGTACAGCTATTCACACATGCAGCTATAAACATGTATGTGTAACTGTTTCTCTGTCGAAATAGAATCGGCGAGTCATTGTTAAATAGTGGGTCTTTTCGTTCGAATGTAGCTAAGGCCGTCTTGTTAGCTGTACTAATAACGGTTGATCTCCAAGTTAGTTACAAATTCTTTAAAATAATTACAGATTCGAATTTAGAAATTAGCCAAATTTATAGTTTGTCTACTCAATTAAGTAGAATGTGCTTTTAAGGCTCATTTGGGAAGTCGTCTTTAAATATATTTATTTCGCTTTGCCAAATGCTCTTTCTACTACTACTGCTGCAACCCCTACTTCCGTAAAAACCCTTACAAAAATTATGTGCAAATGTGTAAAAAAGTGTATTTATATAAAAAAGTTTTCAAACATGAAGATGAAGATATGTTTGTGTACCTTCATTTTTTATCGGAAATAATTTTAAAGCTTTTTTCTCAACAATTTATTAATCGTTTATTAAAGTAAAAAAGAAAAATTAAAGTTAAAATATGTATATTTGTGCACAAATTGCTGTTATATGTTTTGGAATATTGCTAATTTTCAAATAATGCAGTATATATAAACTTCATTTACCCCGCCGATTTTTTTGCCCAGAACCCATTGAAAATGGGAATTCAGGGTATGATGGTTTTGTGAAAATGTATGTAACAGACAGAAGGAGACCTATCAAAATCTATAAAGTATATATATTCTTGATCACCGCGAATAATTAACTTAAATTAAGATATAGCCTCTCGACGTTCATACGGACGGACGGACGGACAGACGGACAGACGGACATGGCTAGATCAGCTTATTTTTTTATTCTGATCAAGAATATATGTATATACTTTGTGGGGTCTGAGAAGTTTCCTTCTGCCTTGATTTCCCATTTTAAATGGGCTCAGGGTATAAAAACCGCAAAGTGATGAAAGTGACAAAGAAGCTGATGATGCAGATATTGATCCAATCTTAACTAACGTACAAACCAAATCAGAAACAAACCAAATCAGAAACTCGGCAAGTAATACGTTTTTCTTTTAATCATTACGTTCCGAATAATGTATTTGATCATTTAATAAGCTTGGAAAACGCAATAGAAACAAGTAAGAAAGCTCTAGTCGAGACTGCTCGACTACGAGATCCCCTGAACACTTCTTCGAACGAATAATATTCGAAGAATTCTTCGCTTCGTTTCTGCACGCGTAACTAACTATACATGCATTCACGCACGCAGACACACACTGATATACGCTTTTAGGAATGAATGTGTGTACGCATTGCATGCGTCTTGCTGTGTCGCTTTCTCTGCCACGTGGGTTATGTTACTTATTTGATGAATAATTCTGTTTCTAGACGGGCAATCGTAATCAAACTTTCAGGTTACGATCATGACATTCATATATATATATATATGCCAAACCAAACTGTATGCCCCTAGTATCTGAAATACATTTTTTACACATTTGGGGCTGTGGGGTGGATTGGGGACCGGAACCCAAAATCTGACAATCTCCCGAAATTGTATTAAATTAGTATCTACATACATATGTATGTATATATATGTATGTATGTATATGCAGAAGACTTGGAGACTCTAACTCTAAAGATGACCAGATCAGATTTATAACTGATTGCTGATAATTGTTTTTATCGGTAACTTTGGAATAATACGAGTTATCAAATTTCGGAAACAAACTCCAAACAAACTGGAAGCAGAATTAATCAAAGAAGTTATGGCAGCAAGACCCACGCGGCCCAGCAGCAGAGGCAGCGAGCCGCCACTCACACAGGCGTACAAGCGTAGATCAACGTGTGTGTGTGCTCGTGATTTTGCATGTATAGTTTGTTACGCGTGGAGAATCGAAGCGAAGCATTCTTGGAATATGATTCGCTCGAAGAAGGGCTCAGGGGACTTCGTAGTTGAGCAGTCTCGACTACAGCTTTCCAAAAAAAACAACCAACCAAAATCTGAAAAAAACGAAATTGTATTAAATTAGTATCTATGTATATGTATGCAGAAGACTTTGAGACTCTAACTCTAAAGATGAATTAGCTAGAATTTTATAACTGGTCCCCGATAAATTCATTTATCGATAACTTTGCAAATATACAAGGTATCGAATTTCTGAAACAAACAAAAAAGAATGAACTCTCTAGCTTTTGTATCTTCAGAAATCGACGCGTTCATACATACGGACAGACGGACAGACGGACGGACGGACAGACGGACATGGTTATATCAACTTTTCTCGTCACCCTGATCAAGAATACATATACTTTATGGGGTCTGCCACGCCTCCTTCTGCCTGTTACATACATTTAACAAAACCATTATAAACTGATTTCCATTTTCAATGGGCTCAGGGTATAAAAACCCCTTCAATTCGTAAATTGATTTTTTAAGCCTGTCAAATGGAAAACCCGCTAAATCGAAAACATCTGTATTTCGTTATTGCCCTTGCCATTACGAATAATCGAGACTCGATGCATATGTTCATATGTACATATATTATACATATATGTTACATACATTCAAAACCATCATACCCAATTTCCCATTTTGAAACGGTTTAGGGTATAAAAAATATAATATAAGCAGCATATAAGTACATATGTACGTATGCATAAGTAAATGATTATGTATGAGTATCTGTATACATGTCGTTGTTGTTGCAGGCACAGTTCGAAGGAATGACTGATATTGAAACGAATATTCAGCAACAGGAGCAGCTACAGAATGTGCAACGAAAGCACCAGGAGAGCTGCATGCAGGAGCTACATCAGCAACTGAGCGCCCAATTCGGAACGGGAAAATTCACTACGCATCATATACAGCATCAGGCTGCACTGCCCAGCAACTTAGTGCCATTTTTACCATTCCTGCGTCCACCGATGCCCATAATGCCCCAATCACATTACACTCATAGTCCAAGTCTCGCCAATACACACAGCCATGCTCACACCCACTCACACGCCCACAAGTTGACAATGCAACCAATGTGGCCAACAGCGGCAGTTGCAGCCGCTCACATTCAAGCGGCATTGGCTGCCGCAGCTGTGGTTGCCACCAATAATAATAATATTAACAACAATATCAATAATAATAGCAAAAATAATAATAATAATTGCAATAATAGCAATATGGATAATAATAATATTTGTAATACCATTAATAAATACAATAGCGCAAAATATTCAAATGCGGTTGGAAAGGATCCGAGCTCGATAGAATGTGGTGTTGACACTAAAGCATCTACATCTAGGTTGGAATCACCAATGCGTGATCGCCTAGCCGCGCACACATACAGCCATAATACACCACCGGATTCACCAAGTCTGGCACCGCACAGCCCGTTGGATAGTACAATTTCAATAAACTTTCTATCATCGCCGGCGGAACATCGAAACAAGGAGTCGGAAGCGTTAAGTTCTGAGATGGATGCACCACTTAATCTATCGAAGCCAAAGGGCTCACCTGACTCGTCCCCGAGCAGCGTCGTCCTGAGAGATCAGCGAGAACGAGAGCGCGAGGTTGAGCGCCTGACACCCATGGTGCCCAGCCCACCTTTGAACTGGCAGCAGGTAGCCACAGCGGCCCCAGTTACTTTACAAAATTCACAGCAATCCGCATCTGCTTCCCTGTTCGCCGATGTCGAGGCCAGCTACTTACAAAGCCGTGTAAGTAAGACTCTCCCAAAAGGTCCCTATACCCTGATTTTGACAAGACATATAATCAATAAGACATTAATATAGAGAAGCTAGACTAGATCGATTGTTTCGTTTAAACTTGTCAAAAATAAATTTAAATGTAAATCCCCTGAACCCTCCGAAGAACCAATAATATTCCAAGTAACAAACTATACACGCATAAAGACGCACGCACGCACACGCTGATATACACTGATACGCATGTATGTATGTATGTATGTATGTATATATGTACGCATTGCAGGCGTCTTGCTGTGTCGCTTTCTCTGCCACGTGGGTTATGTTACTTATTTGATGAATAATTCTGTTTCTAGACGGGCAATCGTAATCAAACTTTCAGGTTACGATCATGACATTCATATATATATATATGCCAAACCAAACTGTATGCCCCTAGTATCTGAAATACATTTTTAACACATAACACAACACAAAAAAAAATCAAAATATAAACAAGTAAGTTTTTGTATTAACTTATTTTTTTGTGTTGATCAAGAATACATATACTTTGTGGGGTCTGAGAAGTCTCCTTCTGCCTGTTACATACTTTTTCATTCATACATTATCACTTAACCATTCTACCCCAAATTCCCATTTTCAATGGGTCTCAAAATCTCATGAAGATCGTCCATCTATAAATATAGAAGTGTTGCCTAAATGCACCCAAAGTCGCTCCATCAACTACAAAAACGCGCGCATACGCATATGTAGAAGAGGAACAGAACTTCCATGAAGGTTCAGGTGATCTCCTAGTCGATCAGTCTCGAGTAGAGCCTTCTTGCTTGTTTATTTCAATATTCAATATTTTTCACTTCATAACCTTTATTTGCGGTCCCTATTAAGGGTTTTATTTCTTAAATTTTCGTTTTACAAAAATTTTAGTCAACTCGAAAAGCTTCCCATTATTTGTTCCGAACAGTAACTAAATTACATGCAATTATTCGCTAATATGCTAATAATTTTATTTAATCATCAATTTTCATACATGTGTTTCAGGGACGTATTTGGAGCGCTAGTAATGTCCCAGATCCAAGTCCACATTTATCGAGTGGGGTGAGGGTTGGAGGGTTGAATGCTCGAGTCGCTCGGACAAGTCGAGATTCCTTAAACAGCTGCGGCACCAGTTCGGAACGATCGGCTGCATTAGACCCGGAATGCCAAGCTCTTGCCCATGGCAATGACCAAATGGGTGGACAGTCGCAGCGTCATGGTCATGGACATAGTAAGCCACATATTAAGAGGCCAATGAACGCATTTATGGTCTGGGCCAAGGATGAGAGGCGAAAAATATTGAAAGCCTGCCCGGACATGCATAATTCAAATATATCGAAAATTTTGGGAGCCCGCTGGAAAGCGATGTCGAACGCTGACAAGCAGCCGTACTACGAGGAGCAATCGCGTCTGTCCAAGTTGCACATGGAACAGCATCCTGACTATCGCTATCGTCCGCGTCCCAAACGCACTTGCATTGTCGATGGCAAAAAGATGCGCATATCGGAGTATAAAATTTTGATGCGTAATCGGCGTGCGGAAATGCGACAGCTGTGGTGTAGAGGTAGCGGTCCTAGTGGTCCGACAGGAACCAGTTCTAATGGCCATAGTCAGGATGCTGGCTCCGTCGTGCAGGCAGCAGCTGCGGCTGCGGCTGCCGCCTACCACCTGCAGGAGATGAGCCAATCAATAATCGACGATTGTGAGACGCCACCGCCGCCGGCTCAGTTGCTGGAGTCTGGACCCATTGCGAGCAACAGTAGCAACTATTATTATCCACCAGAAAGCTTATCGCCTTCGGGTTTCTCATCTGAGGATATGGAAATTTCATCAGGCAATACCGCCTAGCCGGTACTATAACGCAAATTCAAATAGATTTTCCTTTTTGCTTGTAAATACGAAACACATAAACATAAATCTATGAATAGGTCATTAAGTTTCAGTTCAAGTGCCATAACATTCATTTTTTACATATATATATGTATATGATATTGATTGAGTGTTTCGTAGTCGACGAGAGTTGTTCACTCCAGTTTTTGTGCCATTTATGCACCAATGCCATAGCAAAATTTTCATTTACTTATTTATTAGTAATTATAAATAAATTAGAATGATAAGGATGAATAGGATTTTCGGTATCCGTCTCCAGAGTAACATACTTATATTCTAATACATATGTAAAGTATATGCACGAATCTATAAAAACAAATATATATGTATGTAAAGGCAGCTCTAACATACGGTAGATATGTACATGCATATATGGCGAAAGAGTTTATATACACATTTAAATTCGAAATGATGTATTCATGTAGTTTTAGTTTAATATGTATCTCATCAAGTTCTTCTAAACTCTAAATACGTAAAAGTTAAAAATCAGCAATGGTTATATCAATTAAATGTTTATGTTCTCTTTCATGGGAGTAGTCAGTCACACAATCTTTCCCATTTATTCGTTTTGGTATACCATACTTCAGTATGGTTCTCGGCATATATATGACACATATTGTTTTTAATTACAACAATACAGAGATATTGCATATATACACATGCACATATTCAAATGTAATTAGCTCATATGTTCTAATAAATCTTACACATCATGTAAGTAATTTAATCCGAGTGTGTACTTTAAAAGTACTTAAGTATCTATCGAAATAAAATGTAAGTACATTTTCTTTATGATTATTATTGGCATGAATGGATCTGATAATAAATACAAAACTATATAAAATAAGGTTGTGATAACTTTTTATTGTATTTCGGCTTGCACTGTTAATTATAAGTTCTAAAAAATCGGTACAGTGTCATATATATCTGTATGCAAAACATAGATATGCTTCAAGAGTATTCCGAATTTCAAAATTATGGTATAATTTTTTATGTCATCAATATATGTATATCATTAATATCTGAGAGATGCATATATAAGTCTCAATAATATAGACTTTCATTTTGGATGTAATCTATTAGTCTACTCGAATACGAATACGAAAGCATGAAAGGTAAATCACTTTTGAAAACTTCTTTACTTCACGATTTCTATTTTTTCTAGATGATCTAGCGATATGTACTATCCTGTAAAGTATTTATTAAATGAATTCTTATCGTAATATTAGACGACTAAGACTTAAATGAATATAGCTCTATGGTACTTGAAAATATACTTGGCTAAATTCTCTTAGCAATAGCAATATATTCTAAATAAAATTGTACTAGAATTAGTCCAACTATATAATGTGCAATACATTTTAAAACAATTAAATTTCAATACATACAAAAAATAATATTTTATATTATTTCTATTGTTTTTAGATTTATAATACTTTAACACCTTACCCATGCAAATCTGAAAATAAAATGGGACTATGTATACCTATGTACGGTAAATAAATTCATATTTTATGACTTACCACGCCATAGTATTTTGATGTACCTCTGGATAATTACAGTGGAAATACTAGAGCTACAGCTGAAAAATGTCTGTAATTGGCAGAAGGGAGCGTGGCAGGCTCCATTAAATATATATTGTCTTAATCAGGGATATGACCTGTCCGTGTCTAAATATTGATATATCGATATTTACTATCAAGGGAGTAGCCGTCAGTATGTAGGATAAAATGTCATAATTTAACCACCACTGCTAATCGACATGGATGAAGACCTATCCAAGTTCGTGAAGAATTGCACAAAACCCTCCACACGGAAATGTGGTGTTATATTGTTCAAGCAATCGAAAAATGGCGATAACATGTGCCGAGTTTTTTACCGTGATAAATTTGAAATAACAACCAAGAAAATCAAAAGATTAGATAAGATTAGAGGTGTCAAACTATCGAAGGTGGGCGCCACCGATTGTGGTCGATAGTGATTTGTCAAACATCGATGGTGGTCGATAGTACCATCGATAGTGGTCGATAGTACCATCGATAGTGGTCGATAGTCGCAATAAAAAAAACTGATTGAAAATCATTGAAATTTGTAAGAAAATACAAATAATGAGCGTTTGAAAATGCTACGCTACTCCTTAGTTTTTCGTTTTGCTCTGGCTACCGGTCTCGTTTATGACGGCAGCCGTAGCAGAGCCATAGTCGAACGAAAATATTTGAGAGCTCTGCTCTGCTCTCGGAGTTTGCTATGCTCAAATCTGTAGCGGTACAATAGCACGAAACGAAATTAACGACTACGCTACGGCAGAGCGATAGCCGAAAAACGAGAGCGAGATGAGAGCAGAGCAAACGCAATTGACTTTGTTGCTACTGCTCTTTGGGCTGATATTCTTATTACAATTCGGCCTTCGATTGTTTTTGCTAGTTTGTAAAGTTCCGTTATGTGTTTGATGAGAAATTGTAGCAAAATAATTTTGGCACGTGCAAAATTTTATTCGTCAGCAAATATGGAGCAGCAAAAGAAAACTCTAAACGTTTTTAAATATTTTATTGAAAGTGATGAGGAGCACGTTAAATGCACAAAATGTTTTCGAATATTAAAAAATGATAGAGTTTTCAATTTAAGGAAGCATTTGCGATTGCATTACATTGAAGTGGAAAATGAAGGAAATAACTGTATTAGTGCCGCATCGAAAAACATAAAAAATTCTACAGTAAAAGTTCAAATCAATAAAAAAAACATTAATTCGGTCATATATTGGTCTTGTAACTGAAGAAAGCGTTCCATTTCATGTGCTTAGCTCTAGCAATATGCGAAATATAATTGACCCCATATGTCGTATTGGAGAAAAATGTGGAAGCAACTTCAAGCTAAATGGAAACAAATGCAAGACAGTATTAAAAAATGTGGCAGCGAATATTCGGCTTGAAATAAAAAATGAAAGTAAAAATCGTCTTTTATCTTTAAAAATTGATAGTGCAACGCGGCTTGGCCGAAATATTTTTGGGCTCAGTGCTCAATATATAACAAACAAGTAAGAAGGCTCTAGTCGAGACGGCTCGACTACGAGATACCCTGAACCCTGCAAAAAAAGTGATACTCTTCTTCTTTACGCACTTATAAGCGCGCGCTCTGCTAACTGCGCAGTTGCTGCCGTGTCTTGGGGGTGGGTTGGGCTGAACTTTGGACGCTTATAACTCCATTTCTAGATGGGCGATCTTCACGAAATCAGAGTAGATTAAGAGTATCTAAATCTATCTATGTGCCAAATTGCATGTCTCTAGTATTTGAAATGCGTTTTTTTTTTAATTAGGGGCGGAGGGGGCGTGGCATCCAAAATCTGAAAACAACGAAATCTGCATATTCATAATATCTATCTAAATATATAAAGTTGAAGTCTCTAACTAAAACGGTGTAGAAGTTATACACAAAAAACCTAAAAAATGTAAACGAATTTTCGATTTTTATCGATAATTTGAAAATGGGATGAGTTATCGAAAAAACAAAATAAACTCGTATTGCGTAGCTAATATACGAGTATTCATGTGTTTCAGCTCTAGCTTTTGTAGTTTCCGAAATCTCGACGTTCATACAGACGGACAGACTGACGGACGGACAGACGGACGGACGGACGGACGGACAGACGGACGGACAGACGGACGGACAGACGGACGGACAGACGGACGGACGGACGGACGGACAGACGGACAGGGCTAGATCAACTTATTTTTTTATGCTGATCTAGAATATATATACTTTATGGGGTCTGCGACGTCTCCTTCTGCCTGTTACATACATTTTCACAAAACCATTATACCCTGAATTCCCATTTTCAATGGGTTCAGGGTATAAAAATGAAATAAAATCTCGAATTCTCGCAATGGTTGAACTTAAAGGAACTGAGGAAAGTACATCCAAAAATCTGGCTAAGGAAATTTTATCAGTTTTGGAAAATTATGAAATATCAACTTCAAAAATTTTATCGCAAATGTATAAAAGCGATGACGATTTTGATGAAGCATGCACTGAACAGAAGAATATGGAGTATACGAAACAAATAGACCACTTCGAAAATACTGCAAATATATATGTCGGGGATCTACAAATATGTCGATGCAGCTCACACTGCACAGCTTTGTGCACTTGACGTAACAAAACATCCAAGCGTTAAGAATTTTTTATTCCAATGCCGCAATTTGACGAAGTATATTCGCAAGCCTTCAAACGGTTACCGCGATTTATTTCAATTACGCAACTTCAAATTACCTCAATTGGATTGTCCTACTAGATGGGGATCAACATTCAACATGATTGACGATCTTAATAAAGCAAAAAGTATTTTGAGTCTAATTGAAACTGTGGAAAACAAAACGGAAGACGAAAATTTCGAAGCTAATGGTTTTTTATGGGACTTTATAGATTGCTACGTTACAGTTATGGCTCCACTACAAAAGACAATAGTACAATTTCAAGAGGAACAATTGCATTATGGTAATTTTTATGCTCTGTGGTTGACGTGCAAACTTACCACTAATCATATTTTGACAACAAACGCCTTTAATAAAGATTCCATTATTTATATAATTGGAAATAAACTAATTCAAAGTATGGAAACAAGGAGCAAGAAATTAGTGTCAAACGTGGGCTTCGACGCTTGCCTATATTTAGACCCAAGATTTCACCATATCATTGACTCCTCACAGAAAGAAAGAGCTATCAGTTTTTTAAAGACATTGTGGGATCAATTAAAAGTTCATGGCCAGATTCCCAATTCAAATAGATCAAGCAATTCATCCAATACGGATCCTGGAAACTTAAACGACAATGATATGGAACTATTAGACAACTTTTTAAGTAATAGCATGATACTTCCCCATGAGTCAACAGATGTCCATGGGAAGATTGAGGGATTAAAATTACCTTTTATGAAATCGAATTTTAACGTATTAAATTTTTGGAGAGACAAAAAGTCTAGCGACCTAGAACTTTATGCCTTAAGCAAAGTGTGTTTTGCTATACCGCCAACGCAAGTAAGTATTAATACTTAAATAACAATAATTAAACAAGTGTTTAAATTTCTTAATACTTGCAGGTAACAATAGAGCGAGCACTTTCGTCAATGAAGCTGGTGTTGTCGGATAACCGAAATCGATAAAGCCACGAAACATTAGAAAATATACTTCTTGTTAAGCTCAACTCAACACACTTAGATAGTGCCATAGATAATTTAAGTTTATTTAAAAACGACAATTAATACATACATACATAAATTTAAGTTTACTAAAATAAAAATAATAAAAATAATAAGTATTATGATTTACGTACAAATGTACGTATGTACAAATTTACGTATGTATGTAATACGCTTTACGAACTAGCAAAAACAATCGAAGAATATCGGCCCAAAGAGCAGTAGCAACAAAGTCAATTGCGTTTGCTCCGCTCTCATCTCGCTCTCGTTTTTCGGCTATCGCTCTGCCGTAGCGTAGTCGTTAATTTCGTTTCGTGCTATTGTACCGCTACAGATTTGAGCATAGCAAACTCCGAGAGCAGAGCAGAGCTCTCAAATATTTTCGTTCGACTATGGCTCTGCTACGGCTGCCGTCATAAACGAGAGCGGTAGCCAGAGCATAGTCATATTTTCATTGCTCTTGCTGCTACGGAGTAGTTTTTGCAAACACTGCAAATAATTTCAATTTTATTTTAATTCAAGAGGAACATTTTAAAACCACTATCCATTTTCGCAAGTGTGAGTGATTTACATTTGGAAAAAGAGTAAGAGTACAGGCTATGGGTCTCTTCTGCCAAAATATTGAACTTGTAAGTTCAAGGAACATTGCTTACATTTTATAAAATTACATTTTAAGGGAAAAGCTAAAAATACAAAAGCCTTTTAAAAGACTTAGAAGCTAAAACTTGAAAACTATAATATGATTTATTTATTATAGCGAAAGATTTTTGTTTAAAAACAACAAAAAGTTCACATTTTCTATCGTCCGACTATCGTCCAACTTAACCACCGATAATTCAGTGGCTCGATAGTGCCCTACCATCGATGGTGACGATAGTGCCATCGATAGTTTGGCACCTCTAATAAGTAAACAAGTAAGAAAGCTGTAGTCGAGACTGCTCGACTACGAAATCCCCTGAGCCCTTCTTCGAACGAATAATATTCTGTTTCTAGATGGACAATCGTATTGACATCTTCAGATTATGATTATGATATTCATATATATTAAACCAAACTACATGTCTCTAGTATTTGAAATGCATTTTTTTCACATTTGGGGGTGATGGGGCGAAGTGGGGACCGGAATCCAAAATCTGACAAAAACCGAAATTGTATTAAATTAGTATCTATATATATGCAGAAGACTTGGAGACTCTAACTCTAAAGATGAATTAGCTAGAATTTTATAACTGGTTCCCGATAAATAAAATAAATAAACTCTCAAGCTTTTGTATCGTCAGAAATCGACATACGGACAGACGGACGGACGGATAGACGGACGGACGGATAGACGGACGGACGGATAGACGGACGGACGGATAGACGGACATGGCTGTATCAACTTTTCTCGTCACCCTGATCAAGAATATATATACTTTATGGGGTCTATCACGCCTCCTGCTGCCTGTTACATACTTTTAACAAAACCATTATAACCTGATTTCCCATTTTCAAAGGGCTCAGGGTATGATTACGAAGAATACGTTGGAAATCCCGCGAACTTCATTCAAATGTGATTATTTGCAAAAATGCAGTGTCTAGTATTTCAAATACTTATTTTTTATACCCTGAACCCATTGAAAATGGGAATTCAGGGTATAATGGTTTTGTGAAAATGTATGTAACAGGCAGAAGGAGACGTCGCAGACCCCATAAAGTATATATATTCTTGATCAGCATAAAAAAATAAGTTGATCTAGCCCTGTCCGTCTGTCCGTCCGTCTGTCCGTCCGTCTGTCCGTCCGTCTGTCCGTCCGTCCGTCCGCCCGCCCGTCCGTCCAACCGTCCGTCCGTCCGTCCGCCCGCCCGTCCGTCCGTCCAACCGTCCGTCCGTCCGTCCGCCCGTCCGTCCGTCCGTCCGCCCGTCCGTCCGTCCGTCCGTCCGTCTGTCCGTCTGTCCGTCTGTTCGTCTGTCCGTCTGTATGAACGTCGAGATTTCGGAAACTACAAAAGCTAGAGAGCTGAAATTTCACATGAACACTCGTATGTTAGCTACGCAATACAAGTTTATTTTGTTTTTTTCGATAGCTCGTCCCATTTCCAAATTATCGATAAAAATTGAAAATTCGGTAACATTTTTTAGGTTTTTAGGGTATAACTTCTACGCCGTTTCAGCTAGAGACTTCAACTTTAAATATTTAGATAGATATTATGGATACGCAGATTTTGTAGTTTTCAGATTTTTGATGCCACGCCCCCCTCGCCCACAATTTGCAAAAAACGCATTTAAAATACTAGAGACTTGCAATTTGGCAAATAGTTAGATATAGATACTCTTAATCTACTTTTAAAATTTCATGAAGATCATGCATCTAGAAATGGAGTTATAAGCGTCCAAAGTTCAGTCCAACCCACCCCCAAGCCAAGGCAGCAACTGCGCAGTTAGCAGAGCGCGCGCTTATAAGTGCGTAAAGAAGAAGAGTATCACTTTTTTGCAGGGTTCAGGGTATCTAGTAGTCGAGCCGTCTCGACTAGAGCTTTCTTACTTGTTTTAAATTTGCGGCGCTCCTCGTCCGCCATCCAAAAGCAGAAAATTACCAAATCGTCTTCATATCTTTGTCATCAAAAAACAAATTTAAATTTTCGATTATTATCGATAATAAAGAAATGGGATGGAAAAAAACCAAATAAACTCGTACTGCGTATCTAACACACGAGTATTCATGTAAAATTTCAGCTCTTGTAGTTTACGAAATCTCTGTGTTTATGTGGACGGACAGACGGTCAGTGCTATATCGTCTCAGCTCCTCGCCCTAATCAATAATATATGTACCATATCTGTCACGCCTGTTCCTGCTTTTTACATATGTACATATATTTTCACAAAACTATTATACCCTCATTTCTAATTATATCCTGAAACCATTGATAATGGGAGTTCAGGGTATTATGATTTGTGAAAATGTATGTATCAAGCAGAAGGAGACGTCGCAGAAACCAAAAATTCTATATATTCTTGATAAGTTGATATAGCTCTGACCGTCCTTCTGTCTGTCCGTCCGTCCGCCTGCATGAACGTCTAGATTTCGTACTCGTATGTTAATTACGCAGTACGAGTTTATTTTGTTTTTTCGATAACTTTTTGGGCTGTAAACTCTAGAATATATTCCAAAAATTCTGGATCACTAACACTGCTCAAAATATTCATGTCCGATTTGCGTAATCAAATAATTTTTGGTCAATTCTTAGAAGGCATATAAGGAAGCATACATTCAAAAACAGGAAAATGAGCAGTGTATGCCACGCCCCCAAAGAATACAAAATATTTTTATGTAATCTATAGATTCAAACTCAATTATACAATTTTACAGTTTAAAACTCTCAATTTGCCACGCCCCTATGGGCGTGATATATTCGCTATAACAGTTTTGCCAGGGATTGATCTACCATCAAGAGTGTCGACGACACATCAATTTGTTTAAATCGCTATATAGTCGTATACAATTTGCCACGCACAAAGTTGACGTAGGAATTGTAACAGTAATTCACGTCACAAACTTTGTCCTTTTAGAAAATACAATTTTTCCCGATTAGCCACGAACCCGGTAAGCGTATATAAATCCTCTATATATTTGTACACCCTGAATTCGACGATAATTCTTAAAAATAGGTAATTTATGAGATATGCAGAAAGACGCGTGGCAGACCACATAAAGTATATATATTGTTGATCACGGCGACAAACTGAGTCGATATGTCCGTCCGTCCGCCTGTAGTAAAAGCTACTACATATGAAAAACATACTTTGAAAACGCAGATCAGCAATAATTCAAGTTGCCTATTCCGATTAGTAATACATCTTTACATATCTTTTACATGTTATTTGATACTTATTATAGACTCTTTTATTATTCCAATAGAAAAAATAATTAATTCTAATTATTATGCACAAGAATTATATTTAACAAATTTATACGTCAGTAATACAAATAAGATTTACATCTCTGCTCAGGCAAACACTTATTTACAAAAATATGAATGTGCGTAAATGACAAATTACATTAGGAATGTTTTGGATGATAATGGGGAAGAGTGTTTTTCTTTGGTTCATTTGGGAATTAGATTACAAAATACCCCATTTTCTCTTGTTATTAGTTTTCTTATTTGACTTTGTGTTTAGGTGAATGTGTGTTAGCTTTTAATAACATATGTGTGTGCATATATTATGAGCTAGCGATTCGCGCTTTTTAAAATAATATCATAATATAAAATCATTCAAATTGAACTCAACTCTTTATAGGTTCTTGTATTTGTTGTACAGTGTTTGTATTTGTTATTATGTATAAACATTATTATATTATATGTATTTTAGTCATGTTGGGTTAAGCTACAAAAAAAGTTTGCATAAACAGATAAACTCATGATTCCTTGTTATATATATATATATATATATATATATATATATATATATATATATATATATAATATAATATATTTATATATTATATTATATGTACGGAATAAACGTGTCTGTGTTTGTGTGTGCTGGTGTCTGTGGTAATCCATCCAGTCTATTTAAGTACCCATTGTCGGTTCTTGACGTATCTCTGATTTGAGTTTTACAAATTCCTTGGCCACTTCGTCGTTATTTCGCTGTGATAATATACGCAATATGGTCCAACCTGTTTCATCCATTTCGATACGACGCTGCAAAGGTAGCCAACACGCAACTGATCCCTATATATAAATGTGCGTATTAAAAATTTTGATTTTGACAAAAAAAAAAAAAATTAAGACCTTTTCTGATATATCCTTCAATGGTATTACTGCAACTCCTACAAGGCGATCATCCCGGGCAAAACAATAGTCCTTAACGCAAATGTGAAGCTCGAAGAAATCGAGCTGCTCTTCGCTGCCAATAGTGCTATAAATGCAGAATACAAAGAGCATATTGAATATAAAGAAAAGTATAGTATAGAGTACAAATTATACATATATGTCATATTGAGTACAAACTATATAGCATACATAAACAAGTGAGAGTTTTAGCTTTGTTAAACAATATATGCACACTCATAAACACTAATACATTAGTATGTGCTTCACTACTCTTATGCACTTTACGCCGTAAATTGGGTTTATTATCTAAAAGGAATTGTTGAACAACTTTTGTTCTAGTTGGAATTTCCGAATCCAATTTTAAGAGCGTATATATTATATATTCACATCCAAATGGGAAATGTTTTAAATTCGAAAGGAAGGCGAAGGATGTCCATTTTATAACATTATGTAAAATATGTGTTTTTTTCACAGAGAGTGTTGTGAAATCCTATGAAGCAGCCAGAGGGTAGCATGGCAGAACTTATAAGAAATATTCTTCTTCAGCATAAGAATTTCGCTACGTCCGTTTAGACATTCTTTTCATCCATATGAACGCAGCACTCTTGCACTCAACACAACACAACATAGAGACTTAAAAGTTTAAATTTCAAGTCTCTGGCTCTAATGGCGCCGAAAAATATTGCGTTCATACGGACAGACAGACAAACGGACGGACAGCAAGACAGACATTGCACAAAACCAATAAACAGAGTCTAAAAAGAGGTACAAAATGACAAATACTTACAAGCTGAATGATTCGTTATATTTGGGAGACCAGTTATTTGACTTAGATTTTGTCGCAAATTTTCTCTTCTTGTCCTGAAGGTGCGGGCCAATAAGATTTATCTCTACGAATGGCCGGAACATGCCCGACGGTATTTGCCATTTCAGGTCATTTGCAGCCACGACTAAGAAAATAACACCAAATATTAAAAAGCTAACTTTATATTTTATAAATTTAAGCAAGTCGAGACTGCTCGACTACGAGATACTCTGAGCCGTGCAAAATAACTAATACTCTTATTCTTTACGCACGTATGAGCACGCGCTCTGGCTTGGGGGTTGGACTATACTTTGCACGATCAAAAATCCATTTCTAGGTGGACCATCTTCATGATACTTTCAGAATATATTAATAGCATCTAAATGTGTCTATTTGTCAAATTACAAGCCTCGAGTATTTGAAAAGCTTTTTTTTTTTCAAATTGAGGTAAAGGAGGCATCCAAAATCTGAAAATTTCAAAATCTGCGTATCCATAATATCTATCTAAATATACAAATTACGCTCAAAAAACGTTAAAAATAAGTAAACGATTTTTCGATATTGTATCGATAATTTGGAAATGGGATGAGTTATAAAAGAAAGCAAAATAAACCTGTACTGCGTAACTAACATACGGGTATTCATGTCAAATTTCAGCCTCCAGCTTTTGTAGTTTCCGAAATCTCGACGTTCATACGGATGAATGGACGGGCGGACGGGCGGACAGGTCTATATCGACTTCTTTTGTGCTGATCAAAAATATGCATACATTTTCATAAAGCCATTTTACCCCGAATTCCCATTTTCATGGTATAACAAGTAAGAAAGCTAAAGACCCCTGAACCCTTCTTCGAAAGAATATTATTCTTCAGGAATTATTCGATTCGTTTCTGGACGCGAGTTATATATGAATTTAAGGTAATCGATATAAGCATATTTTTAAGCGATTTGTCATCACTAAAAGATAAAGTCCATACCTAAATGTTGCATGGTTAGGATGATGAAAGAACCAGCAACATTGTGAAATTAAAATTCAAAAGAAACGGCGGCGTCGCCAGAATAAGCTAGCAACATTTTAATTTGACATAGTATTAAGTTTGAAGCAAGAGAGTTGACATCTGAGACTTGACTGAAGAAGTCCAACAATGTTATTTTAAATAAATAAACTTAAAGAACTTAAAAAAATATTGGCAAAGCCGGTAGGATCCTTTTTATACCCTGAACCCATTGAAAATGGGAATTCAGGGTATAATGGTTTTGTGAAAATGTATGTAACAGGCAGAAGGAGACGTCGCAGACCCCATAATATATATATATTCTTGATCAGCATAAAAAAATAAGTTGATTGAGCCCTGACCGTCTGTCCGTCCGTCCGTCCGTCTGTCCGTCTGTATGAACGTCGAGATTTCGGAAACTACAAAAGCTAGAGAGCTGAAATTTCACATGAACACTCGTATGTTACCTACGCAATACGAGTTTATTTTGTTTTTTCGATAACTCGTCCCATTTCCAAATTATCGATAAAAAATCGAATATTCGTTTCAATTTCTTAGGTTTTTTGGGTATAACTACTACACCGTGTTAGCTAGAGACTTCAACTTTATATATTTAGATAGATATTATGGATATTCATAATATCTATCTAAATTAATAAAGTTGAAGTCACTAGCTAAAACGGTGTAGTAGTTATACCCAAGAACCCTAAAAAATGGAAACGAATTTTCGATTTTGTATCGATAATTTGGAAATGGGACGAGTTATCGAAAAAACAAAATAAACTTGTATTGCGAAGCTAACATACGCGTGTTCATGTGGAATTTCAGTTCTCTAGCTTTTGTAGTTTCCGAAATCTCGACGTTCATACGGACGGACGGACGGACAGACGGACAGGGCTAGATCAACTTATTTTTTTATGCTGATCAAGAATATATATACTTTATGGGGTCTGCGACGTCTCCTTCTGCCAGTTACATACATTTTCACAAAACCATTATACCCTGAATTCCCATTTTCAATGGGTTCAGGGTATAATAAGTTGACAAGTTTTATAAATCGAAAAAAGAGGTCAAACTACAAGTAAGTTGACAACTTTTAAAAAAGTACATCTCAACGCTTGCAACCAGAAAACAAAAGAGAGCAGTATATTACGACAAAAGCAGGATGGCACAAGCTAACCCACAAATGTCATCGCAGCAATTATATGAGCAGTTGATCAACAAGGAGCGGCAACTAGAGGAGCTACATCACGCTTACGTCACGCTCCAGGGAAACACCAATGCGGCTCAGAAGGAACGGTTGTTTCAAAACATCAATTATTTGGCAACGTTCACGGGAACGGTGATATATCGATTAACTCGTTCTTCAGCATCGTGGAGTACCTTCTCCAAGGAGTGGAGGACTCTCAACTAAGACGAGAAGCCATAAGGACAATCTTCAACAAAACCATCCAAGGACAGGCGAAGGATGTAGTTATCAATATACCGGAACCAGACAACTGGGAACTAATCAAGTCAACCCCAAAGCTAAGGTATCGACCGGACACGGAACCCCATCAAATTTACCGTAAAATTTATGAGTTAAAAGTAGACACAGTAAGCGAACTTGTAGCAGAACTACAAAATATTAAGTATAAAACAGACGAATTAAAAGTTTACCATCAAAACGATAATTTTATAGATTTAAGTAACGTAGAAAGTTGACTAGTAAATGCAGCTAAAGAAATGACTCAAGGCACTTTACTTGATAAAATATACGAAGAAAGAAATTTTAATGAGATTTTAAAAAAAATGATGCTACGTAGATACGAAAATAGTTGTATTAGATTTCAATATAAGAAAAGTAAACCCAATAGGTATAACGCTGAGGCTGAGTCTAGCAAGAAAAATCATAACTACAAAAACAAAAATATCCAACAACAAAATTATAACAATAACAAGCAATCTTATTATCAACCACAAAGTGGTCACAACAAAAATCAACAAAATTACCAAAAAAACAATCAGCAACAATGGTACAGAAACAACTCAGGTCAGTACAGACAAGATTATACTCAACACAATTCAGGACAGAGTCACCCTAACCTTAATCATCAGCAAACAAATTCACAACAGTCAAAACAGTATAGATCAGGGAATTCAGAACCCATGGAAATAGAAAACCCAGAAACAAAGCAAGATACAAACAGTTACCAAGAAACAAGAAATGACTACGACCAGGCAGAGGTTAATAATACAGTTTTTTTTATGAAGCAGCCTCGGAATGCCTACCATTATTAGAACTAAACATCGATAAACATAGATATATAGCATTAATAGATACACAGGAGCAAGTTTAAATCTAGTTAACAACCAAATTAATGGATAAACAAAGATTAAGCTGAATAAACCCATATCATATAGCACAATTAATAGTAAGGATATAATAGAGTATGAAATTCACACAACCGCACCTAGAGAATTTAATTTACCAAACAACGCTAGAGTCCGCTGGAAGTTAGCCCCACTAAAGGGAAGAAAGTATAACTTTATTATAGGTATAGACCTTCTACAATTTTTAAGTGCAGTTATTAATATTGAAAGAAACAGTTCAACATTAAATCATAAAGAAAACCATATAATAAATAAGCCATATCAATATGAAGAAATCTGTGCATTAGAGAGTACTATAGATAAATATGATAGCTTGGCATTAGATCATTTGAATACACAAGAAGTAATTGAAGTTAAGAAAATTATAAAACGATATAGTAAATTTTTTTTTCAAAGAAGGAGATAAACTAACTAGTACAACCGAAATAGAACATGAAATACGGACAACTACAGATGAACAACTTAATTCAAAGCTATATAGGACTCTCAACTAAGACGAGAAGCCATAAGGACAATCTTCAACAAAACCATCCAAGGACAGGCGAAGGATGTAGTTATCAATATACCGGAACCAGACAACTGGGAACTAATCAAGTCAACCCCAAAGCTAAGGTATCGACCGGACACGGAACCCCATCAAATTTACCGTAAAATTTATGAGTTAAAAGTAGACACAGTAAGCGAACTTGTAGCAGAACTACAAAATATTAAGTATAAAACAGACGAATTAAAAGTTTACCATCAAAACGATAATTTTATAGATTTAAGTAACGTAGAAAGTTGACTAGTAAATGCAGCTAAAGAAATGACTCAAGGCACTTTACTTGATAAAATATACGAAGAAAGAAATTTTAATGAGATTTTAAAAAAAATGATGCTACGTAGATACGAAAATAGTTGTATTAGATTTCAATATAAGAAAAGTAAACCCAATAGGTATAACGCTGAGGCTGAGTCTAGCAAGAAAAATCATAACTACAAAAACAAAAATATCCAACAACAAAATTATAACAATAACAAGCAATCTTATTATCAACCACAAAGTGGTCACAACAAAAATCAACAAAATTACCAAAAAAAACAATCAGCAACAATGGTACAGAAACAACTCAGGTCAGTACAGACAAGATTATACTCAACACAATTCAGGACAGAGTCACCCTAACCTTAATCATCAGCAAACAAATTCACAACAGTCAAAACAGTATAGATCAGGGAATTCAGAACCCATGGAAATAGAAAACCCAGAAACAAAGCAAGATACAAACAGTTACCAAGAAACAAGAAATGACTACGACCAGGCAGAGGTTAATAATACAGTTTTTTTTATGAAGCAGCCTCGGAATGCCTACCATTATTAGAACTAAACATCGATAAACATAGATATATAGCATTAATAGATACACAGGAGCAAGTTTAAATCTAGTTAACAACCAAATTAATGGATAAACAAAGATTAAGCTGAATAAACCCATATCATATAGCACAATTAATAGTAAGGACATAATAGAGTATGAAATTCACACAACCGCACCTAGAGAATTTGATTTACCAAACAACGCTAGAGTCCGCTGGAAGTTAGCCCCACTAAAGGGAAGAAAGTATAACTTTATTATAGGTATAGACCTTCTACAATTTTTAAGTGCAGTTATTAATATTGAAAGAAACAGTTCAACATTAAATCATAAAGAAAACCATATAATAAATAAGCCATATCAATAGAAATCTGTGCATTAGAGAGTACTATAGATAAATATGATAGCTTGGCATTAGATCATTTGAATACACAAGAAGTAATTGAAGTTAAGAAAATTATAAAACGATATAGTAAATTTTTTTTTCAAAGAAGGAGATAAACTAACTAGTACAACCGAAATAGAACATGAAATACGGACAACTACAGATGAACAACTTAATTCAAAGCTATATAGATACCCACCAGAGCATGAGGAAGAAGTCAGAAAACAGGTAAAAGAAATGGAAGAACAGGGAATTATTAGAAACAGCAATTCAAGATATTCGAGCCCACTTTTAGTAATACCAAAAAAGTTAGACAATTCAAAACAACAAAAATCTCGAATTGTAATAGATTATAGAAAACTTAATGAAATAACCATCGACGATAAATTTCCGATTCCCAATATAAATTCAATTCTTGATAAACTCGGAAGAGCCCAGTACTTCACAACAATAGATCTAGCAAAAGGCTACCATCAAACGATTCATGGAAAAAGAATAATTTTCATAGCAAAACACGACTTCCCAACAATGGAAGAAATTTTTACGAAATACTTAAACAAAGGAAAAGTAGGCATATATTCAGATCTACCGGATCAGGAATATAATATAGTGCAAGAAAAATTAGTTCAATTATACTCTAACAACAAATAACAACAAATAGAATTCACTAAATGCACACATAGAGCTCAAGATATAGAAACTGAAACGGAAGCTGTAAAACAAATATGTATTTACCATGTACAAGAGAGTATGCATTCAGATATTCAAGAGATGTACAACAAAATAAACAATAAAATATTTTACCCTAAGTTATTAGAATTAATACAGAAAGTGATCAACCAATGCGACTTTTGCAAAGAAGTCAAATATGACAGAAACCCAGTTAAAAACAAATTTGTTAAGACAGAAACTCCCTCGGATAAAAACCAAATAATACATATAGACACATACGTAATAAAAAACACATATTTTTTAACTATTATAGATAAATTTTCGAAATTTGCAGCCGTTTACCCACTAAACGATAGGAACCATATAACCATTGTAGAGCAGATCGAAAATCATTTTACTAAAATAGGCAAACCAAATAAGATTGTAGCTGACAATGAATTTAATTCAATAAGAATTAAAGAACTATTAGGCCGAGAAAATATTGAATTACATTTAACAAAACCGAACAGCCATACAGGCAATGCAGATGTAGAAAGACTGCATAACTCATTGGCAGAAAAATGTAGGATAATATATAATACAGAAACAGAAAGCATATCAGTAAAACAAATTATGCAAAGGGCAGTAGGAAATTATAACGACAGGTACCACTCTACTATTAAATGCACACCTTTTGAAGCGCATAATAATAAAATAGATTTTAAAATCATTAAGAATAATATAGAAACCACTAAAATCAAGATGCTTGATAAAAACAACCAAAACAGAGAAAATTATGAAGAAACAAGTAAGAACGTTGCAGTTAGGCGCAACTAACTGCGATATACTTTGTTCCCATAGGTGCATCTTATTTATTTAATAAACATTTAATTAACGAAATATTTCGGCAATTAGAAAACGTACATGGCAAGCAAGAAACGTTTTTCCTACACATACATACAGATTTACACATGCACACACTATACGAGTATACACAATTTTCTATGTATACCTACAAAAGTTTGCATGCCAGAATATTCTAAGAATTGTGACTGAATTGGGAATTTTTCGATCGTTACTATAGTTTTGTCAGAGACGTTCTAGCAATGCCTTATTTGGTTTTAGTTAACACAGCGCATATTAGGTCAGTTGCGCTGATGGTAAGCGCTATGCAAGCTATACTTAGGTGCGTGGGTTCGAATCCCGCAAAAAACTTCTTTTTTTTTTCAAAAATTATTATTTAATTTTTTTTATATTTGTATATTTATTATAAAATGCTTGCTGCCAATTGATAATAATTTATAAACATACGCATATGAATTGTGCATTTAAGCTAAAACTAAAACAACTTTTCCGATTTGTCACGCTGCTTACTTGGCAAGCAGTTTTTCTATGCATGCATATATGTATTTATGTATGTATGTATGTACACAGATGTTTGTATTTGTGTATACACATCCAAGTGTGTATACATATTGCAAGAAGTGCGATTGTATTGTTTTGTTTTGTCACAAGCTGCTGATCAGCTGGTCAGCTGATCAGCTGTCAATTTATTTAGGTTTAGCTAACGATTACATGTTGTTTTCAAAAGACCTAGGTTCGAATCCCGCTGGAAACTTTTTATTTATTAATCGAAAACTTATAAATTTTATTTTTTAAATTCATTAATATTATTATATTTATGTTAAAATGCTTTCTGCCATCATAGCAATTGCTACTAAGCTATTATATGCATGAATTATGCATATGGCCACAACAAACTTCTTTGCCGAATTGCCACGCCCCCAGTGGGCGTAGACGCATAATTTAGAAAGGGCCGAGGCTAACATGACTGCAAAATTTGGTTGCTTACATTCCAAAAATGCGAAAATTACAGGGTATTTTTAAATATGCCACGCCCCCAAAGAGGCTGAAAAATTATTTTTGGGGCATCGATAGAGGAGAACATTAGTAACTCAACCATCCAATTTTCAAACTTTTAGCTCTAAAACTGTAGGAGATATAAACTTTTGCGGTTTGCCACGCCCCCGGTGGGCGTAGATATATCTACCATAACTTATTAGTCTTGGGTTGTCAACCCGAGTATACATTCCAAATTGCAGCTTTCTAACTCATCATCTAGTATGATAACTTGACTATGGGCGGAAGAGTTTTCCGCTTTGCCACGCCCCTAGGGGGTGGATCGGGAAAATTTTTACACTTTATAATTCGAGGGCATATATGAGTATATGTTTAAAATTTCAAGTCTCTAGCTCTAATAGCGCCGAAAAATATTGCGTTCATACGGACAGACGGCAAAACTTAAGAAACCCAGAAAATATAAAACGTGTTTACAAATATACAGAAAACAAGAATGATAACTCATCAAATACCTAACTGTAAAAAAACCTATAACAATTAATCTATGAATGTAAACAATTATAAGTAATACCTACCTTATATATTACCGCTAATAAGAAAGTTAATAACAAAACAGAATTCAGGAGAATTCTTATTTAAATGAGGGAGAAGTTATATATAAATTTAAGGTAAGCGATTTTTCATCACTAAAAGACAAAGTCCATACCTAAATGTTGCATGGTTAGGATGATGAAAGAACCAGCAACATTGTGAAATTAAAATTCAAAAGAAACGGCGGCGTCGCCAGAATAAGCTAGCAACATTTTAATTTGACATAGTAATAAGTTTGAAGCAAGAGAGTTCACATCTGAGACTTGACTGAAGAAGTCCAACAATGTTATTTTAAATAAATAAACTTAAATAAAGAACTTAAAACAAAATTCGCGTAACAAACTATATATGATATACGCTTGCAGACATGTATGTGTGTGTGCATTGCAGGCGTCTTGCTGTCTCGCTTGATCTGCCACGTGGGTTTTGCTGCGAGAATTATTCGATTAATAATTCTGTTTCTAGACGGACAATCGTATTCCTTATGATCATGATATTCATATCAATATGCCAAACCAAACTGTATGTCTCTAGTATTTGAAATAATTTTTTTACATTTGGGAGTGTGAGAGTGAATTGGGGACCGGAATCCAAAATCTGACAAAAACTGAAATTGTATTAGTATATATTTATATATGCAGAAGACTTTGAGACTCTAACTCTACAGATGAACGAGATATAATTTTATAACTGATTCTCGATAAATGTTGTTATCGATAACTCTGGAAATATAAAATGTTTCGAATTCCTGAAACAAACTCGTACTTCAAACAATTATATATATACTTTCTGGGAAACGCCACCGCCTGTTACATATATTCAAGAAAACTATTATTACCTGATTTCCCATTTTAAATGGCTTCAGGGTATAATAAATGGCTTTCAAAAGAAATCCATTGATTCAATCTACTATAATAAAATATACAAATGTAACTTGCCTTTGACGTTCACTTTATGCTCTCCAGTGCCCGGATGTGAAAAAAGATCAATTTGCACTGATATTTCACCCACACTTTCTTCCGCATTTTCCGGATCAACTGAAAAGTATGTGAAGGATATTTAATTATTTATAAAATAATCAATAGGTAGAAAGAGTCTTTGCATATACATATATCTTTATTAGCAGAAAAAATGGCTAATTAAACACAAATTTAAACAAGTAAAAACGTTGCAGTTAGGCACAACTAACTGCGAGAGACTTTGTTCCCGTAGGTGCAATTTATTTATTTAATAAACATTCAATAAACGAAATATTTCGCCAACGTACATGGCAAGCGACAAAAGTTTTTCCTATACACACCATACGAGTATACACACTGCGTGCGCGCAAATCAACCGATTTTCTATGCATACATACAAAGGCTGCATGCTATAGTATTCTAAGAATTGCGATTGAATTGTGAGTGTGTAGCAGGAAACTTATTTAGGTTTAGCTAACGATTACATATTATTTTCAAAAAACCTGGGTTCAAGATCCGCTGGAAATCGAAAACTTATAATTTTTGAAAAATTCGTTAATATTTTTCTATTATGTTATAATGCTTTCTGCCATCTTACAATTAAGGACGACATTGCGTTCATACGGATAGACGGACATTGCACAAAACCAATAGACTCTTTTTTCCTTTTTGGGAACAGAGTCTAAAAATACAAGTTAAAATACAAACTCTTTCACATTTTAGCTATATTTTCATATAACTATACATTTAATGAATTTGGAATTTTTGAAAAAGATATCCAATATATAACTCAAAATAAAATTCTTGAAAATATAAAACTGAAGGAGTTCTGCGTGCTATACATGGACCCAAAAAATTAAAGTCTGTAGCTCTTTTAGGTTCTGAAATCGACGTATTCAAATATACGGGCAGACAGAAGGACGGACTGATGAACAGACAGATGAATAAAAAACTTATACACTTTATAGGGTTTACAACGACTACTGCTGCCTGTTACATACATTTTTTGCATGAGTTCCTGTTATTATGTTCAAAGCAAAAATATATGGAAATATATCAAAGACTGAGCTCACCTTCGTGTACCTGACTTGAGATGAATGTTTTAATTAAAGTGTCTGTCATTTGCGTATACAAGCTAAGAGCATATCGCAAACTCTGCAATTCTGAAGACTTTTCTAAAAATGTCTTCTTGAGCCCATTACCACCGGCGTGGAAGTATTGTTTAATTGTATCTAAGGCAACATCGAGAACGGCACACTGTTTAGGAGATAGGTTCTTTTCGACCTCCTTTGACATATCCATAACGCCGCTAAGAGCACTTTTCACATCCTGTTTGCCCGCCATATGTGATTTGAACAAACGTCCCATATCTTCTATTTTGGCGTTTGAAGCCAAATTCTTCGCATTATCCGTTAAATGTTTGAACATCATCTAGATAGATAAATTGAATATATAGAATATTGGATAAGCTACAGAGCTCCAATGCGTCAGCACTCACAGTTTTATCAGTCATTGGTGGCAATACAATTGTCTTTTCCAAAATTCGCATAACTATCTTCCAAAGTTCCTTGAGCAAGCGCTTCAGCACTGTCTTTTCGCACGACTGGGCATACAAAGTTAGAGATCCATCAAGTAAATCCATAAGAGGTCTCAATACATCATCAGCCTCCACAGCAACTGCATTTCGCTGCACCGCCTGATTTCCGGCTGTAAGATTTCCGCTGCCCCCTTTAATAGACAGAAGCATGTCACCAAGCTCTCGTACTGATTGTGTTATACGTGGCTCCAAACTGCAAACGACAAAATTCATGAATTAGTATAAATATGAGACTTGAAAGCAAAAAACCTTATGGCAAACAGTGAAGCCAAATCATCAAGAGCTGAGTTAAGATTCTGCTGCAGTTCTTTCAAAATATTGGCTGCGTCCTCCTCCAGCTTATCCCCACCCATCGACTCGAACATTTTCTCCAATTGCACCCTCAACTGTTGTATGTTGTTCATCAAAATGCAGGCCTATGGACACAGTAAAAATAAAGGACAAAAAAAAAAAAACCAAAGAAAGATATTCCGAATGTATTTGTATATATTTATGTATGTACTGTATACTGAAGCTGGCTAATAACTTTGTTGTTCGGCTCGATGGAAATTGTACTCACAATTCTTTCATCTCTCATATGCTCCGGAAACTCCATTTTCACAATATCAGCATACGCAATTAGCACTTTAACGATTGTTTTAGCAAAACGCCTCATGTAACGTTTCCAAATTTCTGGATCTGGACACTCGAGCTTGCTAACAACGTCAAAGCATTGCGTCAGTTGTGTGAAAACGTCGACTACAGAATTCGAAAACAAAGCGTGTTCGCTGCTCTTTTGGAACTGATTTGGATGGATACAGATAGAACGAAAATCGATTATATTGTTATATTATTATTTCAGAGGTGTCTCAATAATACACTCTGTTAAGTTTAAATTAAATTCAATTTGAATCATTAATTTGTTAGAAGAACGCGTACTTATGCGTTTATGTGTATATATGTCTGCATAAAGAAATATACGATGATTAGAATATCAGTTATTCGCAGGGTTCAGGGTATGTCCAATTCAAGTAGTCTCGACTAACTTTTTCATACTACACAAAGAGACATATTGGTTAATGCATTTTAACGTGTCTCACTAAGAAGGACACGTGTCTGCGCGATTCACCCAACCTTTTCCAAGAGAGAGAGTTCTCTCTCCTTTTAGACTCATTCACGAAATTATCTAAAATACCGTAACTAAACCCAAAAACCTTCACTTATATAGCGCCTTTTGACGGTAATTCACAATTGAATCGCCATTTTTATACTCTGTTCCCTTAAAAAGGGAAAACGAGTATATTGGGTTTGTGCAATGTCCGTCTTGCTGTCCGTCCGTTCGTCCGTCTGTCCGTATGAACGCAATATTTTTCGGCGCTATTAGAGCTAGAGACTTGAAATTTTAAACATATACTCATATATGCTCCCGAATTATTAAGTGTTAAAATTTTCCCGATCCGCCCCTAGGGGCGTGGCAAATCGGAAAACTCTTCCGCCCATAGTCAAGTTATCATACTAGATGATGAGCTAGAGAGTTGCAATTTAGAATGTATACTCGGGGTGACAACCCAAGTTCAAAAAGCTACGGCGAATATATCTACGCCCATTGGGGGCGTGGCAATTCGGGAAATAAGTATCTTCTACACCGTTAAAGCTAGAACGCTGAAATTTTGCATGTGAGTTAATGCTATGATTCTAAGAAGATCGATCAAAAAGTTTTATGTCTACGCCCATTGGGGGCGTGGCAAATCGGACCTGAATATATAGAGATTTTTAAAATTGTGCTATATTTTGAACACTATTGACACTAGAGAAATTTGGTATGTATACTCGGGTTGACAACCCAAGACTAATAAGTTATGGTAGATATATCTACGCCCACAGGGGGCGTGGCAAACCGCAAAAGTTTATATCTCCTACAGTTTTAGAGCTAAAAGTTTGAAAATTGGATGGTTGAGTTACTAATGTTCTCCTCTATCGATGCCCCAAAAATAATTTTTCAGCCTCTTTGGGGGCGTGGCATATCAAAAAATACCCTGTAATTTTCGCATTTTTGGAATGTAAGCAACCAAATTTTGCAGGCATGTTAGCCTCGGTCCTTTCTAAGGACCAAAAAATTATGCGTCTACGCCCACTGGGGGCGTGGCAAATCGACAAAGAAGTTTGTTGTGGCCAACTGCATAATTCATGCATATAATAGCTTAGTAGCAATTGCTATGATGGCAGAAAGCATTTTAACATAAATATAATAATATTAATGAATTTAAAAAATAAAATTTATAAGTTTTCGATTAATAAATAAAAAGTTTCCAGCGGGATTCGAACCTAGGTCTTTTGAAAACAACATGTAATCGTTAGCTAAACCTAAATTAATTGACAGCTGATCAGCTCACCAGCTGATCAGTAGCTTGTGACAAAACAAAACAATACAATCGCACTTCTTGCAATATGTATACACACTTGGATGTGTATACACAAATACAAACATCTGTATACATACATACATACATATATGCGTGCATAGAAAAACTGCTTGCCAAGCAAGCAGCGTGACAAATCGGAAAAGTTGTTTTAGTTTTAGCTTAAATGCACAATTCATATGCGTATGTTTATAAATTATTATCAATTGGCAGCAAGCATTATAAATTATTATCAATTGGCAGCAAGCATTTTATAATAAATATACAAATATAAAAAAAATTAAATAATAATTTTTGAAAAAAAAAAGAAGTTTTTTGCGGGATTCGAACCCACGCACCCAAGTATAGCTTACATAGCGCTTACCATCAGCGCAACTGACCTAATATGCGCTGTGTTAACTAAAACCAAATAAGGCATTACTAGAACGTCTCTGACAAAACTATAGTAACGATCGAAAAATTCCCAATTCAGTCACAATTCTTAGAATATTCTGGCATGCAAACTTATGTATGTATACATAGAAGATTGTGTATACTCGTATAGTGTGTGCATGTAAAAATCTGTATGTATGTGTAGGAAAAACGTTTGTTGCTTGCTATGTACGTTTGCTAATTGCCGAAATATTTCGTTAATTAAATGTTTATTAAATAAATAAAATGCACCTATGGGAACAGAAATTACAGGGTATTTTTCGATATGCCACGCCCCCAAAGAGGCTGAAAAATTATTTTTGGGGCATCGATAGAGGAGAACATTAGTAACTCAACCATCCAATTTTCAAACTTTTAGCTCTAAAACTGTAGGAGATATAAACTTTTGCGGTTTGCCACGCCCCCTTTGGGCGTTGATATATCTACCATAACTTATTAGTCTTGGGTTGTCAACCCGAGTATACATTCCAAATTTCTCTAGTGTCAATAGTGTTCAAAATATAGCACAATTTGAAAAATCACTATATATTCAGGTACGATTTGCCACGCCCCCAATGGGCGTAGACATATAACTTTTTGATCGATCTTCTTAGAATCATAACATTAACTCACATGCAACGTTCTAGCTTTAACGGTGTAGAAGATACGTATTTCCCGATTTGCCACGCCCCCAATGGGCGCAGATATATCCGCCATTGCTTTTTGAACTTGGGTTGTCACCCCGAGTATACATTCCAAATTGCAACTCTCTAACTCATCATCTAGTATGATAACTTGACTATGGGCGGAAGAGTTTTCCGATTTGCCACGCCCCTAGGGGCGGATCGGGAAAATTTTAACACTTTATAATTCGGGAGCATATATGAGTATATGTTTAAAATTTCAAGTCTCTAGCTCTAATAGCGCCGAAAAATATTGCGTTCATACGGACAGACGGACAGACGGACGGACAGCAAGACGGACATTGCACAAACCCAATATACTTTTTCCCCTTCGGGAACAAAGTATAAAAAGCCTGATTACGAATTTTTAATTTTTTAATTATATTTAATAATGAGTATGTCTCAGGTAATTCAATACTTCGTCAACTCAATAAGTTGGTATATACATATACTGCGAAATCTTCTTATTGGGCCTGTTATAAGCAATATATCATTCCTTTTTATACCCTGAACCCATTGAAAATGGGAATTCAGGGTATAATGGTTTTGTGAAAATGTATGAAACAGGCAGAAGGAGACGTCGCAGACCCCATAAAGTATATATATTCTTGATCAGCATAAAAAAATAAGTTGATCTAGCCCTGTCAGTCTGTCCGTCCGTCTGTCCGTCCGTCAGTCTGTCCGTCTGTATGAACGTCGAGATTTCAGAAACTACAAAAGCTAGAGAGCTGAAATGAACACTCGTATGTGAGCTACGCAATACGAGTTTATTTTGTTTTTTCGATAACTCGTCCCATTTCCAAATTATCGATAAAAAATCGAAAATTCGTTTACATTTGTTAGGTTTTTAGGGTATAACTTCTACACCGTTTCAGCTAGATAGATCAACTTTATATATTTAGATAGATATTATGAATACGCAGATTTACGCAGTTTTGCATCATGAAGATCATGCATCTAGAAATGGAGTTATAAGCGTCTAAATTCAGCCCAACCCACCCCCAAGCCACGGCAGCAACTGCGCAGTTAGCAGAGCGTGCGCTTATAAGTGCATAAAGAAGAAGAGTATCATTTTCTTTACAGGGTTCAGGGTATCTCGTAGTCGAGCCGTCTCGACTAGAGCCTTCTTACTTGTTTTATTCATGTTTAAGGCTATGGTTTCTACTAATTGGGATATAATTTTATATAATTATATATTAGAACAAAAACGAATTTGAATAATAATTCTAATAAATGTTTACATGATAGAATAAACTAGATATATATTTATTTAGTATATAAATATATATTTGTAACTATTATTTTTATATTAATTAATTAAGTGTCTTTAGCTTACCCCGTCCTTTTTGTCACGATTAAATGCACCATGAAGGTACTCTAATGAGACGTCATCGTTCTCATTTAGCCATTGCATGACGAATGGCTCAAACCAAGCAGGATACTCCGGGACAGCTCCCTTATAGGGTGGCACCTCCTTAACATAGTTACTATATAGCCATTTGACACGAAAGTGCAAGTTCATGTAAGCAGATGACTTGCAAAGCCGATGCTGCTCATGCTCTTCAAGCGCGTACTTCATGTCCACGGCGAAAAGGCCCCACATGGTAGCTGCCGATAGCTAAATTACAAGCAAAAAAATTCATTAGTATTATAACATGTGTAAAGTTTCTGGATGGGACTATGTACCTGTCCAATGTTCAATTCCTGGGGGAATTGATTGAGCACTGTCCCATAACTATTCTTGTCTTCATCAATAACAGATACAATCAATGCAATAAGCTTATGCCAGAAATCAACGCTATCTAGTTTTGGGCCATGGTCATCGGTATCACGTTTCGCTTCGTTTGGATCCACCTGACAATGAATGAATGAAATTATGAACCACATAAAGAGCGGCAAATATGGGACATCAGGAATATGAAGCTAATCATTTTATAGCCAACTCTGAAAATGGCTCATCGAAACAAAGAAAAATATGTATATAAATTACCTGAAACTCCCTATTATAGAGCTCGTAACAGTTCTCAAAGAGGAATTGATAGGTGGATCTAAGACAAGCTTTCACGCAATCCTTCACAACTGTACTTGCTCTCGGAGGACTAGATAGCTCTTGTACCTGTCATAAATACGATATACATTAAATTTAGTATTCTATAGTTTGGATTATATATATGCATATTTATATGATTTTTATGTAAACTTACCTTCATGCGGAAAAATGTAATGCTGGTCAAGAGATCAACTGTTGACTTAAGATCCATTAACTTTTCTTGACTTGAAGCAGGAAAATTATTCCTGTACATTGACAGATCAATTCTTAACGAATTATGCAGCTGATCTAGTAATTTTACAAATTTTTCTTTCTAAAGAAATTTACATTGATTAAATTATATTACGCATATATAAATGTTATGATCGGCAATTACGTACTCCGAAGTTGCTCGCTGCAAAGCGATCGCTGGCTGAAACAGCAGAAGAGGCGGTTGTATGGGCATAATAAGCATTAATATTCGCTAATAAGGTGCTCATGACGGCTGGAACTCCCGGGCAGAGATACTTTGCGGAGAGGCAATGAAAATGAGTCATTGCTTGATATATATTTTCGATACCATAACGCATTGAGAACTCATCGACAATTTCTTCGGGAATTTCATCAAAGTAAAGCTTCCACGCATCATCGCCTTTTTGGGCGGGTAACTTTACCTATATAATATATCAAATATATTTGGCAAAAGCCTTGTGATTTCGTAAATTTCATCGCTTACCATACCGCTATTTTCCTCACACAGATAGTGAAAGAGATTCTCGTGCAAGCAAGTATATTGGACATGGTAAGGTGCTACCTTCTCTTCACCCTTTATTTCAACTGAGATATGAAGTCTTATTGCACCCGATACAGCAGACTTGTCGGTGCGTTTCTCTAAATTATACCACACGTCCATTTCACCAGATAAAGTTCGAACCTCGATTATTGTTTGCCCAAGGAAATCATCCGATTCGCGCGTCAACTTTTGTCGCAATTTTGACTTAAGATCGTTATCCTCATCCCAAACTCGAACTTTAATACGATCTGAAGAGTTGTGGCACTCGCTGCATATCCCGTTAATAATTTGTATAGGAACACGCATATATATATATATATATATATATATATATATATATATATATCTTATAATATAGTGTACATTGAATACAGGGAATACATATGTATATACAAATTGTAAGCACGAGCAAGCATCAAATTAAATCAAGGATCTGGGTTTAATAGCAAAGAACTAACCAAGAAAGCTCTTTTTTACAAGATAATGAAGAAAACCCGCCTAAATTAGATAAAAATAGACGAAATCGAGGCCAATCTGAATGGTCACAAATCGAATGAGTTAAAATTTAATCATATTGGATGCGGTGGCTGCCTCAGAGTTTGGAGCGAAAACGAAGAACTATTTTTCGAAAACTGCTGTGTTGCCACTAGCACACGCCCTATGTTATGATATGGAAATGCACATCAAGATACGGAACAGAATCAATTATTATGCTTCAAGGGATGGTAAATGCAGTAAAGTATAAAGAAATTATTATCAGCTTACTTGTGCATTGAGTAGATTGCAGAGAGCGTAAGTGCCCGTTACATAAGTGGCTTTTGAAAACTTGCTCATTCTGATTATTTTTGTAACAAATTTTAACTATTCATGTCATAGGTCTAAATTTTGAAGTCAGAATCAGGTATCCAGTCCGTAAGTTGCCCAGGGATCATTCTTGACCCTGCGAGATCCTCTGAATCCTTCTTCGAACGAATAATATTCCAAGAATACTTCGATTCGATTCTGCACGAGTAATAAACTATACATGCAAAAACACGAACACGCACACGCTGATCTACGCTTGCACGCCTGTGTGTGCAGGCGTCTAGACGGACAATCTTTTCAAACTTTCAGATTATGATCAGGATATTGATATATAACTCTAAAGATGAACGAGATATAATTTATGACTGATTGTCGATAATTGTTTTATCGATAATTCTGGAGTTATACGTTTCTGAAACAAACTCGTACTGCGCGTGCAATATACGGACCTAACCCAAAAAATTAACTCTCTGCTTTTATATCTTCGGAAATCGACGCGTTCAAACATACGGACAGACAGACATGGCTATATCAAATTTTCTCGTCACCCTGACCAAGAATATATATACTTAATGGGGTCTGCCACGCCTCCTTCTGCCTGTTACATACATTTGATAAAACCATTATACCCTGATTTCCCATTTTTAATGGTACAGCTTTTTTACTTGTGTGATCGCCAAATAAATTTTAACTAACTAAAATATTTTAGGTTATTATAAATTAAATCGAGATAAGCATATGCCATTGAATAATTTTTATAGAACCTACAGATTACTGTGCTTATATATAATTTGCATGCAAATATATACATATATATATATATATATATATATATATATATATATATATATATATATATATATATATATATATATATATATATATATTACAAGCATATATGGTTGTAATAATTAAGTAGTAATAATAAATTTTATATATTTCTATTGCTCTTATAATATAGTGCACAGTGAACACAGGAGGGACTAAGTAAAAATGAAACATAATATATTCGTGAGAGAAATTTCTCATTCAAATGACTCTTCTTTCGCATTTCTAAATATTATCTACATCTATTTGGATATAAACATATGTATACGTTCAAATATCTGATGCATAGACTGATACACATATTGTATGTACGAAACGATTTGATGATCATCAAATTAATTATAGAGTATACGAATATGCAATATAGTTTTATGAGGTATATGAGATAAGCATAAAGTACATATGCCATTATAGAATGTATATTGAAGATTGAGCAATTACATCTTAACTTCAAAATGCAAAACTTTAGCTTTTCGAAAAATTTGATAAAGATGTATTAACTTATTGTTTTCTTCCTTTTTTTTTTTTTTTTTTATTATACTTACGAGTTCATATAGTAAAATTCATTAAACATATTATATGATATTAGAATATTAGTATAAGGATATGAATGTATGTGCATATCAGGCACATTACTTTGATATACATTTGTCTTATAGTTTCAATTATTAACCAACCAGACCAGCAATGGCAGTTTCATGTCTTGAGACTAATATTCGAAATTTAAGGCCGACGGAGGTTATATGTATACATATAAAAAAACTCAATAGAATTCAAGAAAATAGACTGGAATCTTCCATGAGTTCTGAGTAAATTATTAAATATATAATTCGAAATAAAGAATACACAAATTGTACATGTTATACTAGACGATGATTGGATGCGAAAGTTGGTTCAGGAATGAAACAATAGAAGAGAAGAGGAGAATAAGTCGTAGATCTTTCATTAAAATTAGTTATTTCTTTAATGCACTTTATGTTTGAAATCATACTTTGGAATTGCCTTTGGAAGAAGTGGTCATTTATTTGCAGTTGTTTTTGTGGGCCTTGACTTTAGGATTGTGAGTGAACGGTCTTTGATTTGTTCGAACTTGTAGATTTTCGAATCCACTTCACCAATGCATATGGGATGTAAATTTATGTGCATACATATGACTATTATTAAATTAGTAACAAGCCCCCAAACACATACATACATACATACATATGTATATATCTGAGAGGCATAGAATGAACGCTTATAACTCCAGTTCTAGATGTGGCTATTTGTCTAATTACAAGTCCCTAGTATTTGAAATGTATTGTTTTCAATTCGGGGGCGAAAAGGGCGTGGTATCTAAAATCTGCATATCCATAATAGATTTGAAGTCTCTAGCTAAAACGGTGTAGAAGTTAAGCTCAAAAAACGTAAAAAAAAACAAGTAAGAAGGCTCTAGTCGAGACGGCTCGACTACGAGATACCCTAAACCCTGCAAAAAACTGATACTCTTCTTCTTTGCGCACTTAGAGGCGCGCGCTCTGCTAACTGCGCAGTTGCTGCCTTGGCTGGGGGGTGGGTTGGGCTGAACTTTGGACGCTTATACCTCCATTTCTAGATGGGCGATCTTGATGAAATTTTCAGAGTAGATTAGGGGTATCTTAATCTATCTATATGCCAACTACAAAATCTGTGCATTCATAATATCTATCTAAATATATAAAGTTGAAGTCTCTAGCTAAAACGATGTAGAAGTTATACTCAAAAAACATAAAAAATGGAAACGAATTTTTTTATTTTTTATCGATAATTTGGAAATGGGATGAGTTATCGAAAAAACAAAATAAACTCGTACTGCGTAACTAACATACGAGTATTCATGTGAAATTTCAGTTCTCTAGCTTTTGTCAGCGCTATATCGACTTGGATTTTCGCCCTGATCGAGAATCTATATACCTTACACTATGGGGTCTGCGACAACTTCTGTGTTACATACATTTTTACAAAACCATTATACCCTGAATTCTGATTTTCACTTAGTTTAGGGTATAAAAACAAGTAAGAAAGCTGTAGTCGAGACTGCTCGACTACGAAATCCCCTGAGCCCTTCTTCGAACGAATAATATTCCAAGAATTATTCGATTCGTTTCTGCACGCATAAGAAACAGTACATGCAAAACCACGCGCTCACATAGACGCTGATCTACGCTTGTAGGCATGTATGTGTGTAAGCATTGCAAGCGTCTTGCTGTCTCGCTGCTTTGCTGCTGCGTCGCATGGGTTTTGATGAGAAAACTTTGATGATTAATAATTCTGTTTCTAGATGGACAATCGTATTGACATCTTCAGATTCTGATTATGATATTCATATCTATATGCCAAACCAAACTGCATGTCTCTAGTATTTGAAATGCATTTTTTCACATTTGGGGGTGGTGGGGCGAAATGGGGACCGGAATCCAAAATCTGACAGCCGAAATTGTATTAAATTAATATCTATATATATGCAGAAGACTTAGAAAGATGAATTAGCTAGAATTTTATAACTGGTTCCCGATAAATTCGTTTACCGATAACTATGCAAATATACAAGTTATCGAATTTCTAAAACAAACTCGTACAGCGTGTGCAATATACGGACCTAATACAAAAAGAATGAACTCTCTAGCTTTTGTATCTTCGGAAATCGACGCGTTCAAACATACGGACAGACGGACAGACGGACATGGCTATATCAACTTTTCTCGTCACCCTGATCAAGAATATATATACTTTATGGGGTCTGCCACGCCTCCTTCTGCCTGTTACATACTTTTAACAAAACTATAATACCCTGATTTCCCATTTTCAATGGGCTCAGGGTATAAATAGCATTCGAATTGCAAGTCCAAATTTGAGGGGTGGGGGCAAATTTGTGTCTGGAAATTATATTTAAAGCCGAAACTGTATTAAATTAGTATTTATATATATCCTAAAGACTTGGAGACAACACTAAAGATGAATGAGATATAATTTTATAATTGATTCTCGATATATTCGTTTATCGATATCTCTGGAAATATACAAGCTATCGAATTTCTGAAACAAACTCGTACTGCGTGTGCAATATACGGCCTAACACAAAAAGAATAAAGTCTCTAGCTCTTATATCTTCTGAAATCGACGTGTTCAAACATACGAGCAGATGGACAGACGGATAAGGCTATATCGACTTAGCACGTCAGCCTGATCAAGAATATATGTACTTTATGGGTTCTGCCACGCCTCCTTCTGCCTGTTACATTATACCGTGATTTCCCATTTTCAATAGGCTTAGGGTATAACAATAGCAGTTGAAACTTAACACAGCTTCTCGCCTCCATGTATGCGACTATCTACGTATATGTATATTGTTATACATTCATGTATTTATGAATGATGGAATAGATGAAGAGAAAGGGCAACAATAGTGCTGAAATAAAAGGAATAAAGGCCAACAACCAAGACAGGCAACTTAAGCATATGTACAAGAACACGTGTCCTTATGTATGAATGTATTACATATTTGGTGAAAACAAATACATATACACTCTTACTTATAATGCACACTATTAAAGCAACGCTCATGTGTCGACATGTACATATGTACATAACATATTTAAATATAACACTCAAACGCTGTTACACACACATATTCACAGATGGAAGCGGCAAAAAATCGAGGAAGAGCGAGATAGGCAGAGAGTGAAAAGTAGTTATACATACATTAGATTACACATACACATATAGATAATTATTAAGAATTAGAGATAGTATTAGAGAGAGAAAGAGAGTGAGAGAGAGACAGTGCATGTGTTATATAAGTACTATTCGTGTTGGTAGTATGTACATACAATGACAATTGTGGGAGTACGTATTTATACGAATTACACATACATACATTTATATACAAAGATTGACAATTCAAAGAAAGCGGAAATACATTGAAAGATACTCACAAGTGAAACTTCTCGTTCCACACAGGGTTTAGCTCCTGGGGCATTGTGCGTGTACGCTTTTTCACCTTGCTAACCTGCACCGTCACATATGGATCACTCGTACCGCTTTTATCCTTCGCTATCAGGCCTTGAGCACAAATCACTGTACAGTTGAGGTCAGATCAGTTGTTGTAAACATTTTGTAAATATATATATTGGCATTCATTTGTTTCAGAACCAGAAGAACCCCAATTAATGTTAATATGTTGTCAATTGTTTTTCCCATCGGAGTGTGGTTGTTTTTAACGTAGATTGTGTTGGACATACGATGTGTTATGCAATGTGTTCAAATTTAAAAGTATGTGTGTGTTTGTGTATGTTATCGAGGTTTGAAACGAATAGTACCGAATATAGATATTTGATATTGTTTTGATTTGACATTATCGATTGGTATATTTCAATATACGTTTTCCAATTGTAAATTGTAATTATTATTTTTTTTAATTTTTTATGGGTTGTCCAGTTTTGTTAATCAAGGAAGAAAGAAGAAGAGAAAAAACGGAAGTTGGTATTGTTTTAGTTACTCATCTTTTATTTATTCTTAAGAAAACAGCTCGCAATAAAAGTGTTTAGACAGTTCAGTTTGGCATGTAGGCCAACAGATTCTGACCAAATTACACTTTAATCACAATCTAAACTACAAATTGCAACGGCACAAATATTGTGAGAAGTTGGTTTTGTTTTTTATTATGTACAAATACATTTATGCATAACATTAAAGGTGGACTGAAAAAATTAATAATACAAGAAATACATACACACATACAGAATAGCTGGCTATATACACAATATCCAATACCTTCATAATTATAATACATATTTATAATTATATATATATATTATATTATAATTATGAAGATCTCGGATTTCATGCGAATAAAACATAAAATCCTTCCTTCGAGAAAAAATTATTAAGCGTGCAAAATATGGTATAGAGTATATATAAATATTCGTATTAATATGCGTCATCAATTGCACAGTTTATTGACAGTTTATCGGAATTTAACACAATTACGTAATTCATCTTTGTCGAAACCTATCATATATGAGTCTTAATATGAGAGTGAAGGGTGGAGGAGAGAGAGACGGGGGGACAGAGACAGGGAATGGACTCAGGGGGTAATTATACTTATTGGAAGTCGGTAAGCATATACTGTAATTTAAAATGAAAAGCTGCGGTTATAGAGTGGAACTCTTGATAACTTCTAATAGATTAAACAGTCGGCTGTTACCGATTGCAAAATATTCATTGACAGCGTCAACGCTGTCATATCTATTTCCGAGTTGTCCCTAATTTATAACATCATCAGTAACTGATTGATTATTGATTTGATTTGATTCTTGAAGCTCTATAAATGGGGGAAATATAAACTTTTGAGGTTTGCTGTGGCGTAGATATATATGCCATATCTCATTTCACTTCGTGAATGACAATAATAAAGTGTATTTGCTTTGTATTGATCCATTAAGCGACACACATAAAAAATATTGGACTGACTGGGCATGCAAATCTTCAACAACAAATTTTTGTTTAAATTATATTATTTTTATTTCAAAGTACCATTTATTTATTACTTAGGAAGTATTTATTTAGATAGTTGAGTATGAATTTTTAATCTAATTTTTTCTTTTGTGTTCAACAAGTGGGAGCTCTAGAAAAGACGGTTCGATACCGCACCAGATACTAGCAAAACTGAAGCCATTCCTACCGTCTGCTTCATAGCTCACTAGAGAGACAGAATGAATGCTTATGTATGTTTTTATACCATCATTATCATTAACAAACCTTTATAAGAACTCTGAAATAGTTTAAAAAAGTACATACTAAATATAATTGTGACTTATAGTTAAATAGCGAGCTAGCACTTGTTAACTAAATTAATTTGATATATTCAAATCGTAACTATGAAAGAAACATCTGAAAGGAATGCATAAAAACTATTTGTATATCGATTAAGTGTTCTGAAATGAAAAAAATAAAACTTGATATAACCCAAGAGAATGCATAATTCTCTTCACGACCCTACAACTAAAAAAAAGCAAGAACGGTGCAGTTAGGCGCAACTAACTGCGAGAGACTCTGTTCCCGTGAGTTTGTAGCAATGAACTTATTAAGGTTTAGCTGACGATTACATGTTATTTTAAAATGACCTGGGTTCGAATCCCACTGGAAACTTTTTGTTTATTAATCGAAAACTTATCAATTTTATTATTATTATTTTTTTTTATTATTAATATAATTTTATATTTCTGTTAAAATGCTTTCTGACATCTTAGTTATTTGTATGCATGAATTATGCAGTTGGCAACAACAAACCTTTTTGCCAATTTGCCACGCCCCCTGTGGGTGGAGACGCATAATTTTTTGGTCCTTAGAAAGGACCGAGGCTAACATGCCTGCAAAATTTGGTTGCTTACATTCCAAAAATGCGAAAATTACAGGGTATTTTTCGATATGCCACGCCCCCAAAGAGGCTGAAAATTTATTTTTGGGGCATCGATAGAGGAGAACATTAGTAACTCAACCATCCAATTTTCAAGCTTCTAGCTCTAAAACTGTAGGAGATATAAACTTTTCATAGCTTTTTGAACTTGGGTTGTCACCGCGAGTATACATTCCAAATTGCAACTCTCTAGGTCATCATCTACTATGATTACTGGCCTATGGGCGCAAGAGTTTTCCGATTTGCCACGGCCCTGGCGGACGGATAGGGAAAATTTATACACTATGATTCGGGAGCATATATGAATATATGTTCCAAATTTCAAGTCTCTTGCTCTAATAGAACCCTGCAAAAAGAAATACAAATACTCTTCTTCTTTACGCACGTAAAAGCGCACGCTCTGTCAACCGCGCAGTTGGTGCCGTGCCCAACCCACCCCGGGCTATACTTTGGACGCTTATAACTTTATTTCTAATTGACCTTAATTGAAATTTCGGAATATATAAATAGCATTCAAATGTGTTTATTGGCCAAATTGCTCTCTATAGTATATTTAAGGAGTTTTTTGCATATTGACGGCGAGGGGGCGTGAGAGAGAGAGGGAGAGAAAGATATTGATCTAACTATATATAGGAGCTATTACACATATTAGGAGTATTTGAGCTTGTACTCTGTATTAAATACAAATAGAAGAATAATTGCGTTCCTGTCTATAATAAAATTGGGTTTTTGTATTTAAATCAGTTCCAATTTCATTAGTAACAACAATATCAGTCTAAAATTTCAGTGTTCGAAACGACATTTTAACAAAATTAATCCTAAACCTTTCCTATGATATGTAAGGTTAAAAAACGATCTTAAGGGAACTCATGCTATTTGGCGAAAATTTGAAAATTTTAATTTCAGAATATATATGCAGAATCTGTAATATGAATACTGAAGGAAAAATGGAGGACATATTGTGTATCAAGTCGATTATTTAGGTATTTTGTATTATTTACTGTGGTAATGGGATATAGTTAATAAATGTGTCAAAAAAGAGGACCGCTAATGAAATATTGAACTGGTGAAAAAACGAACTAAATATCAGAGTAAAAAAATAATCTAGTCGATGGCACTCGACTCGCCGCTACTCTGTATCCAACTTAATTAATATTAAGTTTCCAATAATACAAAACAATTTTATATGTAAATACCACAGCTATTGTAACAAAAATAAAAGTTCAGTATAACTTCTTACGAAGTGTCCTATATCAGATGGACAGACAGTTTGAATTTAACTATCTTTAATCTGCGTAAGTTTCAATTTATAATTTAATTGTATAAAATTTAATAAATATGAATGATAATAATAACCTAATTATTTATTTCATCATTAATTTGAAGTTTAATTTATGTATAATGCAATACTATTTATAGTTTTGGGTACAGAGTATATATAATTATTATTATTAGTTTATAAATCATAAGATATAGTCGCAAATATCACTTCGGAATTGTCTGTGTACCTGTAATTGTTAATTTGCATGACCATTTAGATGTTCCCTCAACAGTTGCGTGCTCAGCCTGTTCTAATGAATCTATGTGTGTATCTGGATCCACACCGAATGTCATCCTTGAATTGGAATTTGAATTGGAATTGATTGAACATATACGTATGATAAAAAAAATGCCTACCACTAAAAAACTTAACACTAAAGTCTTACTTATGTATTTTTTTTTTTTTTTTTTTTTTTTTTTTTTTTTTTTTTTTGCTAGGCTGGTGCGCTGGAAAATCCATCCATAATAAAGTTAGTGTATATTATAGCCCATGGAAATAATAATATAAATTCGTCGTATTTATCAGTCCACAAAAGTATTGAATGAATCAAGGGGACACTTTTTATCTTCGAGTCAGAACTCAAATTTAACAAACAATATTTGATTATTTGTTTCTATGAATGTCCTGTGTTAATTATTATCTTACACATATAGGAAGAATTACAGAATATAAATAGCATACTTTTACACTTAAGCACGAAAACTTCCCAAGCACACAGACATTTATGTAAGTACATTTTATTGATGTATTTGCCCATATCCAATCAATATGGATTATATGGTATATTATGTTTGTGTATTTGAACGAATAACTTAAAAAAATGCATACATACATACATACATGCACACATACCAGTAATTTAACATTCACACCGATAAATAATATATAAATATACCTAAAATTGTAGATTTTGAAATCGAAATAGCAAATACATACATTCATATACACAATTAGTAAGAGAACAATGCAATTTTTTTTTTTTGTGAATTGCGTTTAACCACATTTTCACTTTGATGTTGATCAAACCTGTGATTGCAATTTTGGCCGACCATTTACTGGTTCCATCTAGGACGCTCTGCTTCACAGCCTTCATATGGCCAGTATGGCTCTTCTCCTCAATGCTGAACACGGCTCTAAATAGGTTATATATGGATGGGTATGTAGTACAGTGTGTGAGGGGGGCGAATCATGTCATGTCATAATGCTGATCTTTTTTTTCTTTTTTTTTTTTTTTTTAAAGACGGTTGAAATCGAAATGGAATATCATTTGATATTATTGAATGACGCATTGAATGAAAAAATCCCTATTCAATATCAACTATTAAGGGACAAATGATCATAGGAACAATTGCTTTATTGGCCGATAATGAACGGAGTATGCCGATTTGAAAATCGTTTGATTCGTGTGAATGAAAAATCGATCACAGCAACAATCATTAGAAAATATATAACTAGAAATCGTGACACTATCCAATTGACAGACAAGTTAAGTATCCTTATGCATAATTACATACAGATGATGAGTATGAATATCCGCACCAGCCATGAGTGATGATTATTTTAAATCGTTACCTGATCAACTCAAATATTTCCGGCTTTTCACGTTCCCGCTCCTTCATCCGATCTTTCATTGCTGTAATTATCGAATTAGCCTTATCCTCGGCCCCATGCTTGGAACTTTTCTCAGCGGCACCTACGAACGCAAACGTCAAGTGTTTGAAAAATAAAAAGTGCAAGCTCGACTTACGCTGCAAACAGTCAGCATTCAATAAGTCCTTGCACTTCTCGTGGCATTTAACCCCGCATTCTGTACACCTCACTCCCTGCCTTGCAATGCCCCACAGTAGGCCTTCGCACTCATAGCAGTAAGTTGGAGAGGTAGCCGTCCAAAGTACAAAATTATGCGGAGTCGTCGATGATATTGGATATATAAGCGCTTGTAGAGCCTTCTTATAGACATGCATTTTCTAAAAACAAAGTAGAAAATTAGGCGAAAAATGTCAAATATGAAATTATACTGTATAGTCCAGTCTATATCCATGCCTGTCTATATCCAAAACCAAATCTGAAATAATATGATTTGCTCAACTCATAACATGTGAATTGCACAAAACCACTATGCTCGATACGAATATATACCTAAATATATAATTTTATGTCTCTAGCTCAAGCGGGGTAGAAGTTATGCTCAAAAAACGTAAAAAATTGAAAAGAATTTTCGATTTTATCGATAATTAGGAAATCGTATACGAGTATATTCAATCACTTAAGCTCTCTAGCTTTTGTAGTTTCCGAAATCTTAACGTTTATACGGGCGGACAGACGGACAGGGCTATATCCACTTATTTTTTTTGTTCTGATCAAGAATATATCTACTTTATGGGGTCTGCGACGTCTCCTTCAGCCTGTTACATACATTTCCACAAAACCATTATACCCTGAAATACCATTTTCAATAGGTTCAAGCTATATTAATCTTTATTTATATATTACATTATTATTATCCATAATAATACTCTTACCAGTTCTTCATCGTTGAGCGTTGCCCGGGGCACGGCTGAAGTGAGTCCAGCATTTCGTTTTGTGGCTGCCATGGTCTATATATATATATATATATGTATATATATATATATATATATATATGTATATATATATAAAAGCAAATAGGAGGTAGTATTATAAATTTATTTTGATTATTGTTATGTAAATGCTAATCTTATTCAAGGGTGGAAATGCAACAATGCAAAGCTATTTTAACAAATGCGAACAAATTCTATTACATATATAAAATAAATGTTTGAATGCATTCAAGTTTGGCTGACAAAGGATGCATAGGCCTGCCTGGGATTGCTTTTTCAAGCTATTACTATTATATATGTATACAGTAAATACAGCTCTTTACTATGTGACTATTTACAATCTGTGTACTGTTATTTAGAAGCTATAACCAAAATTTTGCATTTTTAGTAGGGTTGTTGATAATATATCAAAATATCAATATATCGATATTTTTATAAAAAAAAAATATATTTATATCGTGATATTTTTTTGCCCAAATATCGAATATTTTTGCGATATATTTGATATATCGTTGGTCACACATTGTGAGACATTCTGAATCAAAATGGTTAAAACGAATTATTCAGATTTCAAAAATGGAACAGCAAAATGCAATTTATGCCCTAAAATAATAAAAACAAGTTGTAACACATCAAATATGGCAATGCATATAAAAAACAACATTATGATGAATTTAGAAGACCAAGGTGATACCTTCGAAAACGACCACAATAGGTCAATATTGAAAGTACACATTGCGGAAGAGGAAACTTGAGATGTAACGCAGCTTGCCACAAACTTCTTGGGAAAGCAATCCGATAATTTTTTGGAATTCTCATAAAGCCATCGAAGATCAATTACGATCAGCCCCTGGTAGCTTAGTGCCTTTGGAGCGACTTGCTTCGCCAATAAAATGAGTTGTTTGCGGCTCACGAAGTCGTATGACGGATTTTCACATATCAGAACGCGTTTTTTTTTTTTTTTTTTTTTTGTAATAAACCCTGAGTACTTAATACTGGTCATTATTATTATATTAAAAAAGTTATTCTTATTATACTTTCTTTTTTGTTTTTTGGTCGGATTGTAAAGTTATTGTAGGACAAAGTTTTAAAAATATCGAAAATATCGATATATCGATATTTTTAAAGTTGAATATCAAATATCATTTTGATATTTTTTCAAAACTTAAAATATCATCGATACGATATTTTAAAAATATTCAACAACCCTAATTTTTAGTTATCATCCCTAGAGTATGCTTTCAATACCAACTCCAAACACCAATTTTCATTGATAATTGATAACAAAAGAACTACTTCTGGATCGAGCTAAGCAATACGAGAGACGTAAGTCAAACACACTTACATATTATACTACAGTCGAGTCTCGATAATTCGTACCCCGCTAAATCGAAAACCTCAATAATTCGTAAGAAACTGCTGGTCCCTTGAAAAAACTTCGTTAATTCGTAAAAATCTCATACATTTTGGTCCCCTCGTTATTACATTAATTCGTAATTTTTCTGCCTACTCGGCCATGATCTTTCCGATAATAATTCGTTTCGAAAACTCTTATAATTCGTAATTTCGTTTCGTAACCTATTGTAATTCGTAATTATTGATTTTGCTGGAAGTTATACTACCGATATGTCACGCAAAATATAGCACAATTTGAAAAATCACTATATATTCAGGTCCGATTTGCCACGCCCCCAATGGGCGTAGACATATAACTCTTTGATCGATCTTCTTAGAATCATAACATTAACTCACATGCGAAATTTCAGCATTCTAGCTTTAACGGTGTAGAAGATACGTTTTTCCCGATTTGCCACGCCCCCAATAGGCGTAGAATTATCCGCCATAGCTTTTTGAACTTGGGTCACCCCGAGTATACATTCCAAATTGCAACTCCCTAGCTCATCATCTAGTATGATAACTTAACTATGGGCGGAAGAGTTTTCCGATTTGCCCCTAGGGGGCGGATCGGGAAAATTTTAACACTTTATAATTCGGGAACATATATGAGTATATGTTTAAAATTTCAAGTCTCTAGCTCTAATAGCGCCGAAAAATATTGCGTTCATACGGACAGACGGACCGACAGCAAGACGGACATTGCACAAACCCAATATACTCTTTTTCCCTTTTTAAGGGAACAGAGTATAACAATTATGTATGAAGAACATGAAACAATAGAAAATTACAAGCTTTTTAAGAGATTAAGATTTAAATCTTAATTTTTCGTTAATATTATTTTGCTTATGTTTAATTTACTTTTTAAATACATATTATTTAATTAAATGTATATTTTATTTATTTTTAATAAATTGAAATTGTTGAAACGACGTGAAATATAAAAACCCCTTCAATTCGTATTTTGATTTTTTATGCCCCGTTAAATGGAAACCCCGGTAAATCGAAAATCTCTGTAATTCGTTAAAAATTCGGTTCCCTTGCAATTACGAATTATCGAGACTCGACTACTGTATATGCAAATACACATTTATGTATAAAGTAAGCACTACATGTATTAAAACTAATATGTATTATTAAACATAAGTAATTTCCTATAAAATGCAATAAAATCTACTGTGAGCCATCTAGGTAAACTTTATTATAAATAAAATATATGGAAACAATAAATTACGTATTACTTATTCGTGTTACATATTTTTATATATATTATATATTATATATATATATATATATATATATATATATATATATATATATATATATATATATATATATATATATTACAACTTGATAAGAAACTTCATTATAAATTACGTATTCGTATAAGAACAGATGCGGTAATTGTGAATACTAAGTATAACTCTTTAAAAATAAATAAATTGAAAAAACATGAAATTGAAATGGAAAACTTGAGAAAAATATTAAGAATTCGTTTATCGTTTTATACCTTGAGCACCTGTGTTCCATTTAAATAATTTTGGTCGTACAAAAGAAAACAAACATTTAACATCCGGATAAAAGGTCATAATATTTGAATGAAAAAGCGGACACATATGTATATAAATATGAGGTAATGTTAATTGCTTAATATGGGTGTACAGAAATCAATATTAAAAAGGTATTTATATAAAGAGACATCAATGCGTTTGACTTTTGGTTTCGAGGTTGAATTCCATCATGAACAATCGAACTTACCAGCTCAGAAACAAGGGGAATAGATTTACGCCGCGGACGTATATCCGGCATACTGTCAATATTGCTGTAGAACGGATTATCACTCGGATGTCCATTGGAGCGTAGGCCCACATCACCTGTGCCGGTTCCATTCTGTTATAAAAAAAATTGAAGTATTATTATTATTATTATTATTATCATTATTATTATTATTATCATTATCATTAATGCAGGTTTTGTTTATGTTAATGCTAAGCTGCTCGAACACTTTGCCAATGCTCTATAATATCCCAATGAGATTTCTGTTAAGTTGTACTGATTACTCTAACATTTTTTTACTGAGTTACACGATGCATGTTAATTTTTACTAACTTCAGACATTTCCCACATTCTGTTTATTGTAACATTTTCTGCTTCCTGTCTCTTCTGTTTACATAGTTGTTAAGCTGTTAAGGAGCAATTATTTCGTGCTGCAATGTTAACATCGTTGCTGTTAAATATCAACTCAAACATATCGAGTTGTTATATGTATATGTTATTTTAATACGCATTTATAATTTATTAATAATTGCTATTTAATTTACAAAGTTTTCATTTAGTCTTACATATTTCAGCTGAGCCTATTGCTTTAGTAACGATTTCTCCACCTATTATATCAATTTGCTCATTTAATTATCTAATATGTGCATAACTTAACAGCATTAATTGTTATCAAGCCAAGTAAATTTTATTGGGTTCGTTACTTAAGCCCTCTCACTCTATTAACTGACAAAACAAAGACATTGTGTTACGACCATCTATTAGACATCATCAGCATTTAATCCATTTAGACTACTTGCTGCAGTTGAGGCCGCTGGAGGACTTAGACAGCATGGTTTCAGAACTGGAAAATCCACAATGACAGCTATGGACGAAGTTATTTCGACAGACAAAGTAACACAAAAAAAAAAAAAAACAAGTAAAAAGGCTCTAGTCGAGACGGCTCGACTACGAGATACCCTGAAACCTGCAAAAAATTGATACTCTTCTTTACGCACGTATGAATGCGCGCTCTGCTAACTGCACAGTTGCTGCCGTGGCTGAGGGGTGGGTTCGGCAGAACTTTGGGCACTTATAACTCCATTTCTAGATGGAATATCTTCATGAAAATTTCAGAGTAGATTAGGAGTATCTAAATCTATATATGTGCATATATATGTATATATATATATATATATATATATATATATATATATATATATATATATATATATATATTTATATTTATATTTATATATATTCAAATCGGGGGCGGAGGGGGCGTGGCATCCAAAATCTAAAAAATAAACAAGTAAGAACGATGCGATATACTTTGTTCCCATAGGTGCATCTTATTTATTTAATAAACATTTAATTAACGAAATATTTCGGCAATTAGCAAACGTACATAGCAAGCAACAAACGTTTTTCCTAAACATACATACAGATTTTTACATGCACACACTATACGAGTATACACAATTTTCTATGTATGTATACATACAAAAGTTTGCATGCCAGAATATTCTAAGAATTGTGACTGAATTGGGAATTTTTCGATCGTTACTATAGTTTTGTCAGAGACGTTCTAGCAATGCCTTATTTGGTTTTAGTTAACACAGCGCATATTAGGTCAGTTGCGCTGATGGTAAGCGCTATGTAAGCTATACTTGGGTGCGTGGGTTCGAATCCCGCAAAAAACTTCTTTTTTTTTTTTTCAAAAATTATTATTTAATTTTTTTTATATTTGTATATTTATTATAAAATGCTTGCTGCCAATTGATAATAATTTATAATGCTTGCTGCCAATTGATAATAATTTATAAACATACGCATATGAATTGTGCATTTAAGCTAAAACTAAAACAACTTTTCCGATTTGTCACGCTGCTTGCTTGGCAAGCAGTTTTTCTATGCACGCATATATGTATGTATGTATGTATACAGATGTTTGTATTTGTGTATACACATCCAAGTGTGTATACATATTGCAAGAAGTGCGATTGTATTGTTTTGTTTTGTCACAAGCTACTGATCAGCTGGTGAGCTGATCAGCTGTCAATTTATTTAGGTTTAGCTAACGATTACATGTTGTTTTCAAAAGACCTAGGTTCGAATCCCGCTGGAAACTTTTTATTTATTAATCGAAAACTTATAAATTTTATTTTTTAAATTCATTAATATTATTATATTTATGTTAAAATGCTTTCTGCCATCATAGCAATTGCTACTAAGCTATTATATGCATGAATTATGCAGTTGGCCACAACAAACTTCTTTGTCGATTTGCCACGCCCCCAGTGGGCGTAGACGCATAATTTTTTGGTCCTTAGAAAGGACCGAGGCTAACATGCCTGCAAAATTTGGTTGCTTACATTCCAAAAATGCGAAAATTACAGGGTATTTTTCGATATGCCACGCCCCCAAAGAGGCTGAAAAATTATTTTTGGGGCATCGATAGAGGAGAACATTAGTAACTCAACCATCCAATTTTCAAACTCTTAGCTCTAAAACTGTAGGAGATATAAACTTTTGCGGTTTGCCACGCCCCCTGTGGGCGTAGATATATCTACCATAGCTTATTGGTCTTGGGTTGTCAACCCGAGTATACATTCCAAATTGCAACTCTCTAGCTCATCATCTAGTATGATAACTTGACTATGGGCGGAAGAGTTTTCCGATTTGCCACGCCCCTAGTGGGCGGATCGGGAAAATTTTTACACTTTATAATTCGGGAGCATATATGAGTATATGTTTAAAATTTCAAGTCTCTAGCTCTAATAGCGCCGAAAAATATTGCGTTCATACGTACAGACGGACGGACAGCAAGACGGACATTGCACAAACCCAATATACTTTTTCCCCTTCGCGGACAAAATATAAAAATTTGTGTATTCATAATATCTATCTAAATATATAAAGTTGAAGTCTCTAGCTAAAGCAGTGTAGAAGATATACCCAAAAAACCTAAAAAATGGAAACGAATTTTCGATTTTTTATCGATAATTTGTAAATGGGATGGGTTATCGAAAATAAACTCATACTGCGTAGCTAACATACGAGTGATCATGTTAAATTATATCTCTCTAGCTTTTGTAGTTTCCGAAATCTCGACGTTCATACAGACGGACAGACGGACAGGGCTAGATCAACTTATTTTTTTATGCTGATCAAGAATATATATACTTTATGGGGTCTGCGACGTCTCCTTCTGCCTGTTACATATATTTTCACAAAACCATTATATATTCCCATTTTCAATGGGTTCAGGGTATAAAAACAAGTAAGAAAGCTGTAGTCGAGACTGCTCGACTACGAAATCCCCTGAGCCCTTCTTCGAACGAATCATATTTCAAGAATTATTCGATTCGTTTCTGCAAGCCTAAGAAACTATACATGCAAAAGCACGAGCACACACACGCTTGTAAGCATGTATGTGTGTAAGCATTGCAAGCGTCTTGCTGTCTCGCTGCTTTGTTGAGCAAATTTTGATGATTAATAATTCTGTTTCTAGATGCACAATCGTATTGATATCTTCAGATTATGATTATGATATTCATATCTATATGCTAAACCAATCTGCATGTATGTAGTATTTGAAATGCATTTTTTACACATTTGATATGTAATCGTGAATCGGGGACCGGAATCTAAAATCTGACAAAAACCGAAATTGTATTAAATTAGTATCTATATATATGCTGAAGACTTGGAGACTCTAGCTCTAAAGATGAATTAGCTAGAATTTTATAACTGGTCCCCGATAAATTCATTTATCGATAACTTTGCAAATATACAAGGTATCGAATTTCTGAAACAAACAAACACAAAGAGAATGAACTCTCTGGCTTTTGTATCTTCGGAGATCGACGCGTTCATACATACGGACGGACGGACGGACAGACGGACATGGCTATATCAACTTTTCTCGTCACCCTGATAAAGAATATATATACTTTATGCCTCCTTCTGGCTGTTACATACTTTTAACAAAACCATTATACCCTGATTTCCCATTTTCAATGGACTCTGGGTATAATAAAATAAATAAACAAACAAGTAAGAAGGCTCTAATCGAGACGGCTCGACTACGAGATACCCTGAACCCTGCAAAAACAAGTAAGAACGTTGCAGTTAGGCGCAACTAACTGCGAAATACTTTGTTCCCATAGAACAAGAAGACACCACAAATGGAAAGTGACTCTCGCTTCACTGACCCAAAGTTGGGCTTTGGTAAAAGCTCAAAGATACAGCGAAGCCCGGTAGCATCTGCACCAAAAAGCGTGGAGGAAACTCCAAAAACAACCGCGACGGAAGAAGGCGCCCCAAGCACTAATGCAGGGCTGGTGATGTCACCAAGGCAGGAGTACATGATGAAACTCCGTACCGAGGAGGAGGATGCCATCCTGAAATGCCGTCAGGCTTTGCGGCATATAAAAACAGCTGTGGCTAAACTTTAGCCTGGACGTAAGAAGCGGGGTATCGGACTTGGACGAACTGCTCGATGTCTTAGGACACTGCAGGAGCTCCTGGAAGAAGATCGAGGCTGAAGCTAATAAGCAGAAGCAACAGCCATTAATAGAGAGAGAGGCAAAGAGCTCTGAACCAGTGGGAACACCCACTATACAAAAGAGACAGGCCTCTAGCCCCCTAGAGTCAGAGTCTGGTAAAAAACTCTGCGAAAGACCACAAAATCTTTAGCAAAAAGTTACCAAAAAAGGTGCTTCGCACCAAAAAGCGGGAAAAGCTACTTCGGCAGCAGGAGAGAAGCCAAAAGTAGCAGCGAAAACGCCAAAAAAAAAAGAGAAAAAGAAGCCCCTCCGAACAGAAGCAGTCCTCATAAAACCTGAAGGTGGACAAAGCTACGTAGATGTTCCTAGAAACATACGCAGCACAATCCAACAGGACGAAAAGGCAAACGTGAGAGCTATAAGGAAAACCCGATCCGGGGCACTCCTTGTCGAGCTCGGTAAAGGGGAAAAGTTACAACCGGAGTTGGTGGACAAACTAAAGGCCACGGTAGCCGAGCTGAAGCCTACAGCGACAGTAGAGATCAGAAATCGCGACTCACTCACTGTAGAGTCCGAAGTGGCTGAAGCAGTGCATAAAGCACTCGCCAACACAACAGTTGACTTGCGAATAAAAGTCACTGCTCCGAACAGCTGCGAACAGGTAAGAGCTTTAGTAACACTGGAAAGCCAATTAGCGGAGACGCTGCTCAACCTACAACTTAAAATAGGTTTTGTCAGTGTCAGGCCCAGGATGTGCCACACCATCCGCAGATGCTATCGATGTTTCGGGGTCGGTCACCTACAAACCAATTGTACGGGACCAGACCGAAATGGCGGAGGCATCTGCATTAGATGCGGGGAAGCAGGCCACAAAATGAAAGACTGCAAAAAACCCCCAAAATGCTGCATCTGCACTGACGCAGGGCGTAGCTCTGTTGCCCACATGCCAGGGTCGCAGAAATGCCCAGGCACTCGTATAGCACCATGATAAAGATACTCCAAGGTAACCTACACCGGAGCAAAACTGCAGATGCACTTTTGACACAGATCGTAGCGGAATACGCTATCGACATTGTGATCATTAGTGAGCAATACAAGCAGAAAGCAAACGGAGTTTGGTTAGAGGACGAAACCAAGACTGCGGCCATATGGATTCCCAGTGCCAGTGGACAGCTGCTACAAGAGAGCAAGCTAGGAAATTGTTACGTCTACGCACGGTTCAGGGATGTCGTAGTAGTTAGCTGCTACCTGACACCTAGCGACGACATAAACACTTTCCAAATTAAGCTGGACGCAATCGAGGACCTGCTCATGGATCGAAGGAAGCCTTTCATTGTGGCAGGCGATCTCAACGCACGAGCAATAGATTGGGGTATGCCCTCGACTAACTCTAGAGGACGTAAAATCATGGATATGGCAGCCAGGACTGGACTTGAAGTAGCAAATCGCGGTAACAGACCCACCTTCCACAGGCCAGGATGCGAAGGCACTATTCCGGACATAACCCTTGCATCCGAGCATATTATAGATCGGAAAGTATTGGACGACTTCACTGGTAGTGATCATGAGTATATCTCATACACCTACCAGAATAATAGACGACAAGCACCCCCCGCGCGTCCTATAATAAAACCGCGCAGATGGGACATAAATAAAATTGATACGGGAAAATTACTCACTGAACTAGACAGAAGTGAGCGACAATTCGATGGGGCAATGAGCACGAACCAAATTGTCGAAAGAAGCCGTAAGGCCATGGTAAAAGAGTGTAACGTTTCGATGCCAAGAACGCACGGCAAACATGGCAGTAGGCGGCAGGCATACTGGTGGAACCACGATATCGCAGAAAAAAGACGAGTATGTATACAGTGCCGAAGAAAACTGACAAGAGCACCACGCACTGGAAATTTTATTCTAGAAGCGGTTGCAGCGAAGAATGCGAGAAAGGAGCTGTCGATTGCTATCGCTCGCAGCAAACAAGACAAGTGGAAGGAGCTCTGCAAAGAAGTAAACAGAGATCCCTGAGGACTTGGCTACAAAGTAGTCATGAAAAAACTGAGGAACTCTGGAGCAACGCCAAACTTGGATGATGAAACAATGGACCACATAGTGGAAACACTATTCCCAACACACATTCACGAAACGAATGCGCGGGCAGCCGAAGAAACTCATAGCTCAGCTCCTAATTTTACGGAGGAAGAGCTCAAGATTGCGGCACTCTCCCTGAAAAATAAAAAATCCCCGGGACCAGACAATATACCTGCAGAGATACTGAAGATGATAGCAACAGGACGACCAACTTTTCTCCTCAGAATGTGCAACGCATGTCTAAAATAAAGATTATTCCCAGAAGTATGGAAAGAGCAGAGACTTGTGCTCATCAGCAAAGGCAAAGGCGATCCCAACACCCCATCGGCATACCGTCCATTGTGTATGCTAAATACAGCTGGCAAGCTGTTAGAAAAGCTCCTGAAACCAAGGCTACTAGCTGCAATAGATGCTGCTGGAGGACTCAGCCCCAGACAGCATGGTTTCAGGTTCGGAAAATCCACAATGGCAGCTATTGATGAAGTTGTACAGGCAGCCACGAAAAGAGGAAATGCATTCTCGCGCCCAGTGGCTCTATTAGTAACGCTCGACGTCAAAAATGCTTTCAATAGTGTTAGATGGAGCGATATGCTTGCTTCCCTGGAGCAACATTTTCGAATACCGGAGTACCTAGTGCATATGATGAGGAGCTACTTGCAGGATCGAGTACTCCTGTATGACACACAGACTGTTACAAAACGCTATAAAGTGACTGGAGGGGCTGCACAGGGGTCGATCCTAGGACCAGACCTGTGGAATATCAGCTACGACGACATTCTAAGACTGGAAATGCCTGCAGAAACATTTCTAATCGGAGACGCTGACGACATCGCGGCCGTTATCACTGCCAGAAACACCACAGAAGCGCAAAAGAGACTGACCCAAGTCATGATTCGCACGCAGACATGGCTTAGCTCTCGAGGATTGGAACTTGCCACCCATAAAACAGAGTTACTTCTGTTTACAGGAAAGCAGATTCCAACCGCAATAGAGATGCGAGTAAGCGGAAATCAAATAAGGACCCAGAGGACAGTGAACTATCTAGGCGTTATACTGGATAACAAACTCACTTTCGGAGAACAGCTGAAGCACGCCACGCGAAAAGCAACTGCAATAACGGGCTCTCTCAACAGACTGATGGCAAACGTTGACGGCCCGACGGAAGGGAAACGGAGACTTCTTATGGAAACGACGAACGCTACACTACTCTATGGTAGCAAAGTATGGGCGGATACTCTTACAGCTTAAGGCGAAAACCGATGTTATCCGTGCAGAGAAGAGCAGCCTTGCGGATAACATCGGCGTATCGCACAGTATCTGGAGCTGCAGTAATCGTGATAGCAGCAGTCATACCGGTGAACCTACTTGCTCAAGAACGCAAGAAAATATGGCAACTCCGGCAGAGCGGAGAATTCTCTGAACAGGCAGCAAAGGTCATACGGCAGCAAACCATAGGCAGGCGAGGTGGTCGTCCGAAAGATATGGAAGGTGGACTGCAAAAGTAATCCCCGATCTAGAGCAGTGGATAAGTAGAAAGCACGGTGAAACGTCTTTTTATCTTACACAAATGCTCTCCGGTCATGGATACTTTCGAAAGTACCTATATAAAATGGTAAAAACGGATTTACTGCAAAAATACAATGGACGACGCAGAACACACTTTCTTTGACTGCGAAAGGTGGTCAGAAGAGAGAACCGCAGAAAACTTTTTTTTCAATAATCATTTTTTATACCCAGAACCCATTGAAAATGGGAATTCAGGGTATAATGGTTTTGTGAAAATGTATGCAACAGGCAGAAGGAGACTTCGCAGCCCCATAAAGTATATATATTTTTGATCAGCATAAAAAAATAAGTTGATCTAGCCCTGTACGTCTGTCCGTCTGTCCGTCCGTCCGTCTGTCCGTCCGTCCGTCTATCCGTCCGTCCGTCCGTCTGTCCGTCTGTATGAACGTCGAGATTTTGGAAACTACAAAAGCTAGAGAGCTATGTTAGCTACGCAGTACGAGTTTATTTTGTTTTTTCGATAACTCATCCCATTTCCAAATTATCGATAAAAAATCGAAAATTCGTTTCAATTTTTTATGTTTTTTGAGTATAACTTCTACATCGCTTTAGCTAGAGACTTCGACTTTATATATTTAGATAGATATTATGAATGCACAGATTTTGTAGTTTTCCTATTTTGGATGCCACGCCAACTCCGCCCCCAATTTGAAAAAAACGTATTTCAAATACTAGAGACTTTTGGCATATAGATAGATTATACATATATATGCACATATATAGATTTAGATACCCCTCCTAATCTACTCTGAAAATTTCATCAAGATCGCCCATCTAGAAATGGAGCTATAAGCGTCCAAATTTCAACCCAACCCACCCCCAATCCACGGCAACAACTGCGCAGTTAGCAGAGAGCGCGCGTTCATAAGTGAGTAAAGAAGAAGAGTATCACCTTTTTGCAGAGTTCAGGGTATATATATGTATATTTATTATAAAATGCTTGCTGCCAATTGATAATAATTTATAAACATATGCATATGTGCATTTAAGTAAAAACTAAAACAACTTTTCCCATTTGCCACGCTGCTTGGCAAGCAGTTTTTCTATGCATGCATATATGTATGTATGTATGTGTAGACAGATGTTTCTACATGTATACACATCCAAGTGATATAGAAGTGAACTTTGTATTTAGGTTTAGCTAACGATTACATGTGATTTTCAAAAGACCTGGGCTCAAATCCCGCTGGAAACTTTTTATTTATTAATCGAAAACTTTTAAATTGTATTTTTTAAATTCATTAATATTATTATATTTATGTTAAAATGCATTTTGCCATCTTAGCAATTACTACTAAGCTATTATATGCATGAATTATACAGTTGGCCACAACAAACTTCTTTGCCGATACGCCACGCCCCCAGTGGGCGTAGACGCATAATTTTTGGCCAGTTTTTATAAAGAGGCGAGGCTAACATAACTGCAATATTTGGTTGCTTACATTGGTCATCGATAGAGCAGGACATTAGTAACTGAACCATCCAAATTTCAAGCTTCTAGCTCTAAAACTGTAGGAGATGTGAACTTTTGCGGTTTGCCACGCCCCCTGTGGGCGTAGATATATCTACCATAGCTTATTGGTCTTGGGTTGTCAACCCGAGTATACATGCAAAATTTCAAGTCTCTAGCTCATCATCTAGTATGATAACTTAACTATGGGCGGAAGAGTTTTCCGATTTGCCACGCCCCTATTGGGAGCAAAGTATAAAAACTAATACTCTTCTTCTTTAAGCACCTATGAGCGCGCGAGTTATCGGTGGCGGTAATCCCCTACCCCCACCTCAATCACGGCGGCTGGCTGAGGCAACACAATCGAACACACACAATCGATCACACACACTCGATCACACACAATCGATTACGTACACTCGATCACATTCAACGCACGGACGAGTGAACAGCTGATATAGAGCAGCTGAGGAAAATCAGAGAGTCTCTGCGCAGACGAAGAAATAAAAGAGTCAGTTGCGAATTGCAAGTAGAAGTGAACACAATTGTATAATCCAGGAAGTGGCCAAAAAGTACCAAGATAGGTTAAATTCCCATTCAAATAGCCTGGCCAGGCGCCTAGGTACAGCAGCCCTTAGACGTATATCCACTAGAAGAAGACTAAAGCGCCATCACCCTCAAGACCTGCTGGATCGTGTCTTGACATGAACATTTACTTTTTCATAGTATTCATATACTTTTCACAAAATATATATATTATTTTCTCCTTATTTATCCTATGTTAGAATTAATATAGCTCTAAGTAGTTTTATAATTTTTAATTAATATCCGTTTTGATTAAGTTGCCTAAAAGGTAACGGTACGTTAAGCTGTAAATAAACATTTATAACAAACGAAAAAAAAAAAAAAAAAAAAGCGAATTGCAAGTAGAAGTGAACACAATTGTATTATTTAAAGGTCCCATATTGGTAATTCGCGCTCTGCTAACTGCGCAGTTGCTGCCTTGGCTGGGTGGTGGGTTGGGCTGAACTTTGGACTTATACTTATAACTCCATTTCTAGATGAACGATCTTCATTTTCAGAGTAAATTAAGAGTATCTAAATCTATCTATGTGCCAAATAAACTTATTTTTTTATGCTGATCTCTTGATCATATATACTTGATATATACTTTATGGGGTCTGCGACGTCTCCTTATGCCTGTTGCGTACATTTTCACAAAACCATTATACCCTGAATTCCCATTTTCTATGGGTTCAGGGTATAAAAAATATATATATATTCATACATGCAGAGACTTGTAATAAAAAAAATGTATTCATATATATATATATATATATATATATATATATATATATATATATATATATATATATATATATATATATATATATATATATATATATATATTTATTTATATATATATTTATTTATAATAGTCCAAATTGTACCTTCTCCTTGTCTTTAGCCATTTCTTCTTCCTTCATTTTATCCAAATTATTTTTCTCCTCGATCTTACGCTCTTTCAAAGTTTTCAACAGCTTCCATTTGCTGCCTAAGTTGGCCGCAATGCTGTTTGCGGGAGCAACTTGAGATCCCTCGACAATTTTATCTAAACTATTAAGCTTAAGAGGCGACATATTGTTTGCTATTGTTAAATCATTAGCTGTCAAATTAATCTCAGTTGAGTTTGCTGCATCCACTAAGTTCGCGTTTATTTCGTTTAGTTTGGAGTTGTCTTCTACCATAGCTGCGGGTGTAGCTGCATCAATATCTAGAACAGTGTCTGGCTGACCATCTATAATTCCACTTTCATTCAAATTCTCATCCATTTCATCACTGAGAGATGCTGCCGTATCTGGGCCAGATGTGGCACTGGATGATTCAAGTGGCTGATGATCATCTAGTTGAAGAGTAATGGGAGGCGGGTGTAATCTGTGTTTTTGCTTGTATTCATATTCGTATTCATCGTCGCTTGATGAGTAAGATGAACAAGATGCCAATTGTAACTCGTCCTGTGTTTGATTGGTAGTCTTTGACCTGTCGCCTTTCCTTTTCTTTTTGTTGATTTGAGTATTCCGTTGTGTTTCTAATAATGCTGTTTCTGGTGTTTCTTGTAAGTTGAAGTTGCTAGGCAGCTGGTATTCATTATTAGCGTCCTGCCAAGCACTATGCATATCTGAAACTTGAACCAACTTATTTTGCTTCTGTTTGCCAAGTAATTCGAATTCGTCTATTTTTGTGGGTTGGCCATCGGTAGCCGGCTTCACTTGAACAACGCATCTTAGCTCATTCAGCACCTCAGACATCTTATGCTTCACCGTCTCATCTGGCACATAGTCACTTTCTGTATCTTCTGTACAATAAACGCTATCTCTCATCGCCAACTGACCAATCTGTGTGAAGAGTACTTCCTTGTCTGGATGCTGCGCGTAACTGTTTTGCTCAGCCTCTGCTTTGGCCAACGTTTCAGCTTCGAGCTCCTCCAACTGTCGCAGCTCATAGCAAAAATATTCGTCATCTGTGTCAATGCTATCTTCCGTGCTCTGGCGACGTGATGAAGATAATGTGCGCCCGGAATGTTGACTACGATTGTCATCATCCTCCCTCGTCAAACCATAGTTGAGACTGTTTGGTATGTCTAACGATTGCGCATTATGATGCAGATGTTGATGATGATGCTGTTCATTTAACTGTGGTTCCATAATATCCGACGACATCATTGCCACTTTGAGTGAGGGGACACTAAATATTTTAGACTCAGACATTGCTTGCGAGTAATTGTTAATGTCCTCCGAACCAGTAACGAAGGAAGCATCTATGAGAGAAGGAGAGACGGTACCTGTTGTAGCAGAAGCAGAAAGAGGAGCAGACGCATCAGCAGCAACTTCATCATCACCTCTTGCACTCATTTTTGCTTGAACATTGGCATTTTCCTTGTTCTCTATCAAAATTTTTTCATTCTGCTGCTCAAAGTTATTCATGCCCTGAAACAGCTGCTCATCGACCGCTTCAAGAGAATTTCTTTGTAAGTCTCCAACAACAGAAAACAGATTCATTTCCTGTTGAGTGCACGCATCCGTATTGTCATTCACCTTATAAGAATTATTATGTCCATTTTCAGTCAGAATCGAATTATTCCCATCATGCTCATGCTCCACATCATCATCATCATAATCGTAGTCATTATCCGTATGTCTCGTGGTGCCGATTTCGCTATTAGTCGACTCCTCCTCGGAAGCTGTAAAATTTGTATCATATAATTCGGTATCTGAAATGCTAGATCCGTGGCGCAGGTTAAGGCCGTGCCGTTTGTATGATTTCGCCCTCTGCATTATCCTATTCATTTTATTAGAGAATGAACATTGTTTATTTTGCTTAGAACTTGAATCGGCACTACAATCAGTTGATCGTTGCATAATTCGCATCGGTAATTTCTGAATTCGTTTTTTTAGGTCCTGACGTTGACTTTGAATTGGATCAATTGATGCACTCAAGGAGCCACTGTCAGATGCTTTTGAAAACGGATACGAACCAGCCTGACCACGAACCTGCATTTGTGACTTCTGTTTTCCAACAACGCCGTCGCTGCTAGGCAATGACTGAGAGCGTTTGCATCTAGTATAACGCTTCAACTTTAGATTGTCCGGCAAAAGATTAGATAACTTATTCCAAACTTTTGGTGACTTCGATTCAATGTTTTTGCCATACGTTTGGCCAGATTGCGGCAAATAATGCGTTTGAGAGTCCGCTAAATTCTTTGAACTTGACTGCTCATATTGACTGATGTGCAATAATGACGACGATGATGATGGCTGACGATGACTATTCGAGTGATGACAAAATCCCAAGTAATCCAGATTATTGCTGCTGTTATAGGCGGCAATGCCATTGAACGTAGGATAATAAACTAGACGATCCGTTAAGAGACCATGATGTTGAGGTATTTGATCAATATCCGTTTCCATATAGCCAGAATCGGTCTGTGACAATTCATTTTTCAAAATATCTGGCATTATGTACGGCTTTACGCTTATTGCACTCACATTATTGTTTTCCAAAGATCGTTGAGCTGTTCTGCTTTTCGGCTCAATATGTCCTTGATCCCATTTAAACATTTCATTAATCGGTGATGTTTCATTGTCATTTGGCTTTGACTCGGCAAACATTGATTTGTTCTCATATGCTGAGCAAATTGGTATATTTTTGGAGAGCTCATGTATATAGTTGAGGTTTTCTTCGCTGAATACATATTCGCTACCTGATTTTGGCCGGTGATATGCGTTGATACCGATATTAGAATCAGTATCAATATTATTTGCTTTATTCGATTTATCCAACTTGATGTCGCTATTCGCTTGCAGTTCTATCATCATCTGTATCATCTCAACGGTCATATCATTGCATTTGCTGAAATTTATATTCTCGTTCGAATTTGGGGACCAGCCACTTATGGACGATAGTGCAGAGTCAGATTTAGCTTGCAGTTGTTGCTGCTTGTGTGGCATATGCAGCTCTTGAGCAAATGTATTAGCACCAGTAATGTCCAAAATATTGTCGAAGACATTATCATTAGGCGCTGGCGGTGGTGGACTTGAGCCGTTTGGTCCCAGCAATATATCGTCCAAGTCCGTGGCAGCGGATTCTTTATGCTTGTCAGGATTTTGTAAATGTAATAGGAACAACATACTATTATGCCTTTCAAGACTTTTCTTCAGCGATCTTATATATTCATCCTGATTGTAAATGTTCGTTAAAGGCTGTGCAGCAAAACGATGATTCTGCTGCTGATGCTGCTGTTGGTGTTGCTGCTGCCTTGGACTGAGACTCAACAATGAAAGCTCTTCGGTCTTGTCAGCCCCCAGTTCCAATTCGCGATTTTTTGTAATATAGTCAATGTTTTTCTTTCGATTTATTTCAATTTCTTGCGTTTCCAGTAACTTCAATTGTTCATCCAAATCAGAATTATCGCGCAACAAATGGGCACTATATTCATTTGAAGAAAATACAATCTGTGATGTTGAGCTTACTTGAATTGTGTTGGAGTTCATATGTGAATTTGAAATTGATTTTGGATTGGATTTGGCATTTAAATGTGTGTTCTTCTGTATTTTATATTGCTCGAACGAATTTCCAACTAGTTTTTTCAAAGTATCGATATTTTTATCGAACTTCTTCATCACCAGCTCGAATTTTTCATCAACTTCCATAACCCTTAAACGTCTCAGCTCTTCGGCGATGGTGACGGGATTTAAGAGAAGTAAAGTTAGATTCTTGTCCACTTGATTCAGCTTCTCAAAGAAAGTTTGTTCAGCTCTCATTGTTTGCCTTAGTTTGAGTATTTGAGATGCTGATAATGATTGTAGATCGCTTATTTTATTTATTTCCTTTATTATAACTTCAGTCATGGCATCTAGTACACCAATACTGTCTTCACTTTCTTCTGAAGGCGAGGAATTTGTTGCGGCTCCATAGTCTCTATCTGATGACAAGTCCGCCTTGGTGTTGACTGCATTTGAATCAGAGGTTTTATCCGAAGTACTAGATGCTTGCGCAAGTATGTGTTTTAAATTGTTTATCATATCCATTTCGTTTTTATGATGTTTTTTTTTTCGATGTTTTCGTAACTCCTTGACCTTAGGTCCTGTAGTTTCCGTTACTTCTTTGCTAAGATTTTTAGTATTCTCGGATATTATTAGTGAAACGGCTGATTGTTCATTAGTCAAAGAATCGTGAGCTACCTCGGACTGCTCTAACAAACGTTCCACATTGCATATTTCAGTTGTCATATTGTTATCGCGATATGCTTCGTTTAAATTCTTGTAGAAATTCTCATTGATCTGACAATCATTTGTCGTACCCCCAGTGTCTTCTATAGATACTATCTCGTTCCCACCTTGGCCGGTTTTAACGGCTGTTAAGCGAAAAAACTTCACCTCATCAACCAGATGGTCGAGCTCATTGGACGTATTAGATAACATTTCATGAGATGATCCCTTTGGACATTGTATATTACGCAGACTGCCACCAATTGACACTGATGCTGATGCAGATGCAGCTACTTGCTCCAGCAGTCGTTGACCATTCAGAAATTCCTGTAACAATTCAGCTCTGGCGTTGTTTGCCATTATCTGTTGCTGTTCGTACATCAACAGATCTGATTCGGAATAAAGTTTAGCACGGAATCGAGCGCGAGCGGCACTTTGATTCGCATCAGATACATTTGCTAGCCAATCGCATTCATCCAATTGCTGCTGCTGCTCGTCCAGTAGGTGCTCTGCTTTATCATCTTGCCGATAGTGGCTTTCACTGTTGTTATCCATGTCTAAAGCATAGGCACCGACTTCATCTAAATATAGATCCTTATTATTCGCTTTCAATTCGAAGATATTACGAAAATTTGACTTTTCTGGCTTTGATTCATTCAATATATCCATATTCCCATCCAATTCCATGGGCAACAGTTGACTTTCTGCTAGAAACGTTGCAAATGAAATTTGGGAATCCGGCAGTTGTTGCTGCTGCAACTGTTCTTGTTGTCGCTTGGTTTGAATGAGACCCATTAGGTTTCCAACTACAGATTGCTGTTCGACAGAAATATTTTCCAATTTCTCCAATCTAGTCCAAATTTTGCCATATTCATTTGACAGCAAATCTAGAGCACGCCACGCAAACTTTAGCTCGGTCTCTAATAAACTAATCCGTGTCGCAATTTTATCCATATAGTCTGAAATGATATAATCGGAGTGCTGTTGCGAATTATAGAGCTGACATAGCTGTTGCTCGCTTCTGATCGATGTCATGCTGCCATTATTTAAATTCGATCTGGACATTGACATGGACAGATTATCGCTAAACAAGTTTAATTGCGATTGTTTCTGCTGCTGCTGTTGTTGTTGTTGTTGTTGTTGTTGTTGTTGTTGTTGTTGTTGTGGATGCTGTTGTCGATGGCTTTGCAACTCCTTATCCTTTTCGGTCTCCAATTGTTGGTGCTCTTTCAATTGTTGCTTGATTTTAAATTGACTATGCAATGCATTAGCCGCCACGCTATAGGATTCCGCTTTGGACTCGTCCACCTTAATACCAGATAAACCCATGGCCTTACTCCTGTTGCTGTTGGCTGGCTTCGCGAATGTTGACTGTAGCAGCAAGTCGGTCTCTGCAGTTGATAAAGGCTTAAATGGCATCGGAGTAGTTGTCGCTGTTGTTGTTGTTGTTGGTGTTGTTGACATCCCGACTAAATATAATATACATTCAAATAGATGTCCATATGTATATAAATATATATATGTAGTGCATACATACGCTCGTCAACTCCACGCTTTTACACTTCAAGCTTAAGTTATTAGTTTAGTTAATTTTAACACAGAAACTTATATTGAAATTACTGCAATTGTATCTGCCTTTTGGTTTATCGCCAAGGAAAGCCGTATTTAAGAAGCTAGTTAATTATTCAGATTCCGCGTTAACTCGCTAGGAATATCTTTCTAGAAAATTATAAAAATATGGTATTGGGCATTTTAATGCACAATTCTTTTGGCACACCTAATAATCAAACAATAAATATACCTGTCCTGCATTTTCAATAAAAAAAAGCAATCCTATACTCATCATAATTATCCTGGATATTTAAAAATATATATGGACTTATATATATATTATATATATATATATATATATATATATATATATATATATATATATATATATATATATATATATATATATATATATATATATATATATATATATATACATGAAAAGTATACATATTTGTATATTGAAATATATATTTAACAAAATTGTGAGCCCGCATAATGCAGTTTTGACAGACATGTTAAGTAGTGCCGTCCTGTGACACCATTAGAGTATTTTATGTATTCAAATACATCAGTATGTATAACAACAATAAGCTACACGTATTTTGAGTTCGTTTGCTTTTCATTCCACTAGATTTGAAGCGTTGCTTTTGCTTAAATTTAACCTATTGAACAGCTGTGTTCACAGTCACGTTAGTTTTTGCTAGCTAAAGGATGTTTTGGATATATTCCAAATAATTCTTTTATTTATTTATTTTTTTTCCATTTGTCAATCTTCACTTATTAACAAACGCCTGCCACTGAATTGGTCTGCATTCGTAAGCGCTGAAAAGTATACTACATGACAGTAAACTCTGCTTCTTACCGACAACTCTGTCGAATATATATATATAAATATATATATATATATATATGCGTGTGTGTGTGTTTGCATGTGTGTGTGTGTTTGCACGTGTGTGTGTGTACTCCCAAAAAACTTACAGCGAGCAACATACATATATTCTACAGGAACACCTACAGCAGGAGTGCAGAAAATACATCTGTATTTAAATGGAATACACACGCAAGGGCAGGAGGAACAAATAGAGAGAGACAAGTCGGGTTATGTTCGGGTCGGTTTACTACGCATGCGATATACAGAACAGCTTGCCTTAGTTGTAGGGAAGTTTCTGGGTGAAGCTTTCTCAAGCTCTCCTAAGTTAAACACAGAGAGAGATTATATATATATATATATATATATATATATATATATATAATGAGAGAGGAAAAGAGAGAGAAAGACCAATAGAGAAACTTATGTGGAGCTTAATAATGGTTGGTAGCTAATTTAAGTGCTGTCGTTTGCAGCTTATATGGAGCTTAATAATGGTTGTTCTCTATGCTGTCCTTTGCAGCTTTTGCTTCGGTAATGGCATTTCTCCAGAAAGGTCAACAACAGCCGAAAATTGACACCCAAAGCTGAACAAGAGCAGAAGTTCTGTTGCATATTTTGTTTTTATCCTATTCATATAGAGAGACATTATGCACTGAATTTTTCTAGTCGAGACGGCTCGACTACGAGATACCCTGAGCCCTGCAAAAAAAAAAAAAAAACAAATAAGAACGTCACAGTTAGGCGCAACTAACTGCGAGATACTCTGTTCCCGTATGTGCAATTTATTTATTTAATAAACATTCAATAAACGAAATATTTCGGCATTTAGCAAACGTATATGGCAAGCAACAAACCTATACATACATACAGATTTACATACATATGTACATATAAACACACTAATGAGTATGCACAGTGTCGTTCGCGAACTAAACTATTTTCTATGCATGCTATAATATTCTATGAAATGTGACTGAATTCTGAATTTTTCGATCGTTACTTTAGTTTTGTTAAAAGGCGCCTTATTTGGTAACGGTTTACGGGTCAGACCATGGCAGTGGCGCTGGTGGTAAGCGCTATGCAAGCTGCACTTAGGTGCGTTGGTTCGATTCCCACAGAGTACTTTTTTTCCAATTATTATTATTTTTTTTTTTTTTTTTTATATTTGTATATTTAATATTTGTATATTTATTATGAAATGCCTGCTGCCAGCGCCAATTGATAATAAGATATAAACATATGAGTATGAATTGTGCATTTAAGCACTAGAAACTGCTTTTCCGATTTGCCACGCTGCGTGGGCATGCATACATGCATATATGTATGTATGTGTATACAGATGTTTCTACATGTATACACATCCATGTTTGTACACATCTTCCAAGAATTGCGATTGAATTGTGAGTTTTGTCACAAGCTTCTATAGCAGTGAACCTATTAAGGGTTATCTAACGATTACATTTTATTTTCAAAAGACCTGGGTTCAAAATTCGAATCCCGTTGGAAACTTTTTGTTTATTAATCGAAAACTTATAAATTTTATTTTTCAATTTATTAATATTTTGTTGTTGCCTACACTCCAAAAATGCGAAAATTACTTGGTATTTTTCGATATGCCACGACCCCAATGAAGCTGAAAAATTATTTTTGGGTCATCGATAGAAGAGGACATTAGCTCGAAAACTGTAGGAGATATAAAGTTTTGTGGTTTACCACGCCACCTGTGGGCGTAGATATATCTACCATAGCTTATTGATCAACCGAGTATACATGCAAAATTTCAAAATTTCTGGTGTCAATAGTGTTCAAAATATAGCACAATTTGAAAAATCACTATATATTCTAGTCCAATTTGCTGCGCCCCTTAAGTGCGTAGACAAATAACGTTTTCATCGATCTTCTTAGAATCATAACATTATTTCACATGCCAAATTTCAGCGTTCTAGCTTTAATGGTGTAGAAGATATGTTTTTCACGATTTGCCACGCCCCCAATGGGCTTAGATATATCCGCCATAGCTTATTGACCTTGGGTTTACCCTTTGGGAACAGAGTATAAAAATAATACTCTTCTTCTTTACGAACGTATGAGCGCGCGCTCTGCTAACCGCGCAGTTGCTGCCATGGCTGGGAGTGAGTTGGGCTATATTTTGGACGCTTAAAGCTCTAGATGGACGATCTCATAAATTTTTCTGAATATATTAATAGCATCAAAATGTGCCTATTTGCCAAATCGCAAGTCTCTAGTATTTTAAATGCGTCTTTTTCAAATCGGGGCGAAGGGGGCGTGGCATCCATAATCTACAAATTTTAAAATCTGCGTATTCATAATATCTATCAAAATATACAAATTTGAAGACCCTAGCTAAAACGGTGTAGAAGTTATACTCAAAAAACGTAAACAAAACGAATTTTCGATATAAAAATAAACAAAATAAGCTCGTACTGCGTAACTAACATATTAATATTTATGTGAAATTTCAGCTCAAACGAACAGACGGTCGATCAAGAATATATATACTTTATGGGGTCTGCCACGCCTCCTTCTCCCTGTTACATACATTTAACAAAACCATTATACCCTGATTTCCCATTTTCAATGGGCTCAGGGTATACAAATATTCGTTCACTGATGAAGCAGTCTCAAAGGAAAGCAGTGCACAATAAAGCAGTAAACACCAAAGCAGTTCACCAACGAAACAGTTTATCTACCGAAGCAAGCAGTGAGTAGGGTGTTCATAAAAAAAGAAGAAAAGACAAATTATTAAAATTCAATAAATAATACAATTCCAGCCTTTGAATACTATTAAAATACGCAATACACAAAATTCCCTGTCGTTATTTACATGTTATGAGTGACAGTGAGATACAAGATTAGGTAATAAAACGACAAAAAATATCTAGAATTTCAAGAAACTATATATGTAGGTAAAAATTTAAAAATGTCTCTATCTAACGAACAATTAATAGCCACAGTGAAAGGCACAGCCGCAAGCGCTTTAGCCACTCAAAAAGAAAACTTTGATAAAAAATTACATGACATGGAACAACGTATTAATTCTGTACGAGTTAGCACTCCTGAAGTAGATACATTCAAAGAGGACGAGATCAGGATCAGAAACTGACTTTACTCATAAATAAGACAAGCATGACCTATGACATCACTGTTGCCTCTTCGTTAAATGATAAATACAGAGCAGGAACCAAGAAAGCCTTAAGTGATGTCCAATGTACCTTACCTTTTCAACACAAATACAACTTTTTTTTACTACCAAACCCCACGACATTTGACGATATAATTGGACAATTTACTAAATCAAAGCAATGTGTTATTAGACTTCAAAAGAAAGAAGTTAACAATAAACTGCATTTCTGAAATGATTATATTTCTAAAAGGCCCAGCCGTAAATTTTACAACTGTCAAGGAAAATGAAACCCCTCAGGCCCATACCCAATGGGCGTATCGAAAACACAGAAACTCAAGAAACTTAAGAAACTATATAATACATCCGTCTCGTTCACCATACAATAAACCCCGCGTTTAGGCTGTAGATAAAAAAAGGTATCAATGAACAAGGGAGAAAAAAAAAAGCGTTTAGTCATACTTCAGAAAATTAAAAAAAAAAAAACAAGTAAGAAGGCTCTAGTCGAGACGGCTCGACTACGAGATACCCTGAATCCTGCAAAAAATTGATACTCTTCTTTACGCACGTATGAATGCGCGCTCTGCTAACTGCGCAGTTGCTGCCGTGGCTTGGGGGTGGGTTGGGCTGAACTTTGAACGCTTATAACTCCATTTCTAGATGGACGATCTTCATGAAATTTTTAGAGTAGATTAAGAGTATATAAATCTATCTATGTGCCAAATTGCAAGTCTCTAGTATTTGAAATGAGTTTTTGTCAAATTGGGGGGCGGAGGGGGCGTGGCATCCAAAATCAGAAAACTACAATATCTGCGTATCCGTAATATCTATCTAAATATATTCCCATTTTCAATGGGTTCAGGGTATAAAAACAATAGATGACAAATATCCCATCCCCAATATAACTTCTATCTTATCCAACTTAGGCACAGCAAAGTATTTTACAACCTTTAATTTGAAATCCGGATTCTACCAGATTTTACTTGCTGAAAAGGACAGAGAAAAACAGCCTTTTCCGTAGGAAGTAGAAAGTATGAGTTTTGCAGGCTCCCGTTTGGCCTGAAAAATGCACCTAGTATTTTTCAGAGAGCTATTGGCCGAGAGCAAATCGTTTATGTCGATGACGTAATCATTTTTTCTGAAAACATGAAAAATCATTTCAAGCATATTGCCAGGGTCTTAGATAGACTATATGAGGGCAACATGAGGGTTTCGCCAGAAAAGTCACACTTTTTCAAAGAAAGTGTCGAATCTAGGTTTCCTAGATTCCTTCGTGGTCTCAAGTAATGATATAAAGACATGTCAAAGTAAAGTTGAAGCGATCCGTAATTACGAATTACCAACAACTCTGTTTAACGTCAGATCATTCCTTGGACTGGCAAGATACTATAGGTCTTTTATCAAAGACTTCGCGTATTTTGCAAAACCTATGAGCGGCATCTTAAAGGGCGAAAACGGCAAAGTGAGCGCCGCACAATCAAAAACAAGTAAGAAAGTTGGAGTTGGGCGCAACCAAATACGTGAGACTCTGTTCCCGTAGGTGCATTTTATTTATTTAATAAAGGAAATATTTCGGCAATTAGCAAACAGATTTACACTTGTATATATACTAGTATACGCACTGTCGTGCATACAAAAGTCTCCATGATATAATATTCTATGAATAGTAAATTTTTCGATCTTTAGTTTTGTTAAAAGGCGCTCTAGCAGTGCCTTATTTGGTTTTAGTTAACGAGGGTCAGTCCAAGGCTATGCAAGCTGCACTTAGGTGCGTAAGTTCAATTCCCGCAGAAAACTCAAAATGAAATAAGGCTTCTGAACTCAAATATGTACTCAAAAAAAATTGTAGAAGCTTTCGTTCACCTGTAAGGAGAGAAAATCTGAATAGGTGCTTTAAGGCACTCTTAAGGGACTCTGAGTGTAAAAAGTAGTATCCATATAAATTGGTTTTTGTAATTTTTGTTCAATTTATTTCTTTAAATAATATTATGGTACTCAACAAAACAGTTTTTGTTAGCCAAACAGCATAAATGCAGTTTGCATTTTGTGCAAATGCACTGGGTTTGCGAAGTCTTGCATCTCATTCCCCTGTCGAGACCCAACCATTCAGTTCATGGTGATTTTAAACTTATTGGCAATATTTTCTATAATTATTTGAGATGACAACGAAAACTATATCGTTTATGTGTATACATCTAGTTACTCATAATCTACTCTAAATCTAAATTTCATGAAGATAGTCCATCTAGATGGAGTAATAAGCATCCAACTTTCACCCAACTTTCAACTTTCACTTTCACCCCCAAGCCACGGCAGCAACTGTACAGTTAGCAGAGCACGCGCTTATGAAAGCGCAATTCTGTTTCTAGATAGACAATTGATATTGATCTCTTCAGATTATGAATATGATATTCATATCTATATGCTAAACCAAACTGCATGTATCTAACTCTAAAGATGAATTAATTATAATTATATAATTGATTCTCGATATATTCGTTTATCGATAACTCTGGCAATATAAAAGCTATCGAATTTCTGAAACGAACTCTGCGCGTGCAATATACGGACCTAACACAAAAAGAATGAACTCTCTAGCTTTTGTATCTTCGGAAATCGACGCGTTCAAACATACGGACAGACGGACATGGCTATATCAACTTTTCTCATCACCTTGATCAAGAATATAGTATATACTTTAGGGGGTTATAGTATAGTGTTTACGGCTTAGCGATCGAAAGGGAGGTTGAGAGTTTTTTCTTTAACTCTATAATGAATTTCGCCGAAGACTACAATATAGATTTTGGCAACCATATAATATCAATAGGAAATTGTAGTACAGCCCTCACAATAACGTTTTGCAAGAAATAACCCTACAACACCGCTACATCGTATGTGCTAATCGAAATAGGTATCAATAGGGAAATTAATTAACTTATATGTATATTCGTCACAGATTGGATTATAATTATTAACTTATATGTATATTACTTCAATTTTGTAGAAAATAAAAAAAAATGTATGTATAGTATTATACAATTCATAGGGCAGCACGGAAAAAACCTTCGCTATCACAAGCAAACATAGAAAAGCGTTTTAGTTTAGCTGTCAACATGATTAGTCACCCCGCAGAATATTGTAATTACGTCATATTATGTTACAATACAAAAATAATGCAATTTTATAATGACGGTCCTCCTAGGGTATGGCGCAAGCCATTGAATGCGCTTGAAACGAAAAATATAATTCTACACTCTGTGTACTAATGCTACACTCGAACTATACTCATACCATAGGAGGACTTTGCGCACCGTTTTATGTGAGATATCGATGCCATATTCTTCCTTCCCCTCTTTGGCAAGACTTCTGAAGAATTAGAATTAGCCTCTCTACTCGGTTAGTTAGCTTTCTTTTCGGCCCTCCTGCCGTCTTTGAAAGCAGCCTGTTCTCCTTTTCGGCCCGGTTTATCACATTATAAATCGTTCTCCTGGGCACAGAAAACATGTCCATCAATTCTGGAACGGATTTGCCCATCTCTTGGTTGTAATAGATGAGCTGCACCATCTCGAAGCTTAATCGCTTTCCAGACATATTTTAAAAATATTAAATGTGTTATTATATTCGTAACTAGCGAAAATTGTCAACCAATTGACAAATAATGTGAAGGAATATGTGCATCGATGCCGAGAATATGAAGAGACAGCGGTAAAATACCGTTACTTCTAAGAAAAAGACCAATGCAGATGTGCAAAACAAAGTGTGCCAACACAATATTGACACTGTTATTAATGAGTGATTTTTGTTTTTGTTAATTTATCTGTTACATATTGAATATTTTGTTTTCTATTTTTATATATAAATTAAAGAAATAATATTAAACAGATTCCCATTTAAATATTTGCATCTAAAGTCAAAAAATCAAATTTTTTCCCAGTGTGCCAACTCATTCTTGACAGACTGTATGTATATTACTTCAATTTTGTAGAAAATAAAAAAGAAAATGTATGTAAAGTATACAATTCATAGGAACGTATCGAATAATTTCAATCGCATTCTAAATTCGAATTTAATGAAATAGAAGACGGTGGTGGAGAAAACCCACCAAAGCTACTCACATAAGACCCGACACTCTCGCGTTGATGTTTTAGAAGACAGCTAAACTTTCGAGTTCGCTCTGCTACAGTTGGCGAGGCTATTAGCGCTTGATAGTCGCGAGACAATTCGTCTTGAGCTTTGGAAATATTTATATGAATGGAGCTTGGCCAGATGCGGTGACTAAATAAGCCGTATACCAAGTTCATTATGTAAGCTTTCAATGCGCGCTGCACGGGGACTACGCGGCATGAACACAGAAACTAATTGTTGAATTCGTACATGACTAAATATCAAATGTATTCTTGTATAGATAACCGCGTATATATATGTATATATATGTACATGAATATAATTGACACACTTCTTGCCAAGAAACAGCTGAATAAGCACGGTATACATTTGTGTGATGGAGGTACAAAATGACGTATGTATGTGTGTATATATAATCATATCAGCTAATTAACGAGCATGTATTTACAGGAACTGTATTTACTGTTCCTATCACTTTTATGTCTGTGGCCTTCGGACAGGCCGTCAATATTATCTATGTACCGTAAAATTGACAGTATACCCTGAACCCATTGAAAATTGGAACTCTGAGTGGCTTTCTTAAAATGTATATAAAATATAGAAGAAGGCGTGGCAGAGCCCATAAAGTATATATATTCTTGATGAGGACGACGAGCTGAGTACGTCCGTCCGTCAACTACAAAAGCTAGAAAGCTGAAATCTTATTCATTTTTTTACGTTCTGAAAGTTTCATCGTACATCTAAAAATGCAATGTGGCAGATAGACAGGCAGGCATATATATAATTTATGGGGTGAGCCATGCCTCCTTTTGCCTGTTACATATTTTTAACAAAACCATTGTACCCTTACTTACTAAACAAGTAAAAAAGTAAATTCGAATCCCCTGAACCTTTCGAGGAACTGATATGCAAAAACTCCACACCTCGCTATTGGGCAATGTTATGGGAACTTATTTGATTAATCTTAGTGTTGATGGACTTTCGTAATCTAACTATCAGGTTATGATCATGACATGCATATGTATTTACCAAGCCTAACCGGATGTCTTTTGTATTTGAAATACATTTTATACTCATTTGGGGGTGTGGGGGTAAATAGGGGACCGGAATTCAAAATCTGACAAAAATTGAAATTATATTAAATTAATATCTATATATATGAAGAACACATGGAGACTCTAGCTCCAAAGATAAAAGAGATATAGTTTTATAACTGTTTCTCAATAAAAGTTTTTATCGATAACTCTGAAACGGAAACAGTTATGGATTTTCTAAAGCAAACTCCTAATCCGTGCAACACACAAACAAAATTGAAGTTTCTAGCTCTGATAGTTTTTGAGATCGACGCTTTTTTTCTTACAGACGGACAGACAGGCGGACAGTTTGTAAATCTGGTCGAGAATATATATATTCTATATATATATATTATGGGTTCTACCACGCCTCCTTCTGACTGTTACATAATTTCAACAAAACCATTATTATCTGATTTCCCATTTTCAATGGTATAAATAGGTAAGAAGGCTCTAGTCGAGACGGCTCGCCTACGACATACCCTGAACCCTGCAAAAAAAAAAAAACTAATACTCTTCTTCTTTACGAACGTATGAGCTCGCACCTCACTAACCGCGCAGTTGCTGCAGTGGCTTGGGGGTGGGTTGGGCTGAGCTTTGGACGCTTATAACTCCATTTCTAGATAGACGATCTTTATGAAACTTTCGGAATGAATTCGGAATTAATGGCATCTAAATGTGTATATTTGCCAAATTACCCGAGTATCCGAAATACGTTTTTCTCAAATTGGCGGCGAAGGGGGCGTGACATCCCAAAATAACAAAATCTGCGTATCCGTAATATTTATCCACAAATTTGAAATCTCTAGCTAAAGCGGAGTAGAAGTTATGCTCAAACAACGTTAAAAAACTAATTTCGACTTTTTATAGATAATTTGATAATAGGATAAGTTATCGAAAAAACAAAATAAACTCGTACTGCCTAACTAACATACGAGTATTCATGTGAAATTTCAGCTCTCGAGCAATTGTAGTTTCCGAAATTTTGACGTTCATTCGGACGGACGGACAAGGCTATATCAAATTATTTTTTGTGCTGTTCAAGAATATATATACTTTGTGGGATGTGCGACGTGTTTACCCTGAATTCCCATTTTAAATGGGATTTTGGATGCCACGCCCCCTCCGCCCCCAATTTGAAAAAAACTCATTTCAATTTGGCACATGGATAGATTTAGATACTCGTAATCTACTCTGAAAATTTCATGAAGATCGTTAATCTAGAAATTATAAGCGTCCAAAGTTCAGCCCAACCCACGGCAGCAACTGCGCAGTTAGCAGAGCGCGTGCTTATAAGTGCGTAAAGAAGAAGAGCATTCATTTTTTTGCAGGGTTCAGGGTATCTCGTAGTCGAGCCGTCTCGACTAAAGCCTTCTCACTTGATTATTTAATAAACATTCAATAAACGAAATATTTCGCCAATTAGCCAACGTACATGGCAAGCGACAAAAGTTTTTCCTATACACACCATACGAGTATACACACTGCGTGCGCGCATATCAACCGATTTTCTATGCAAGGGCTGCATGCTATAGTATTCCTAGAATTGCGATTGAATTGTGAGTGTGTAGCAGGGAACTTATTTAGGTTTAGCTAACGATTACATGTTATTTTCAAAAGACCTGGGTTCGAATCCCGCTGGAAACTTTTTATTTATTAATCGAAAAAACTTTTTTTAAAAATTCATGAATACAGTCGAGTCTCGATAATTCGTACCCCGCTAAATCGAAAGCCTCAATAGTTCGTAAGAAACTGCTGGTCCCTTGAAAAAACTTCGTTAATTCGTAAAAATCTCATACATTTTGGTCCCCTCGTTATTACATTAATTCGTAATTTTTCTGCCTACTCGGCCATGATCTTTCCGATAATAATTCTTTTCGAAACCTCTTATAATTCGTAATTTCGTTTCGTAACCTATTGTAATTCGTAATTATTGATTTTCCTGGAAGTTATACTACCGTTAGGTCTTGCAGACTATTCTGCATGGCGCCTTTTTGTCGCTTTATGTACGAAATTTCGTTGTTCTCTCATTGGGTTTACATTAGTTTGCTCATTTTATTTGAAGCGTGAAGACGATTCGTAAAAATGTCAAGCAAAAGTTCTAATAGCTTTTTATACCCTGAGCCCATTAAAAATGGGAAATCAGGGTATTATGGCTTTGTTAAATGTATGTAACAGGCAGAAGGAGGCGTGGCAGACCCAATAAAGTATATATATTCTTGATCAAGGTGACGAGAAAAGTTGATCTAGCCATGTCCGTCTGTCCGTCCGTCCGTCCGTCCGTCCGTCCGTCCGTCCGTCCGTCCGTCTGTCCGTATGTTTGAAAGCGTCGATTTCCGAAGATACAAAAGCTAGAGAGTTCATTCTTTATCGTTATCGATAAACGAATACATCGAGAATCAATTATAAAATTATAATTAATTCATCTTTAGAGTTAGAGTCTTTAAGTCTTCTGCATATATATAAATACTAATTTAATATTATTAATAAATTTTTGCAGCAAAGCCTATGCGGCGCAGCAACAAAGGCAGCGAGACAGCAAGCCGCCTGCATTGCTCACACACAGACATGCTTACAAGCGTGTGTGTGCTCGTGTTTTTGCATGTATAGTTTTTTACGCGTAGAAAATCGAAACGAAGCATTCTTGGAATATTATTTGTTCGAAGAAGGGCTCAGGGGATTTCGTAGTCGAGCAGTCTCGACTACAGCTTTCTTACTTGTTTTTTTTTTTTTTTTTTTTCCAAATCATAATGTTTCGAATAATGCAATTGATCATTTAATAAAAAATTACAAGCTTTTTTAAATCTTAATTTTTCGTTAATATGATTTTGCTTATGTTAATTCGGTTTTGATATACATAATGTTGAATTGAATGTATATTTGATTTATTTTTATACCCTGAGCCATTTGAAAATGGGAAATCAGTATGTAACAGGCAGAAGGAGGCGTGGCAGACCATATAAAGTATATATATTCTTGATCAGGGTGACGAGAAAAGTTAATATAGCCATGTCCGTCTGTCCGTCCGTCCGTCCATCCGTCCGTCCGTCCGTCCGTCCGTATGTATGAACGCGTCGATTACCGAAGATACAAAAGCTAGAGAGTTCATTCTTTTTGTGTTAGGTCCGTATATTGCACGCGCAGTACGAATTTGTTTCAGAAATTCGATGACTTGTATATTTGCAAAGTTATCGATAAACGAAATTATCGGGAACCAGTTATAAAATTCTAGCTAATTCATCTTTAGAGTCTTCTGCATATATATAGATACTAATTTAATACAATTTCGGTTTTTGTCAGATTTTGGATTCCAGTCCCCACTTCGCCCCACCACCCCCAAATGTGAAAAAAATGCATTTCAAATACTAGAGACATGCAGTTTGGTTTAGCATATAGATATGAATATCATAATCAGAATCTGAAGATGTCAATACGATTGTCCATCTAGAAACAGAATTATTAATCATCAAAGTTTTCCCATCAAAACCCATGCGACGCAGCAACAAAGCAGCGAGACAGCAAGACGCTTGCAATGCTTACACACATGCATACCCACATACAGGCGTACAAGCATAGATCAGCGTGTGTTTGTGTTCGTGTTTTTGCATGTATCGTTCTTACGCGTAGAGAATCGAAACGAAGCATTCTTGGAATATGATTCGTTCGAAGAAGGGCTCAGGGGATTTCGAAGTCGAGCAGTCTCTACTACAGCTTTCTTACTTGTTAATAAGTTAAAATTGTTGAAACGACGTGAATTCGTATTTTGATTTTTTACACCCCGTTAAATGAAAACCCCGGTAAATCAAAAACGTCTGTAATTCGTCTGTAATTCGTAAAATTCGGCTCCCTTGCCATTACGAATTATTGAGACTCGACTATATTTGTATATTTGTGTTAAAATGCTTTCTGTCATCCTAGCAATTACTACTAAGCTGTTTGCCGATTTGCCACGCCCCCAATGGGCGTAGACGCATAATTGTTGGCCAGTTCTTAGAAAGAGCTGAGGCTAACATAACTGCAAAATTTCGTTGCTTACACTCAAAAAATGCGAAAATTACAGGGTATTTGCCACGAACCCGAAGAAGCTGAATAATTATGTTTGGGTCATCGATAGAGGAGGACATTATTAACTGAACCATCCAATTTATTGATCTTGGGTTGTCAACGTGAGTATACATTTCAAATTGCAACTCTCTAGCTCATCAACTAGTATGATAGCTGGCATACGGGCGCAAGAGCTTTCGGGAATAATTTTACACTTTATAATTCGCTGAAAAATATTGCATTCATACGGACAGACGGACGGACGGACAGCAAGACGGACATTACACAAAACCAATAGACATTTTTTCCTTTTTGGGAACGAAGTCTAGAAAGGGATATCTCTCAGTCAACATTAGCAGTTTAAACTGTAATGGTCTGAGGACACGTCGTGCATCACCTCACTAGCACTATATTTGTAAAGAATTATCTGGATTAACTGTACCAAAGGAGTTGAGAATTCGAACATTCTAACTATCCAAATGCATTGTTGAATAAGTTCTGAGTGACATAACGGGATTTTGAAAAACTTTCAGTGCATTATCAACATCATAGATATTCTTTTGTGAATTTAACATATAAAAAATGGACATATATTATTGACCTAATGTCAACTCAGCTTCAAATTGTGTTAAAATGCATATTAATTAAATATTATAGCATTTAAAGAAAATTAGGTACTCACGTTAAGCTGAATAATAATCTTGTTATAGGCCCAATGCCATCTTTGCTTGGCTGTAATTTCCGGTTTTCGTATGATTTGCATGTGACCGCTGACAACTTCCTCCGTTTCGCCACGCACGAGGACCTTCTTTTTTTTTTGCGACTTGTTTCTGGTTGGCAACAGATCGGCGAGTTGATCATCATCAACACTAATATGATCATGATCATCATCAGCTAGCTCCCCTTCGAGTGATCTGTGTGTGGAGAGACTAAGATCGCCCTTCAAGTTAATCGGACTGGATTCATCCTCTTCGATGATAGTGCTATCCTGTTTCTTAATTTGCTTATGCTGATGTTCCAAATGTTCCATTGAAGCACTAACAGATGCTGTATTAATGCCGCTCAAATGTTGTTTGCGATTTTCGGTAATGCCAACACTACCACTAGAGCTTTCATCTAGATAATTGCCACAGTCTTCATCACTTAGATACGTCTCGTTTAGGTAGTCATCGTTATGTCCTTTGTCCTCGTAATCTAATGAAGATTGCTTGTGGCTGAGCAACATTTTATGAGAATTCTGATACGGGTGAATATGTTGTTCTTGTTCATGTTTCTGCTGCTGCTGTTCCTGTTGCTGTTGCTGCTGCTGCTGCTGATTATTCTGTTGCTCAATGTACTTATATTCATCTTCTTCATTAAAGAAATCCTCTCGATAATCATAACCTGAGCCGACGTGTTCATAATAATCGTTACTAATTCTATTTGACGGTGTCGTCGGCTGGTGATCCATATAGTAATCATTCTGCTCACTATCGATGCAATAACTCGGATTATTAGTGTGTCCAATCAAATTGTCAATGAGATCATCGTCCGATTCATTAACTTCCTCATCATCATCGAAAATCTCAGTTGGCTGTTGCTTTATCAACATCAGCCCCGATTTACCATTAATGGTGGGCAGTTTTTTGCCGCTGGATCCTGCTGACGGCACCGTCGGTAATACTTTCGCTTTCCCTAGTAAGTCATCGCTTAGACTCTGATTCTGGCTCTGAGTCAGATCGCTGGAATAGTATATAGAGTATGCCTTATTGTCATCATGATTAGGCATATGAGTATTGCTATTTTCGTAATCATCGTCAGCTGTGGAATAGGTCGAGTCGTGGCTAGGATGTTGTTCATTATAATTATCATTGTCTATTACTGTCTGTTCAATATTAGACAAGTATGACATATTTATAATTGGAATTTGATTGGAAGACGACACCGTCGTAACTGGTACATCTATAACCCTGTTCTGATCAACAACAGACGCTGCGGAAATATGTTGTGCTGTTGCCTTTTGAGCCACAGCCGATGCAACCGAGGAGGCACCCTGATTGACGGCCAGAGTTGCGGATTGTACAGCTGCTGCGGCTTTGCCGAAAATGGAACCAAACATACCACTCGATGCGTTCTTTGTGTTCTGTTTAACTGATGTTACAGAAGATTTTACTACTTGGGGCTTAATTGGCGATTCGATTTCGACACCAGTTTCATTTGAACCCACGTCCAATTCATGGCTCTTCGTTACTTTATATGGATCTGAGGAGCAGAGAACATTGTGTGCATACGTTACTGGATATTCACTGTAACTATAGTCGTTATAAGATAATGCATCATTTCCAAGATAGTCAAAATCTAAATTCGACTTAGAACTCAGATAGTCCATTGTAGGTGTGATGGGTGCACTGACGTCCGTGCTTGTATTCTTATTTATATTATCTGGTAATTGATCATAGTCCAAGACATAATCAAATCCATAAGGTGTCGTCTTCGGGGTGCTTTCGACTGCCATAATATCAGAGACTGCAGAGGTCGAAGTTGTCATAGGGTCTTGCCTCACAAGTAAGCTCCCGACATTTGGCACAAATTTGGAGGCCAATCCAAAGCCAAACCCCTTTTTACTATTACTAATTGGATTCTGTTTAGTTGTTTCCATTGTTGAACTAACACCATTCATCACGCCATCCAAGCCGCCTTTAATACCTTTTGATAGACCACCCAGGACACTGGAGACCTTGGCTCTTGGTCGACTTTGTTGTGGCTCATCTATCTGTTTTTGTTCTAACTTATAATATCCGCTGCATGCCTCGCTTGTATTACTGATTTCCCCCATGCAGGTATTAGAAGTTGCTAGATTGATTAGGTCGCCATTATTATTTTGCTTCAGAGCTGGCGTTAACGACGTATCGCTTTCAATATGAGCTATTGTTGCCGTCAATGCCGACAAATCTACATTAAAACTATCATAGAAGCTATCATCAAAAACTGAGACATTGCTTACTAATGGCTCCTCAATGTGACTTGAAATAAACTCTTCACTAATTAAAGGTTCCCTCGTCTCTTTTTCATCTATTTTTTCCTTTTGTGATTCATGCTGTTGTGAGCTAAATGTATCCACTGTGGAGCTCAGCTCGGAATTTAATAGATTTATATCACCTATAGATGTTTTTATCGAATGACTAGATAGGCTAGGAAGCCACATAGAAGATTCAATTGGATTTTCATTAATCTTATGGCTGTCTATGCAAAATTCCAACGGATGCGACTCTACCGTTGTTGAAACTGTTCCTTGATTCTCTGCAGTCAAAGCGACTAGACTTGGTGTCATCGTGTCTGTCAGCACAGGCTGCGATTGACTCGTTGTTACGATGCATATATCAGGAATTGGGGATAGGTCCGGTAATTCCGGTAGATCAAACTTTTTCATATAATCAACGTACGATAATGTAGGCGAATTTACAAGATTACACACCGAACTAGTACTAGAAATACCAATTTCCGATATCCTAGACGGAATAACAGTTGTTGTGAACACGTCTCTCAAGTGGCTTGGAGTTGTGGCTGTATCATGAGCAAGTCTTAAATCAGAGTGTTCAGCATCTTCCTTTCCCTGGTCAACGATTGAAATCGGTTTGCTCAATAGGTAGGATACATTGGATGAAGATTCACATAATGGTGTTTCAATATTAATGGAACTACTAGGTGTCCAATTTGCAATTGAATTTGAATTAAGATTTGAATTAAGATTTGAATTGATATATGGCATTTGAGTTTCCAATGAGCTCAATTGAAATGATTCTAATGAATTCTTTCTAGCATCATATGCATTCATTGTGCTACTGGGAATTTTCGCCTCACTGTCATTTGTCTTTTTAATTTCATTTTCGTTTTCATTTTCATTTTCATTTTCGCTTTCATTTTTGTTTTCTGTGGTAAATTTAAAAGAATCGAATTTATAAGGTTTTAAATAGTCATATATGTCAAATGATGATCTCTTAACTTCGACTAAGCTTGTTGTTGCTGTAGTTGTGAAAATCATATTTTGATGATTTGTTGTTGATAGTGATGGATCAAAAGATGGTTCGATTGAAGGTTTAACTTGGAATGCGGTGTTTATGTTACTCCCGACCAGACTAGTAGAATCACTTTGGTGCAATGCAGGCGTATCGTGTAATGTTGAAGAAGCGTGTGACCAAGTTCTAAATGAGTCAAACGGTTTGAGGTCATCGTTTTGATATCTCTGGTCATTGAATAGATTTATATCATTATTCTTATTAATTGCTGTTTGATCGACCTGCGCCTTCTCTTGCTCCTCTTGCTCTTGCTCCAGGTACTCTTTCTGCTGTTCCTGTTGAGCAAAATTATTGGCATCCTCAATATATGCCATAGATTTTACTGGAGTATTGGTCAACATCGAAGTCAATCTTTGTGGTAATGAGCTAACAACAATTGCTGAATCTGGAATGGGAACTGAGCTGGGAATAGTTTTTGTTTTAGGCATGGGCAACTTAGGTAACTGCTTTGTTCGATGAGTTGGAGTTTGGATTACAGTCTCTAATGGATTGCATATAGGGTCTTCAGCTAATATTGATGGCGATGATTTATACGATACGGCAGGTGAGGGTAGACGTTTTGGCAATTTTCTAGTTGAGGTCATCGTTGATGTCAACGACGTCGTCGTATTTAAGCATCGTGCTGAAGCCAATGTAGTAGTATTGGTAAAGGCAACTGAGTTTGTTGTACTATCGGCGGATGATACAATGTCAATAATATTCCGATTGCATGTTGTATAGCTATTATTATCATTGTGTTTAGTCGTGTTGTATTGCTGCTGCTGTTGCTGTACGGGTATCCTAGTCTCTCCAGATGCTATCACAGATGCTGTTGTCATTGCCAACATAAGTGAAATTTTGCGCTGTTGCTGAAGCTTAAGCTGTGTGGCATTACTCATGGGAGGTGTATCGCTATATGCCGACAAATTGTCCGAATTGTAAGCATTGTCCGAATAGTCGCCATAGTCGAGGGGCAGCATTGATGTGTAGGGTCGCGACATTTGGCAAAAGACATCATTGTTCTGACTGGTCCCGGTTGTTACTGTTGTTGTTAATGTAGTTGTTGATACACCGCCTAAGCTGTTATTATCTTCAAATAAACGTTGTGAAGTGCTGTTGCGTACTCTTGGGTGTGGTTCGGGTAACATTCGCATTGGCGCCCCCGCTGGCAAACTGATAAAACTTCCTATTCTCTCGTCTGCATAAAAAGTATGTTCGTTGAGAACATTGTGGGTATATGCAATCGGTTGCGGTAGCATACGATATTTGGAATTATCGTTAACAGGCGCAAGCGGCAAACGGCAGCCAAAGCGATTGCCTCGTCTTGAGTACGTACCTTCAATGGGCATTGAGGAACCACCGTATAGGGAACCACTTATTGAGCTGTTACCATAGCCAGAACCTTCCATAACTCCATAATTATTTCTCCAGCTCTCCCCTCCGACTGATGCTATATTAGGCGCATTATCTGCAGCGTTTGTTGTTGCTGGTGTTGTTGTATAGGGCGTATAGTTCTGATTAAAACTACTTAAAGTTTCTCCATCGGCTGCGTACTCCTCCTCCGTAACCTCAAATTCGTCGTCATAAGCAGCACCGGATTGCACCTCATCATAATTATAGATGCTATTATTAATTGGTCGGCTATCAGCAGTGGATAAGGCATCATTTTTATTATTATGATAGGCTTCGTCCCATGCATAATGCTGCAATGAATGATACACTTATTAAAATTTAGTAATATGTCGTATATGTGCGAGTTGCATTCTACACAAATTTCTTACCGTCATGTTTTAAGTTGTAGTTGTACTCTTATTGAAACACTAAGGCCCAGCCAGTTATTTGATAGTGCTCTGCTCTCATTGAAGTCATCTAAGAATTTGTGGTTTGCTTTCGTACACTTTTTTTTTTTTCAATTTGAGTTCAAGAAGAGCATATGGCATCTTATTGCCTACTCGACATCAGAAAACTTTCTGAAAATTAATCAATGAAAATGTCAGTTCTAGAAATATACAATCGTTATCATATAAGCTGTACCCCAAATATTATCATATACTCATATAACTTGAAGTGTACTATCCTGCTGGGCAAATCGAAATATTCCACTTCTTCCCTAGTTTTAGCGATTAGGTGCGCAGAGTTATATTCTCACGTAGACAAATACACTTGAATTCAATGAAATAACATATTTTTTATGAATTTGTATAATTTAGGAACAATAGGTCGAAACTCTGTCTCGTCCGAATATAAACTGAATAGAATCAGCTGCGTAGGCTGTGTTCTCTCGAATGTCTGATAGGAGAATCCAGCCTACTACGCATCCTTAACTTATATATACACATACATACATATATAGATAATCACCCGTTGATTAATAACATTGTACTTTGTTGATACACACACATACAATGTACATCTACATATATTGCAATTGGTTTGTTAATTATGTAAACTTACTGCTCGAGACTAAACATTAGATTGCAAAAAAAAAATAAAAATAAATAAATTAAATTAAATTAAAATAAAAATATATCGTTACCGTTTCTTTACTGAAAGAATTTGAAGGCAAGTATTGTAAATGTATTAATCTATTAGGCATATTTACACTACGCGTTCCAATTTGAAATTTAACAATTCAAAATTAAACGTATACTTTGTTACTTGTTCGGAACGAAAGAAAATGTTATTTTGTATTGTATAATTCTGCAAGTGCAAGTATGGAAATGGCGCATGCGCGCCAAAAATTCGTTTTACCAGTTAATTAGCATACCCAAGTTACTTTGGCGTTGCCAGACTTTAACTATCTTTTTTATATTATTTATAAATATACAAAATATCACATAACATAATGATGGATATCAATTACTCAGTTAATATGTATACAAATTATTAATTGGACATCGAAATTAGTTGGTTAGCAGCTAATTATTTAGATTTTAATTCGATTGATAATAATAATAATAAATTTAATACGTATTATCACATTGAAAAGTACACAATTTTTGAGGAATAAATACACTTTGGTATTAAAAAAAAGTGTAGTCGATCTAAGTTTATTGGTGCTGCCAGAGTTTTGATGGAATAAAACAAAAGATATTTATATGTGATTTTTATACGGAGAGTATATATAATATAAAAAATAAAATCTTGCCATTTTACTCGGTTTTTAGTACATTATAATTAATTGCAATAAAATAAAATAAAATAAATAAATAAATAAATTGAGGCTAATAACGCTTACATGAACCTAGCTCACAATGTATTTTTGATCAACTTTGCTATCAAATACTAATATTGTTTTCGTATCTTAAGAGCATCCGCCAAATTCTATTATTACTAAAAATTTCAATATATTAAGACATTATCAGTAATATCGCTTTATTCGATATTCGATATTCGATATTAATTAATTTTAGGCCATCTCTAGTGTCGATGACAAACATATTTGTGAGAAAAAAGAGATCAACGCAAAAACTGAAAATACTGATTTAATCCCAAATAAAAAAGAATTTATAAAATGATTATTACGGTAAAGAATCTTCAGCAGCAAACGTTCACAATTGACTTTGATCCAGAGAAAACGGTACATTTTATTTTTTTATTTAATATTTATTATTTCCGTACATACGCATGCATACACATGTGTATATGTACATACAATTATATTAATTCTGTAGGTCTTCTGTTCTGTAGGTCTTGGAGCTTAAAAAACAAATCTTTCAGGAACGTGGTGCAGAATACTTTGTGGAGAAACAAAAATTGATTTATGCTGGTACGAAACCCTGTCTAACTAGTTTGTTGCCACCAACATTACATATATAAATGTTTATGTTCATGTGCGTCTCAATGTATGTACGTATGTATTTATATGATTTTTTTCCTCTTAAGGTGTCATACTAACAGATGAGCGAACAATTAGTTCATACAAGGTGGATGAGAAAAAGTTCATCGTAGTGATGCTCAGTCGAGACGTAATCGTAACTAGCAGCAGCACAAATGCTGATGCACAGCGAAAGCAGCACAATGAGCTATCGGAAAGCTCAATAACTGAAATAGAAAAGAAGCCTGTTCTGCACAACACGAATGCATCTTCAAATGAGAAGGAAATAAAAACAAAAAAACCGACAAGTGAAATTTTAGGAGTGGAGGTAGAAAGTTCAGGAGCTGGATCTTCAGCTATAACTCAAACATCAACTGCAGCTCCAGTTCCGCTTGATACTGGATCCACAGCTGCCATGACTGATTATTCAAGTATTGATTTGGTTGGAGAACTAGCCAATGCCTCAATACAAACACGCGCCGAATCCAATTTACTGATGGGCGAGGAGTTCAATAGAACAGTTGCGTCAATGGTCGAAATGGGCTATCCCCGAGAACAGGTTGAACGAGCAATGGCAGCCAGCTTTAATAATCCCGAACGCGCTGTCGAATATTTAATTAACGGCATACCGCAGGATGAGAATTTATTTAATCCAGGTGATGAGGAAGGACCTAACAGAGCGGAAAGTAATCGTCGTCAGGGTGGTGAAAATGATTTGCTAACCGAATCGGCAGCCGGTAATCCTAAAACTACATATATATATGCTATTCGATGATTCCTATGATACTATTTTCTAGATCCATTCGAGTTTTTACGCAGTCAGCCGCAATTCCTACAGATGCGCTCTCTAATATACCAAAATCCACACCTTTTACATGCTGTTCTGCAACAGGTAGATGAACAATTAGATGTAGCTGCAACTTTCTCAACTGCTTTTTAATTGTTTATATAGATAGGACAAACAAATCCGGCTCTTCTACAACTTATTTCTGAGAACCAAGATGCGTTCCTAAATATGTTGAACCAGCCGCTTGATGATGAGACGGGCGACAATGCTCAACGTGTTGGTCGAACACTGTCGTCAACTCCAAGACGTACAGAGAGCAATACTACAACAAACTTCATTGCAGAGGTGAATGCAGACGGTCAACGTTCTGCTCCGAGTTCCGATGATCAATCGATTGCAATCGCCACTGAAAGCGATGATTCAGTTGCCGCAGGAAGAAATATACAAACCGAAAATCTAGCAACTATTCGTCTAACCCCACACGACCAAGACGCTATAGAGCGGGTACGTAAAATACACCAACTATATTAAAGCTGTGTACCAAAACAATTTTGGGATTAATAATTGGATTACGTTTGTAACCATATACATATGCTTACTGGAGTGCTAAGCATGTTGAATCTTTGCTCTGCGTATTAAATACTTAGATATGTATCATTCCAGCTTAAGGCGCTTGGATTCCCGGAAGCTCTAGTTTTGCAAGCTTACTTTGCATGTGAAAAGGATGAGGAACTCGCTGCTAATTTCTTGCTTTCATCTAGTTTCGATGACTAAAACAGCCGATAATTGACATGTTACACATATATTTGTGTATATACAATAGTCGTTACAATATAATGAAAAGTTACTGAACAACTATAACTTTAAAAAAATGTTTATTATTATTATTCATAGTTGCATGGAAGATCCGATTGGGGGAAACATACGAAGAACTTGCGATTTTCTGCTCTCTGTGGGATTATAGTCGTAACACGATAAACTGTCGTGTGAATAAAAATAATATTACCTAATAGTGATAGGCGACGCAAAGCCTAATCTAGCAAATGCTTTGCACTAAATTATTATAATTGACAGTTTTGAAATATTTATATTTATTAATTATAATATATTTATTAATTATAGCTACGTTGTATTATATATATATATATATATATATATATATATATATATATATATATATGAATAATTGTTGTATGTACATCGCTTCTATTTTTCATAAATCATTACTAATCGAAAATTTAACAACTAAAAACGGTTTACAACAAAACTAGTTATAAAAAGCAGCCCTACCCTCTTGAGAACAATGGCGTACTGGCCTGGTGGAGCAGAGCTTTGTTCTTTTTGAAGGAAACACAAACTTTGGAGACCAGTCATTTGATTAAATTGTAAGTCATCTGACTAATGTCTGTAGGTTTCACTAAGAACAGATCCGTTATTTTAGACCATTTTTCAAAAATCACGACAGTGACATTATAATATACGGCCTGGCGCTATGTTGATTGTTGATTTTGTTAGGGCCCTAACACTTTAAAATGGACTATGTTGTTTCATAACTAGTTAACAATGCAGAATCCACTGGTTCTAAGCAGCTAGGACAGGTCAGGCTTCGGATTAGCCAGTCGTCGATACAGTGAACGTGATATATGTGCATACAAGGCAGATACCGAACAGCCTCGTCCACACAAAACTCTACCATGCAAATTACACATTCGCGTGTCTTCTTAGAGTTGCCATCATAGGTGCCAATGGGTAGATGTTGAACGAGTCCTATCCGTTTTGCTATTTTTATCTGATCCTCCTCTGACATGTGACTGCCACCACCGGTAGCAATACCAGAGTTGCTGGACGAGGCCGGATAAATCACTTGGGTCATGGACTCATGCTGCAGAAACATAATAATTACATTTTTTTAATGCTTAGCTATGGTAAAAATCCTACCTGGTAGGTGGGCATCGATCCATCCTGTCCGCTGAAACTTTCGCTGCCCCGCAACAGAGAAATGTCATCGGAACTATTTATTTTTAGACAATTACCCATTGTAGTTAACCTATATCCACCAATTAATGGAAAATACGCATATGTTACAGATTAGCTCAATTAGTATAATGAAGGAAAATATTGTGATAGTATCGGAATTATGAATGATCGAAATAGGTGAAATACCGTTTTTCTACATACATATGTATGTACATACGTCCGTGCAGACAGTGCACTGTAGGAGCGTACATATGTATGTTTTATATATAAGTGCATATATGTATATGCATGTTTACATATTTACAAACTACTAGATTGACGTTTTTATAAATACAAAGTTTCTTAGTCTGCATTTTTCCCAAACAACTTAATGTATAAATAAATAAATGCGTAGCTACTCATTTTCTTACATATACCCATATTCACAAATAAGCTTAAGCTCACAATACATATTTTTCATTTGCTTATGTATAGGTTTATATATCTGTACTTTTGTACATGGGGAAACTTACAGACCCACGGGCTATTTTTACTTTATTATCAAAGATTTAGGTAAATACTGCGTTTTAAAATCGACTTCTTACTTTGCTAATTTTTTAATGTCAAAAAGTTGCAAAATCATCGATATTATAACGATAATGGTTGTTACATCTATAATTTAAGGTATCGATAGTAAAACGAACGGCGATGGAACAGTGATAAATACGTCGCAAAACATCGCTATATATAGTTATGTGTTGGAAACGCTATTTAAAATTAAAATCACATCTTTCTCTTTATCGTTAAAAAAAAATTAGGATTTGAATTGATTATTTTCTTGTAAAGTAATTTTTTATATTTATGTTGCCGCACACACACATATAGCTAAAATCAGTGAGACCACATAATAGAAACTAGTAAAACATGACGTTGTCATTGTGAAAATACTGATTTGTTTAATAAGATACTAATATTTTCGTTTGCAAAAATACTAAACCATCAAACGCTAATAGTTGAGTTGGCAAATATAAATAAAATAGAAAAAGAAAGTAAAAAATGGCTGAGGAAACATTTATATTAATTTTATTGGTAATTGTAATGCTAGTTGGATCCTATCTAGCGGGAAGTATACCCCTCGTTATGAAATTAAGTGAGGTATATAAATACACCCCCAACCATTTCAAGCCAGATTTAGCCAAATGCATTACTTCTTCAATTCAGGAAAAACTAAAAATCGTGACAGTACTGGGCGCTGGCTTGTTAGTTGGCACAGCTTTAACAGTGATTATTCCAGAAGGCATTCGCTCCTTATATATGGACAGCCATCGATCGAAGTCCTCAGTATCTGCAGCAGCAGCTGCGGAGCAGCAGCTGCGGCAGCAGCAGATGTACTCGATATGGCGAAACTTAATGCAGCTGGCTTGTATGAGACAAATCAAACGCACGATTATTCGCTTACAATTGGATTATCTCTGGTGTTGGGCTTTGTTTTTATGATGCTCGTCGATCAAGTTTCTCAACGTAAAAGCAGCAAAGGCAATGAGAATGAGAAGAATATTACGGCTACTCTGGGATTAGTAGTGCACGCTGCAGGTGCTATCAAATATATTATAATTAAGCCCCTTCCTCTGACCTTTGACGTTTTCAGCTGATGGGGTCGCGTTAGGTGCAGCGGCAACGACCAGTCACCAAGATGTTGAAATAATTGTTTTTCTGGCCATAATGCTACATAAGGCGCCTGCTGCATTTGGTTTGGTTAGCTTCCTGCTGCACGACAAAGTGGAGCGACAACAAATACGAAAGCACCTGGGCATATTCTCATTGTCAGCTCCACTGCTCACACTGCTCACTTACTTTGGCATTGGGCAGGAGCAAAAGGAGACGTTAAATTCTGTAAACGCCACAGGAATTGCGATGCTCTTCTCTGCAGGCACATTCTTGTATGTGGCCACAGTGCACGTATTGCCCGAATTGATGCAGGGGGGGCATAGCAGCAATCATCATCGTAAGGGCCAATACGAATACCATATGTTAGAGGAATCCCGGGAGACAGTCGGTGCTAGCGAATCGCTCAGTGCTAATCAAGGTTTGCGCTACATCGAGCTAATTATTATGATTTGCGGGACTTTGCTTCCATTGGTTATCACATTCGGCCATCAACATTAATATTGGTACTCACATTAGTTTATGGCAGACTGCATTCCAGCTTAAGTGGACTTGGCTGAATCATAATTTGTAAATAAGCTTTAAATTAAACCTACCTGTACAAGTTACTGTTAATTGAATAATAATGTTAAGTTATACCATGCATTTGCTTTTGTATGTGTTAGTGAGCCACTTTCAATTTTAGCAGGTAGCAAGAATTTCACGCATAAGGAGACGTTAATAATGTGAGCTCGCATTGTTGTCCTCTCATAAGTAACAATTAAGAAGGCTCTAAGCGGTACCGCTCCACTACGAGATCCCCTTGAAACTCTCAAAAAAAAAAAAACTGATACTCCTCTTCTCAACACACCCATTCCCGCAGTTTCAGTCGGGTTGCTCAGTTATTGAAGAAAGCAAAGCACGAGTATTCATATAACATTTCAACTCTCTCCGTCCGTTCGGACGGACAGGGCTATGTGAACTTATATTTTTGTGCTGATCAAAAATATACATATGTATATACTTTATGGGGTCTGCGACGTCTCCGTCTGCCTTTTACATATATTTTCACAAAACCATTATACCCTCAACCCATTGAAAAATGGGAATTCAGTGTATAACATTATAAGAAATCAGATTATTTTTCAGCTATTTATACCCTGAACCCATTCAAAATGGGAATTCATGAAGATTGTCCATCTAGAAATGGAGTTTTGTCAAATCTAGCATATTTGTACTCAAAATCTGACAACACTGTGACATACATATATACATATATGTATGTACATACGTATATATACATATATAAATACATATATGTATATAATTGCCTATAATATGCATCTTTCTATTTTACTTATTATGTGTATCGGTGGTAACTTTCTGTTCCTGCATTGATAGTTCCATTAAATAATACCAACAAGGTTATTTCGTTCATCATTTATTCGTTTATGTATGTATGTAATAATTATATTAATAACTTAACTGGGGGTCGATTTGCACAGAGTACAGACGGTGTTATGTGTATGTTTGCGTGCATTAGCATATGTATGTATGTATGTATGTATGTATGTATGTATGTATGTATGTATGTATATCCACACGTATGCGTGTCTATAATAATTATTTCAACTTTTAGTATTTAGGCCACTCGAATTTAATTTTGTTGTTTATACATGAACATATGTATGTATTTATGTGTGTGAGTGTGAATTCACTTATCTTCTTTACTGTACCACCAATATATGTATGTATGTATATGTGTAGAATAAGTAACTATGAGTTAATAGAGTGTGTAGAATTATCCATCATATGCAGAATTTGAAAGTTCTTGTCGTTTTTATCGTAGTATCGATTAAAGGTTGTTACTGCTGCTGTAGTTGCTGTCGCGGTTGTTGTTGTTGTTGTATCCTGCTTGGCCAAGCGCTTCCAAAGTGTTTAGTTGGCTTAATAAACCCATTATGTGTGCACAAAGTGTACTAATTTTATGTTTTTGTTTTTAAACACATTTTGCTGTAAATATTTCCGTTATTCACAATGATGAATGCATTTGTGTATTTTCGAGTTTATGCATCTAGTGTGTATGCTTATGTAGGTATAGTGTATGTGTTGGTAGGCATTGGATGACTGTATGAGTGTGGTTGTAGCTGTAACAGTTATCGCTGTGTCATCTAAACAGCAGTTTCGGTGTGACTGTGCGATGATAACCGCTCAACATCGATTTCGGGTATGGTCAGCTCATCGGGTATGTTATCGGCATAATCAATGGAAGATGTATCCGATAGGCGTTTGCTCAGCGAAGTCTGCTTGCGCAGCACCTCTGCCAGCGAAGTGTTGGTGTGCTCACCGTAACGGGCGTCAAGACCTTGCCGGAAGGCGTTCACTACGCGAATCTAAGCACAAGCCAATTAGAAAGAAAAGAACAACACCGAAAACAGTGACAAGATAGAAAGAAAACAGCAGTATAAGAAAGAATACAACTATTTTGCTTAATTTTTATGTATCATTCAACAGAAAAAATCATATGCAAAAAACATATATATATATATATATATATATATATATATATATTTATAACAAACAAAAGTAAATCAGTAATTTAACATAAACACAGCGATATACATATGTATGTGGTGCGTGTGCGTGTTTGCGGGTTAGTAGTGTCCCTGTGTATTAGACCTGAGTGACTATCAAAAACTACCGCTTCGACTTTTTATGTGCTTCCACGATAATTTTTGAAGGCAAAATACAAATACATATGTATGTATATTTAAATGTACGTACATATGTATGTTCATATATACGCATACATTATGTATATGCAACGTAGGAGTCTGTGTGCGTGTGCGTGTAGCGGATATATACATATATACGTATGTTTATACATATTGAATACGGACGGACCAAATAAAGTAAATAAATCTTCAGGGAAAGAAGTTAAAGGGTGAAGATCATGCATAGAATCAGAATCAAGCGAAGATATGGATGAATACATGCAGTTGCAAATAAATTCAAAATGAAAAGGAAATCAATTCAAATCACATTGACAATATTTCACGAAATCATACAAACAATCAATATTTCTTTATTCGATTATATTAAATTTACAGTTGAATGGTGAACATTGTTTACAGACATGGGGCCACCATTCTGTCATAAGCAGTTCATGAATGATCACAATATTTAGTCAATATTCTGAATAGAATCTATCGTTCATGCGAAGCGGCAAACTAACAAAATCGAGCGGAATGTTCATAACTAATGAAATGTCTTTGAAATAAATGTCAATATAAAACGGACTAAGTCAATATAAAGCGCTCTTTTTAAGTTTTGGCCAATTTTATGATTTAGTCTTTACATTGTCTTGGCGTTGTGTACACAAATTTAGATAAAATAAAGAAAGGCTTACAGCTTGATCAGTGTTGCTCTTGCTATAGGGAACCGGTATCAAGCGTTCTTGCAACTCGCCGCCTATTACCTTTAAAATTTGAAAAGAGAAAGTAAAATGGAAAAAATAAGTGGGAAGAGAAATATACAGGTAGAAGTCAGTTACGTGTGGCTGAGTAAAAAGATACTTCATAGATTATATATATTTTTATAATAGAACTGTGAAAGAGGCAGGTATTCAAAGGCTTGGATTAAAGGGTAGTATAGGTAACGAGTGTATGTATGTGTGTGTGTGTGTGTGTGTGTTTTTTTTTTTTTTTTTTTTTTTTTCGTAAATAAACTGGGACTGTATAATTCAAATAATTTTAAATGCCTAATAAATCATATTCGAATATCAAAATAGATGCACCCATTTTTATTATGTACAGATGCATGATTTGAATGTATATATGTATATACATATGTATTTGGGGATGCATATTCGTGGGTGAGTGATTTAGTTTTGGGCCACATGCCATCTCCAACCCCACTATTGTATGTTTGTATAGTGGAATATCCATTAAATGCCGACTATAAGCAATACAGTGATCGTCGAACGAATGGATAGTAAGACTACATAACTTAGATTTTTAAGTTCACCACACATAAATGATCAAATTTATAAAGTAATTAACAAAATATTAAAGTTGAATAAAGCGTACATACAACTGTAGTCTTTGAGATACCCTGAACCCTGCAAAAAAAAAAAAAAAAAAAAAAAAAACTAATACTCTTCTTCTTTACGAACGTATGAGCGCGCGCTTTGCTAACCGTGCTCTGCACAGTAGCTGCCGTGGCTTGGGGGTTGGTTGGGCTATAATTTGAACGCTTATAACTCAATTTCTAGATGAAACTTTCGGTATATATTAATAGTTTTTAAATGTGTATATTTGCCAAATTACAAATCTACAAAATAAGAAAATCTGCGTATCCATAATATCTATTTAAATATGCAAGTCTCTAGCTAAAACGGTGTAGGATGGTATGGTCTAAAAACTTAAAAAAGTAAACGAGCTTTCGATTTTGTATCTATAATAAGAAAATGGGATGAGTTATCAAAAAAAAAAAAAAAAAAAAAAAAAAAAAAAACTCGTACTGCGTATTTAACATTCGAGTATTCATGTGAAATTTCAGCTCGCTAGCTTTTGTAGTTTCCGAAATCTCGACGTTCACACGGACGGACGGACAGACAGACAGGGCTATATCAACTTTTCTTTTGTGCTGATCAAGAATATATAAACTTTATGGGGTCTGCGACGTCTCCTTCTGCCTGTTACATACATTTGCACAAAACCATTATACCCTGAATTCCCGTTTTCAGTGAGTTCAGGGTATAATAAAAAGTAATCTATCGACGGATCACGTAGTGTGACCTTTGTACAACTGTTTTTCTATGTTTTATATAGTTCTCTCATTGATGTACTTTATTGCTGTATATAACTTCGAATATACTCTTAGATTATACTTTTGGTACACATAAACGAATAAATATTTACTTATAATTGAGTTGTGTAAGTACTTGCCACATTTACTTGAGATTCCACATCCAGCCCAGAATACTCTTTCTGACGCATCAGATGTGTTTACAAATTTTTCGTTAAATCCTTAAACTTCATTCACACATTCGAAACCATTCAAAATAAAACTAAAATTATGCACTTTTTTCTCTTTTTTTTTTTTTTTTTTTTTTTTTTTTTTTTTTTGTATTATATAGTTAGTAATACGCGTTCCACAAGAGTGTAAGGTTAATTTATACAAAAATTAAAAACAATACAAAAAAATCATGCGTTTAAATAACATTTGCTAAGCGTTAATTAGAATTCTTATTACAGTAGATAATTATCGGGATTCGGCATACACGTTTTACATATAGATATCGATAGTGATATCGTTACATATATATTTATTTGTTTGCATGTGTTATCGTGTGTGAGTGAATGCAGGCGCTGCGGCATGTCTATGCACATTCGAATGCATGAATGAATCTCATTATGATATGTGTAAAGGGCTTGGAATGTAAATACATATATGTATATGATCTCTTCAGTGCTTCAGATCTACCCATTTTGTTATTTGCGGTCTGTTTAATATTTTCATTTAACTTGACAAGTATCACAGACTGCTGGGAGATACAGACATATAACGTACATACGTACAGCATCTGTGCGTACATACATATGTACGTATGCATATATCGATCATTAAAATCTTGTTTTCGTTTTGGTTTTTGGCATTTGAGGGTTCGCGGTGTGACTTAAATTCGCGTTTCGTTCTGCCCATTCTTAGCCTGCTGTAGGCTATGGACAACGTCAGAGAAGTCACTGCCAGTGGACCGAACAGATGAGAGAGTGGATGGTAAATTCGATGGACGTGTGTCTGAAGTGGATGTTGATCCGTTTTGTAAAGTACGTTGCTGCTGTGGCTGCTGTGGATCTTCGTCAATGTAAGATATATCGGAAGGCAGAGTTGCATTTGTTACATGCTGCTGAGGTTGCTGCTGATGGTGATGTTGCTGCTGCTGCTGTGTGCTGTTGTAATTGGGGCTCAATAGATTTAAATTGTACAGCGGGTGCCCACCAATTCCAGTGGGCATGCCCGTCCGGGGGCTACGTAAGCTATGCAAACTGTGCATTGAGCGCCGTTCGTTTAGATCTTCCAGGGTAGAGCGGAATGCACGAATCACGCGCAACTGAAACCAAACGAAATTAGACAACAAACGAACAGAAACGGAAACATAATAACATAATAAGCATAAAACAATAAGCATAATTAATGTAAGGGCTCAATATATTCACACTACACTCATTTGCGTTTATACATTGGTTATGCATACGCATACATATGTACATACATACATGCAAGTCCTTGTATAGCAAAATGTGTATATAAAATATTCATCCGTATCCACACTTTATTGTACATAAGGCATAAGTTATATATACATATGTATGTATGTATGTATGTATGCATGTAAGCATAGCCTTGTTAGTACTTAAACTGCAACAAATTAAAAATAAACTTAAGGGAACGTTAACAATAAGAGAGAAACAAAAACATACATATATAGCTCAAATGTGGATTCCAGCTGGGGAATAGCGGAGTTGGTTGCTCATTATATAGCTATTATATGGCATGCAGGTTATAGTCGACATCTCTATTTGTTTGAATTACTGAAAACGGACGAAAACTAATCCTAGGTACGGACACAATTGAGGGTAACGTACATATGATCATCTCTATAATTCTGTTGTTGCTCTTACCACATTTGGAATATGGATAGGAATGAAATCATAATCACAAAAGTCGAAAATACTGCCAGTAGGAATGTAAAAGTATTTAGACATTATAGAATTGACAAACAAGAACACATACATTATTTAGATATGTACATACATAATATATTGGAGAGAAAGGTATTTTATGTACAGAGGCATTATATGTACAAAGTCAGAGAGTATGACTACTTAGAGCATATTGCACGTGCAGACACATTTAATAAACAAAATGCAAGCGAAATAAAAACTGTAATCAATTTGCATCAATGTTAATTGATAATTTTACCGAGGCAGGCAGGCAAGCAGTGCAACGCTGTACAAATACAACCATATGTACATATGTACATACATATGTATGTATGTATATATCGATTAGTTTTAGGTGCCGACTGAAATACATACATACATATATACGTATGTAAGTACCTCAATATGTACATATAACAGAATATGTATAACTGAATTATATATTTTCATTACCAGCACATAACGTAGGTTTTTTGGTTTTGGTATAAAAAAAAATAAATAAATAACACAGAATAAGTAATTGTTAAAAAAAATGAATAAATTCACACTCACACTCACACACACACACACACATACACACATATCAAATCATTCAGTCCCGGCTACACGCTAATACGTTATACGTTGTCCTGAAAATGGTAACTGTATTGCTTATGTGCATATATATGTATGTACAACTCTACATACATATACCGTACAGATAAATATGAATATTATCGAATCTTGCATTAGGCTCCTCACATATTTGTGAGTTATTAATTTAAAAGTACTAATTATCGACTTATAGTTGAATTTCAGAAGTTTTCAAATTTCAACAGCTAGTCCAATGGAATAATTGATTTGTCAAGGTTGCCTTAAAAAACCTGAAATCATTCATCGTTAAAGTTAAACTACAATTACTTAAAATATCAAGTATTACTTTCTCCGTGATGTTGGTTTTATCTTTTAGTATTCCTATTGTATGTAAATCGTGAATATGAAAAGCATTGTCTTAGGGAGAAGTCAGTGCCACGACAAAAATCTATTTGAGATATGTATGTATATCGCATATGAATATCGCATAATGCTTACAAACGACTATATAAGAGTTAATATCTACATACTAAATATATAGGCACTTACATATTTGACGTATGGGAAATCGTAATACTTATTTATCATTATTGAATACTGTGCTCATGCCACGGTACAAATTTTGTTCATTAAAAAAATTGATTTAGGATTGCTAAACGTTGGGCGAATCACATAATTTAAATAAAAAAAAAAAAAAAACTGTTTTTGGCTTGCGTAGCATGAAGGCAATATTTATTTGGTACTTGGCATTGTATTTACTTGTTTACGTGCTGGTTAACTGTTAACTATCTTGAAAGGTGGGGTGTAAAGTTGTTGTATAAGACATAATTCAAATATTTCAAGTTACATACGTTTCAATGCTCATGTGTTGTAGATAGTAGTAGTAGTAGTAGTAATAGTAGTAGTAGTAGTAGTAGCAGTAGTAGTAATATTTGTTGTTGTTGTTGTTGTTGTTGTTCTTGTTGTAGAATATAATTATTTTGATATGATAGTTATAGAAAGAAGACCTTGTCTTGTTGGTAATGTCCTTTTTCAATTTTTCTTTATAGACGTAATTATTCTCATAAATTGTTCTCAACAGTTGATGCGATTCTTGCTGGTTTTCTTTGCCGACAAATGATTGACATTTGGTAGAGTTATCAATAACAAGGTTTGATCATTATGATGGAATACATTATTCAATATACAATAATCTATGCCTCTCATTGGTTATTGTTGTTGTCTCGTTTCAAGCATCATCATTAAATGTTTTAAACATGTTCTTATGTGTGTGTATGGCTGTGTCTCTCTGTGTGTGTGTATGCATATATATATATATATATATATATATATATATATATATGTGTGTGTGTGTGTGTGTGGGCTCACGTATATTTATAACTCTCTAATTATGCTCATCTGCGTATGTATACACAGAATATATACATATGTATGTATATCGTAATATTTTATGTGCCCACAAACAAAATATTTCACATACTCAGTAAATATATATCTAAAGTAGGATTATATAATTGAAATATAATTAATATTGGGCACTTAGTTATGAATGATTTGTATAATTTAATTTTCGTATTGTCTCTGACTTGCATTTTTACATACATACATACATGCATACATATGCATATGTATATGTATGTAAGCAGGTAATACTTTGGTTCTATCTACAAATATTCTTATCATACTGTGAATATGTTTGATTTGTTCCTTTTGTTTGGGAAATATAAATAGGCATTTCTCCAGAAAGTCAACTTTTTGTAGCTCGACCGTTTGCTTGGGTTTATCTTGAAAACGCATCAAGTATAGTGCGGAAAATGGCAAAATACCAGAGACCCCGAATAACTCTTGAGGATTTCAAACCGTCCACAAATAAGTGTTTCACATGGAGTTTTATAAATAAAACTCTCAAAATAACTCTTTCAGCATGTGCTTGGGAAAACCCCTTTTACTCAGTGAGAAACAGAAAAACTGTGGGTTTTTCTGCTGTCCTCAGTGTGATATTTTATTGCCTTGCTAAAAAAAAATAACCCTTTTTTTTTTGTGTGCTGCTGCTGCGTAGATCAATGACGCAGTTTGCTTTTGTTTTTTTTTTCCTAACTGTTGCTGCTGCGTTGCACTATGGGAGCAAATGTCGATTTAGCGGCATAAAGTCCAAAATTAAATATATGGACTTGAAAATTGACAAATATGCTTTGATTACTTTTTTAGAATTTTGGATTTTCTTGTTTTGGAAATTTGAATGGGAAGAGATATTGTTAGACATTTCTAAAAAGGAACTAAGAAGGTATAATAAAATAATTTTGCACTTTATGCCACTAAATCGACATTTGCGCCCATAGTGCATTGGTCAGCGATGCACTTTGTTTTTGCCAAAAAAAAAAAAAAAAACAACTTTTTTTTCTGTATGTGCTCCGTTGGTGTGTATGCGAGGGTTGTTTTCGCGGAGCAGGTCAATTACGATCTATAATTCGATGTGTGCGTTTGTCAACAAAATTTGATAGCAATGTGCAGCTGAAATTGCTCTATTTGACTGTCAGTCGAACGGGCATTTTCGACATATTAAGCGAAAGGCGAAGTAATTTGAACTGCGATAATATTAACTCCTTATTATTAATTAAGCTAAATTCATAATGCAGATTTAATATAAAATAAAATATTTAAGTAAAATACAAATATGAACTGTTTTTTATTAATTTGGCCAAATAACCCATGATACAAATCTAAATATAATAAAACAATTAAGAAAGTCCAGACTTCTTGATCATGCGATCCCCCCACCCTTTGCTAACTTGTTATTGCCAGATTTCTTCTCTTCTGTATATGCAAAACAAAATCTACATGCAACTACACGCACACACACACACACACACACCCATTGATATACAATATACATTAACACAGGCAGACATACAGTTAGACAGACAGAGGGACAGACACGCAACACAGACATACATACATATAAAGGGTCACACAAACAGAGCGACACACAGACAGACACCCAGTTATAGAGACAGACAGACGGACAGACATAGGGACAGACAGATAGACACACAGACAGACACAGACAGATAGACACACAAGACAGACACAAAGTTATAGACACGCAGGCAGACACACATAATGACAGACAGACAGTGTGACAGACGGACGGACAGACAGACATGGCTATATCAACTTTTTTTCTGCTGATCAAGAATATATACTATATAGTGTCATCCACGCCTCCTTCGGCCTGTTATATACATATATCGACTCTGCTCGTCGCCCTGATCAAGAATATATATAATTTATATGGTCATATACGCCCCATTCTGCCTGTTAATTACATTTATCAAAACCATAATAGTTTGATTTCTTATTTTCAATCAGGTTATAATTAAAAGCAAACACAAAGCAAACACATCGCAAACACAAAAACAAACACACAAAGCAAAAACATATACAAAGTTTTATAATGAGGATTTTAGATATAAGTCACAAAATAACTCTTTGTGTGAAAGAGTAAAAGTATTACTCGCAAAATAACTCTTTTAAAAAGAGGAATTGCCTGAATTCCTCCATGCCAAACACTCAGAGTAGGAGTGATAAAAACCAAAAATATCTCTCCTACTCAGAGGAATACAGTTTGTGTGCGCCTTTTTTCTGTATCTCTCAGAGATGAATGGGACAAGTGAGTCGGGTAACTGTTATTCGGGGTCTCTGCAAAATACTTCATTATTTTGACAAATAGTTAAACCGTTTACCTTTTGATTAGCACTCAAATTGAAACGTTTTTCAAGATTCAAGAAAATTAAAACAAGTAGAAAGCCATTCGACTCTGCTCGACTATGACATACCCTGAATCCTGCAAAAAAAAAAAAAAAAACTAATACTCTTCTTTACGCACGTATGAGCACGCGCTCTGCTCACCGCGCAGTTGGTGGCGTGGCTTGCGGGTGGGTTGGCCTGAACCTTGGACGCTTTTAATTCCATTTCTAGATGGACGATCTTCATGAAAGTTTTAGAATACATTGAGAGGACTTAAATGCGTCTATTTTAAATTAGTTTCATTTATTAATTAATTTTTCAAATCAAAAAATCAAAATCTGAAGATTACAGAATCTTCGAAGTATACGAATTTGAAGTCTATACCTCAAACGGTGTAGAAGTTAAGCTCAAAAAAAAAACGTAAAAAGGTTAACGAATCTGAAATTTTTTATCGATAATTAGGAAATGGGATGATACGAGTAATCATGTAAAACTCCAGCTCTCTAGCTTTTGTAGTGTCCGACATTTCAACGTTCATACGGACGGATGGACGGACAGACGGACAGGGCTATATCAACTTTTTTTTTTTTTTTTTTGTGCTGATCAAGAATATATATACTTTATGAGGTCTGCGACATCTCCTTCTGCCCCCTTATACCCTGAATTCCCATATTCAATGGGTTCACGGTATAAAAAGTGTAAATGGTATGTTATAGATTGAAAAATTACCTTCTCAGAGAGGAATACATAAAGGTATTATATTTAACATAACTAAATAAATTATACATAAACAAGAAAACACCAAATTTGGCGATACATTGATATTCGTTTTTTTTAGCAAAGTTGTAAGGTCTGAAAAGCCTCAAATCGAAAAGCAATATATACTCACATTTTTTAACAACAAAAGTAGGGCAAACTGAAATCCTAAGCTGAAATATACGACAGGCCAAAAAGGACCAAAGACATATTCCGAAATTTAAAATGTTCAATTAAGAAAACAATCTAACTCTCCGAGGATATACTGATATTGTAAGAAAAGTAAGAGTTGTCTCTTGACCAATTGCTCCAGAATTAAAAGCTGAACTCATGGCCGATTATAGAAAATTCGATTCAGCTTGATAAATTTGGTGTACCAGAAATAGAGTAATTGCTATGAAAAATCCATTCTTTTCTGACCGTATGTGAAATGAAGGATATTATTAGCCTCAGACTACTCCAAAGTAGACCAACCTGGTCGGATGATATAATATTTGTTGACGAAACCTAATTTAATTTGTTCGGAAGTTATGGGAAGACCATTGTGTGGTATAAGCTTAATATGAAGCTGAACAAGAAAGTATTTTAGGCTAACCGTAAATCCCAGCGAAGGTTTCGTCATGATTTGGGCTTCCTTACCACAATGGGAGCAGGAAATCTGGGGGATTTATAGAAATTACGACGAAAATTTGACGCAGTTGACTGTAGACAGATTTAAGCTGTACAATGATGCTAACCATAGAGGCCGTAAGGTCAGGTCCTAGTTGATTTGCAATTGCCCAAAACTCTTATAAACGCTAATCCAATCCCCAGATCTCAATCCCATAGAGAATTTGTGGATCAATTTGGACTGCCAAGCTCACAGAATGCCGATATCAAGAGTATCCGTCCTAAAGACACGGCTGCTGGAAGAGTGGACAAAAATCGGCTTTATATCGACTTTTCTCGTCACCCTGATCAAGAATATATACTCAATGGGGTCTGCCACGCCTCCTTCTGCCTGATTTCCCATTTTCAATGGGTTCAGGGTATAAAAACCAAAGGGTCGAAAGCTACAAAAGTTGTCTTCTGTGGAGAAATGCCCATATTTAAAATGTACATTATGTACATACACAAAATGAATGAAATAAACATATTTTTAATGATGTATGTTGGGCTGCCCTAAGAATTCATTATTTGCAAACTTAAATTAGATTTAATTTTTCCCTTTTCCTTTTTGATTACACGAAATTCTGTGAATTGTTCTTATTTGGCAGCTTTTTTTAATTGTACATATATAAACATAACTACATATATATATATATATATATATATATATGTGTGTGTGTGTGTTTGTGTGTGGGGGTGTGTGGGTGTAAGTGTGTGTAAGTATGTTATTCATCATTACAATATATATAAGTACTTGATAGTACTTGATGAATATTTATTGCAAATTGTCAATTTACACTTCAGTCTCTCGTATTGGTTCCGCCGGCTTAAAAATTACAAAAATGAACAACAAATATCTAATAATTACTTTTGAAATAACTAAATTAATTTGAAAACTAAGTTATCTATACATGTTTTCTTAAGCCATCAAAGTAGAATAGTTGATAAATCAAATTAAACAGATGTTCAAAGTAAAATGAATTCTCATATTTATATAAACGAATGTTTCGCAATGCGGGCATTTGTGTATAATACTTTATACAAATGTCTATGTTGCCTGTCTACTTTTTTTTTTTTTTTTTTTTTTTTTTTTTTTTTTTTAACGCGAATGGATTCCATTTACTCCGGCTATACCGAAGAGTTAATGTTCTTCTTCTGGAATCCAAATCTAAGCAGAATGAAAACGTAAACCTAAGCCATATGTCCTTAAATTGATTCAATGAGAAAGAGACTAAATCACTTATATATAGATATATAGTGATATGGAGGGCGAAATATGTTAATAGAAAAATTGAAAAAATCTGACACAAAGACAAAAGCAGACTATCAATCGACTAAAAAAGTAGTTAGCAAAACATTTTTTTTATGAAATTTTGTTTTCATATTTTAAAATCGAAACTATATGAAGAGAAAATATTGTATTATAATTTATTAAAAACAAATCAAAAACGTTAATAAGAAATAACTCAAATAATAAAAAACAAGTAAGGCTCTAGTCGAGACTGCTCGACTACGAGATACCCTGAACCCTGCAAAAAAAACTCTTTTTCTTTAAGCACGTATTATAAGCGCGCGCATCCCAAATATAAAAATTACAGAATCTCTATCTTAATATGCAAATTTTAAGTTTCTAGGTCAAACGGATGTAGATGTAGAAGTTATGCTCAAAAAACATAAAAATAGTTATCGAATTTTCAATTTCTTTTATCGATTTCTAATAAATGGGATGAGTTATCAAAAAAACACAATAGACTCGTACTGCGTAACTAACATACGAGTGTTCATGTTCAATTTCAGCTATCTAGGCTTTGTAGTTTACGAAATCTCGGACGGACAGGGCTATACCAACTTATTTTTTTGTGCTGATCAAGAATATATATATCCTTTGTGGGGTCTGCGACGTCTCCATAATATCCATACCCTGAATTCCCATTTTCAATGGGTTCCGGTATAAAAATAAGTAAATAAATATATATGTAAAATTGGAAGATACAATTTCAATAATAGAATTTAATTAGTGCAATGAATATGAGAGGCAATTACCTCTTGGCATTTATTTTTTTTTATTTGAAAATTAAAATTTAAGTAATTAAACGAAAAGTAAAAGCAAATAGTTAGATAACAATGACATATGTGGATGTTTTTATTGCACCATGTTGTGTTCCTCTAATATATCAACCTATATATTCAGACAAAAAACAAGTAAGAATTCTCTCGGAGAGACTGCTTGACTAGGAGATCCCCTGAACCACTAACCATACAACACATATACTGGACAACTAGAACAAACGTTTTTACTTCGTATTTCCTCGGATCCTTACTTTGAGCTTCGGGGAACAAAAGTATGGGTAACAAAATAATTTTTCAATTATTTATCAATGTTTTTTTTTTTTATTAGAGAGAAATAGAGAGAGAGAGAGAGAGAGAGAGAGAGAGAGAGAGAGAGAGAGAGAGAGAGAGAGAGAGAGAGAGAGAGAGAGAGAGAGAGAGAGAGAGAAAGTGTAAAACATGCCGATGCTACCCCACATTTTCGTTACACTAAACTAAAAGTAAGGGCACGAGAAAATATGAAGTTGGCCGGAAGATAACGTAAGATATTGTATGGTTGGTGGCTATATCGACTCAGTTTGCCGCGCTGTTCAGTAATATATACTTTCTGGGGTCTGCCACGCCTCTTTCCGCCTATTGCACACGTTTTTACGAAACCATTATATATTTATATTATAATTACTTTTGTGAATGGGCATGAAAATTAATTTTAGCTTTAATCTCGATCATAATAAAAACAAGTAAGAAACCTATAGTCGAGACTGGTCGACTATGAGATTTCCTAGGCTTTCAGATATTCTAAGAATTCTACGCTTCGTTTCTGCATGCACAACAAATTCCCATAACATACACATACATTAATAGCACATGCCATCTATGTCGAATGATCGAACAATCGTAATTTACTTTTTTCAGTTTGGTGTCGAAAGTTTAGAGAAGTTAAAGATAAAAAAAAGAGTGTACTTCATTTACGTAAATTATTCATATATTTATAGATCAATTATCAATGCTACAAACATACATAAAAAATATTGTATACAAAGTTAGGAAAAGAAGCTTTTGAACAGAAATAAAAAACTGAGCAGGGATTTTGGTATAGAAGTATAGACACATGTACAGTACACTGTACACAGTATATGTGTATACATAAATATATAATATGTACTTTATTTGAGTACCTATCCATTTTTTTTTTAATTTAATAGTTTTTAATGGTTGTTGGTTTATTCTTGACTTCAAAAATATATATTCATATAGATATTTATATATAGATATAAATATATAAATACGATATAACGTAGCATTCTATTAAAAAAAAAAGTTTAACAGATCTACAGAAAAGAAAGCTGAAAGAGTGAAGTGAAAGAAAAGTGTGTTCAACGTGTATTTTTTTTTTTTTTTTTTTTTTTTTTGTTAGGATGGGGTAAAACGGGATTTTATGGGTATGTAAGCTGGGAGATATATGACAAAAACATCAGTCTATTTGCCAATAAATTAAAGAAATATACACTTTTCCTTACCGGTACTGAAATCTGGAGATGAGAGTTGAGGTTTAACGCATAATATATATAATAAACATATATATATTTGAATATATATATTATTTATTGTATTCATTTATAATTTATATTTGAGATTTTGTTTGTAATGTCGATGGCATTTTACGTCAATCAATCGTTCGTTCGGAATTGGATTTAAGCATAATTATATAATAAAAGGAAAGCGAAAAAAGGAAATGAGTATTATCAATTTATTGTTATAATCAATTCATTGTTATAATCAATTTAGTTTTTAAAAGTAGGAATGCAATGGTTGTAACTCTTAATTTTTTTATATGGTCCTGTTTTTCGCTTCTTATTCTCGAATACTAGTGGACTCTTTATCTTTTCGATTTTAACTATTTCGATATGTGTATTTGTTTTAATTTCTTGATCGGTATTATATTGATATTCATTTGGAGACAGATCTATGAAAACCAAAATTTAATGTTGAGCCACAAGCTACAAATTGTTTCCGTATCGAAAAATATTGATTTATTGACTGAACAATATTCGTTCATATAATTTGTCACGGTCCAATATTTTTATTTGTATTTAAATACTTAGATACCAAAATAAAACTTAAACAAGTAAGAAGCTGTAGTCGAGACTGCTCGACTACGAAATCCCCTGAGCCCTTCTTCGAGCGAATCATATTCCAAGAATGCTTCGTTTCGATTCTCTACGCGTAAGAAACTATACATGCAAAAACACGAACACACACACGCTTGTAAGCATGTCTGTGTGTGAGCAATGCTGCGCCACATGGGTTTTGATAGGAAAACTTTGATGATTGATAATTCTGTTTCGAGATGGACAATCGTATTGATTTCTTCAGATTATGATTATGATATTCATATCTATATGCTAAACCAAACTGGATGTCTCTAGTATTTGAAATGCATTTTTTACACATTTGGGGGGTGGTGGGGCGAAGTGGGGACCGAAATCCAAAATCTGACAAAAACCGAAATTGTATTAAATTAGTATCTATAGTTATGCAGAAGATTTGGAGACTCTAACTCTAAAGATGAATTTGCTAGAATTTTATAACTGGTTGCCGATAAATTCGTTTATCGATAACTTTGCAAATATACAAGTTATCGAATTTATGAAAGAAACTCGTACTGCGCGTGCAATATACGAACCTAACACGAAAAGAATGAACTCTCCAGCTTTTGTATATTCGGAAATCGACGCGTTCATACATACGGACGGACGGACAGACGGACATGGCTATATCAACTTTTCTCGTCACCCTGATCAAGAATATATATACTTTATGGGGTCTGCCACGCCTCCTTCCGCCTCTTACATACTTTTAACAAAACCATTATACCCTGATTTCCCATTTTCAATGGGCTCAGGGTATAAAAAAAAATAAATACATATATATATATATATATATATAGACCTCGGATAATGAACATTTCGCAAAACGAACACATTTTGTTGGGTAAGTAAATAAGTTTCGCTTAAGGAACAATGTTGCCCATAACGATCAACAAAAAGTTTAGAAATATTAATTGTATGCAAAATTGTTGTCTGTGTTAAACAACGAAATAGGGGAAGTCCCGAATACAAGTTAAGACTCAGACTCTATCAGATGAGAAGGTTACAGAAGAACAACTACCATCAAGCGCAATCAGAGAACTGCTCAAAGCATGGGGTTGTGAGGCATCACTGCTCTGTCTCATTTTCTACAAATAATAAAGCGGCGTCTGAAACAAACGACTCTAGATAATTTGTTGTTTAAGAAAGTCCAACATATCTTTTTCAAATTCCTTCTCTTTTCCTTTAC